>BSBK01001554.1:1455000-1945000 GCA_027943335.1 Chamaecyparis obtusa | reverse complement strand
ACTTCTTATGTATTTCCTCTTTTTCTTCGGTGTCTCAGCTACTTTCTTTTTCTTTCTCTTAACATATTTTTGTGTTGGTGTAGCTGCTCTTCTTTTTGCTACTTTTACTACTTCTTCCTTATCAATAGGTTGTGCTACAGTTGACGAACATGTCCTCACTCCAAGTTCTGGTAACTGCATTTCTTGTTCAACATTGGTGGGAGGAACGGGTGTGTGATCCTTTTCTTTGTCTGACTTGGTCTTCATGCTATCATAGGGCTTGTCAGCTAGCTCTAACTGACCTTCAGTTGTTTCTTTAACCTATGACTCCTTAGATGATTCAAATGCATTTCCATATTTTTCTATGAGATCTTTTATCATTTTCTTCGCCCTTCTAGACTTTTTTTCGATCTCTACGTCTGTAGTGATTCATGACTTAGCTTCCTCATATACACCAAACCTACTGGCAGTGATATCTATTAGTAATGCCATCAATACATTAATGGATTTCAAAGCGAAATCATGGTTCATTTCATATCCCATCAGTGCTAACCATTTTTTTCTCGGTTCTACTACCTTTATCATAGAGTGGTCTATGCTGACTACAAAACATATGTCATCTTCAAATTTACTTACTAATTCCCTTGGAATTCTATTCCTTTGTTGCATTTTTGCCTGAAATTCCTTGAAATATGCATTAAATTCCTTATTCAGATTATCTCCTAGAATTTTCATCATTTGACCGATTTGTGCAGTTATCAGTTTGTCAGATTGCTAGTTTACTTTACCGATACCAGGTACATATTTTTGCAAATAGAAAAATGTACAGACAAGTAGTGATCTGTACTTACATGTATTAGACTTCTTTGCTTTTATTGTCTTCATATTATCTTGCATTTGGTGTAGTAGTAGCTCGGCAAGATCTACCTGGTGATCTTTCTTCACAATTTTATATGCCATGTCCACGGTGCTGCAGGGTACACTATTTGGTCTACTAGATTGAAATATCTTATACCCAATGACATGTGCTACAAATTTTACCGCTGGGTCTTTGATGGTTGATATTTTCAGTGCCCTACCATCCCATTGAGCTCCAATGTTCTTTTCAACGTTGGGACAAGATGAACTTCGAAAGGCTTTGGCTTTGTCAGTCGTAGGGTACCCAGTAACCCTACTGATAATCTTCTTTGTGACCTCAACAGGTTTATCTAACCAAAATTTTCCATAATGAAATCTTCTTAGCACGATTCTTATCCAGTCATTTTGGAAAGATTGCGGGAAGTATGTAAAACACAGTAACCTTGACTCCCCAATCTTCTTGTATTCAGATTTTATCTTTCCATCTGGTCCATAGACTTGTTGATAAGCAACAATGGTCTCAAAATCACATACTTCTTTGATTTTGCAGTGAATGTAGGCCCTAACATCTTCTATTAACAAAACCCTATCTGGAATACTCAAAAATGCACCCATATTATCTGTTTGTGCTGTGACCTTGGGATATGGTTTAAATTTGTCTTTGGTGAAATGTGCCCTTACAATTAATTCTACTTCCTCCTCAATGTTTTGTGATTTTCTTGCAGTTGATGTTGATGCCATAAATTTTTTCTAGGGTTTCACCAAGCAAGAGATAACCAGTGTTTGGTAGGCAGATGAACTTACTTGATATCGCTGAAGAATTGTTGTCAGTTTGATCTACAGTGGATTTGAATCTTTTTTGAAAATATTTAGCTCGAACTCTTCTCTGTAAAATCTATATTCTTCGAAATTGCAATGTAACAATGGACTCTATTTTCACATATATATAGACTTTTTTATATTCCCGCTCAAACTTTAGTGCATTAAATGTGTGACCTAACTTTTGGTATGAAACAACTATTAGCTCCGTAATGTCTACAATTTCCTTTGCTCGGTTAACATATAATTTCTTCATCAGTTTGCACTATTGTTGGTTAACCTTGTATAGTGATTACCGATGGGTAATCAACTCTCGTTTCTTCTTTTACAGACTATGTGACATTTGTAAACTTATAACACATAAACCATAGTGCATCTTTATTCATGTAGATTTTGTATTTGTACATCATATATAAGGAATTGCATGTAAAATGAGATCATTTGAAATGTCAGTTCCATACATACATTTGTCATCTAAAGTGGAGGTACCGATGTCACCCAATCTAGTGGACAAGGTTTCATCGATAGTGTTACTTGACTTAGCATTCTCATTAGATGCTTTCTTCCACATTGTGTTCCTTAACTTCATAATTTCTACAATGTTATATCCACTCTCAAATATATGGTTTTCATCTGGTGCTCGGTCTCTGTAGTTCTTTCTTACATGACTGACCTTGTGACAGTGCATACATGTCATTCTTGCATTTGTCCAGTTTCTTGATTGTCCAATCCGAATCTTTTGGTAACAGTTTGCTACAATATGTCCATACCGACCACATAAAACACAATTAGTCCATGTATTGTAATCCCAAACATATGAGTTAGCTTGTCTCTTTGGTTGATATGGCTTTCACTGTGGTTTCTCCTTAGGTGTCCAGACTTGTTTCATTTTTGCCTTGCAATTCCTTGCAGTGTGCCCATGCTTATTACAAGTCTAGCATATTTTCTCCTCAGTAATATTATTAGCAATGTCATTCTACTTAGCTCTGCATTCATAAGCTAGATGTCCAAACTTACCACAGTAATAACAATATCCATTGAATTTTGGAATGACAGGAGGTTTACCTTGCGCTTTGCTTCTGCACACATTAGATGTATGTCCTAGTTTTCCATAGTGATAACATGTCAACACTTTAGGTTTTTGACTTTGATTGTTGTTGACTTTTTCAGCTTGTTGTGATGATTCTCCTTCACCGGTGTAGCCTATACCGGCTTTGCTTCCGAATCTTCTCTGATTAGTTAGGAAATCATCAATCTTTTTAGAACTGTCCTCAGCTATTCTCATCATTTCATTATGTTGCTTTTGTATCATTATTTCATTTCTCAGTTTTTCATTATCTTCTCTAAGTATTGCAACATCTTCAAGTCTTCTTGATAATTCTCCATTGACTCGATTCATTTCTTGATTAACTGTCATCATTTGATTTGATACTTGGAAGTGACGAGTAGTGAGTCTCTGTATTTCACTTTCTTTTTCTTGGAGTTGTTCAGTCATTAGTCTTCGATCTTCAATAGCCAGATTTTGATCTTGTTCAGCTTGTCTAGCATTGTTCATGATTTCGACCATTCTCACCATCTGAGATTCATGACTGATTTGAAGTGCTTTCACTTGCTCAGATAGATGTTGATTCTTTTTAGACAAGTCAAAGATTATGCTTTCAAATCTGTTAGAGATGCTTCCAGAGCTTGATCCAATATGATCAAATATTTCATCAATAGGTTCTTCATGATAACTGATTTCATTTAGCTAAATTGTGAGGTTCTTCCTTTCAACCAGTAATTTCTTCAGTTCTTCCTTGGCTTGTTTATACTGTTCCACAAACATCTATATTTTTATCTTCTGATTCTCAATAGTCTTGTCAAGCTTGTATCTCTCCATGACTTAGATCTTTACCCTTCAATGGTTAGACTATTCAACAAGATAATTGAACTCTGATACCAATTGTTGGAATTAGGAGAGGGGAGGGGTGAATCAGTGCCTTCAAAACTTTAGTTGAAAAACCTTTCAAATCTATAACTGTATACTGTGATAACTGATCAAAATAACATGAATATAATTGCATAAATCAATCATCTAATTAACTTCTGAAAGTAAACAACATGAAATCAATATGATAATCACATAACACAAGTATTTTGGTAATGCAAAAACCCTTGCTAGAAGGTAAAAACTGTGGTGGGGATGACTCCCACAAATTCTTCACTACTGCAGATAGAAAAGGTTTGCCTGTTAAGGCTACAAGTTTTGATCACTTCTGGTGATCTTACCCTATTAGGAGTAACATGTTAGATCAACTAGATCTACCTAGTTATAGGATTTAAAAAACACTAATGAAGTGTGTATTTGGTTAAGAGATTTACATAAGACTGTTAAGTCTACTCTGTTAAGAGATTTATCAAAAACTCTATCACAATTGTCAGAAAGTAATAGGCAATTATCTACAAGTTAACAACTCAATTGTCTAAAACAAATCTATAAATTCTCATCAAAATATCACCTTATCTGTGATGGTTCTCTACTCTATTATGCTCAGTAGCCTTCTTTAGTTGTGCTCAATCTAATATCCTCTGTACTTTGTTCTAGTTAGTAAACTGATTGTCTTGAAGTTAGGCAATGTCTTCAAGTGCTCTGTGATTCATATATATTAGCTCACCAACCTCATAAAATGGCGTGAACAAACAAAATATATAGAACTTTGTTTTTGCCGCTTTAGCAAAAATTAGATTACAAAAAATAATCATAACCCTAAGATCTACAGTGCAAAATAACCTAGATCAACTATTACAATAAGATAAACATTACATTTAATGCGTATCTTTTACAATAAATTCTCCTTGATCTTGGTAAACCATTTTATGATCTGTTGTAACCATTTGCATAGAATAATGTGCCATTTCAAATTACTATGCCATTTTTTGTGATCATTGGTAAACACTGTATAATATGCTTGATGTATACTATGATGCTCGGTGTTTACTGATCATCGGTGTCAGTGTCGCTGGTGCTTAGTAAACTATGTGATGCTCGATGTAAAGACTTTACCGATTGCTCTGTCTTACTTCTGGTTACCGACCAACTCAATAAAAGTAATCGACCAACCTGTTGACTATCCTTTGATACTAATGACAACCTTAAATGCTCAATAGAGATTAACACTTGATATCATACACTTTCCAGCTCATCAATCTTGTCAACTAAACTAGTCATTTAGTTCCTCTTTTCTACTCGGTTAACAAAGAAATGCATCAGTAAAAACAAGCTTAGTTTACACTGTGCTTTGTATCTTAGTAACTGATCTTCAAGGTTCTTCCTTTCTTTCAAATTATCTCTCCCTCAGATAGTTCTCATCAGTGTATATTATTTCATATTGTTTATCTCTCCCTTTGACAACAATGCCAAAATAAACAAATAAACATATAGCTCCTGTAGTAGCCAAGTAACTCTTTGTTGTCCAATGTATTATGTGTATCTTTGTATACTGATATGCCAATCTATTCCAGTTCTCCAAACTTATCACAACCTTGAACATGATCCAAAGTGTGAACTATGATGCATCAACATGAATGATCTTCTTGAGAAGATTAGGCTGATGCAACCTCTAGATCACATTAGTGACTAGGAGATAGGGGATGAACCCCTAGTCTAGTCCTTAATTACTCAAATGTATCCTTCGGTAGACCTTTTTTAAATATGTCTGCAAGTTGTTCTTTTAATGTAAAAAATTCTAACTTAACTTGCTTCTCCTTTACTTGTTCTCTTAAGTAATGATACTTAATTGATATATGCTTTGTCTTAGATTGTATCACTGGATTCTTTGAAATGTTAATTGCACTTCTATTATCATAGTATATAATCACTAGCTCAGTGATTACCTCATTCATTCCTTCCAGAACTTGTTTAATATATGCAATGTTTGAAAAATTTTTAGTAGTAGCAACATACTCTGCTTCAGCTATTGGCTGAGAAATGCAAGCCTACTTCTTACTTGTCCATGTAACAAGTCTTTCACCAAATAAAAATGCTCCTTCGGTGGTACTTTTTCTGTCATCGACATTTCCATCCCAATCAGCATCGCTATAGACCTTCAATTCAAATTTTCCTTCCTTAGGATACCATAATCCATAATTTTATGTTTTCTTCAGGTATCTTAGGATTCTTTTTGTAGCAATCATGTGTGATTCTCTAGGGTTTGTAGAAAATCTAGCGACAATTCCCACAACATGAGCTATATCTAGTCTACTATGAACTACATACCTTAACTTACCAATCATAGATCAGTAGAGTGTCTAGTTTACCTCTGTAGTTTCATCTTCCTTTGTCATTTTACAACCAGTAGCCATCGGTGTTCCCATAGGTTTATCATCTTCCATGCCAAATGTCTTCAATACTTCATTGATATATTTGGATTGTGTGATGAATATCCCATCATTCTGTTGAATCACTTGTAGTCCTAGAAAGAACTTAATCTTTCAAAACATAGACATTTCAAACTCTTTTCTCATCTCATCAGAAAAAGTTTTACATATGTTATCTTGACCTCTAAAAATAATATCATCCACAAATATCTCAGCAATAAGAATAGTATCATGAGTATCTCCTTTCATGTACAAATTGTTGTTCTCACTTGTTCTAGCAAATCAAATACTTAGCAAATAAGTGTGTAACCTCTCATACTATGCTCTCGGTGCTTGCTTCAAACCATACAAATCTTTATGTAATCTACATACCATGTTTTTGTTGTCTAGATCAACGAATCCTTCAGGTTGTTCTATGTAGACTTCTTCAAGTATTCTATTCAAAAATGTTGACTTAACATCCGTTTGATAAAATTTGAATTTCTTATGTGTAGCATATGCAAGTAGCATTCCAACTCCTTCTAATCTAGCAACAGGTGTGAATTTTTCATCATAATCAATTCCTTCCTCCTGTGCATATCCCTTGCATACCAATCTAGCTTTGTTCCTTGTTACTTCACCATTTTCATTCAGCTTGTTCCTAAAAATCCACTTAGTACTGATAAAATTCTTATCTTTAGGTCAAGGTACCAAGGTCAAGGTTTTTTTCTTCTCTATCTTCTCTATTTCTTCTTTCATTGCATTAACCCATTCATCATTTTCTAATGCAACTTTTACATTTTTCGGCTCATAATCACAAACTAGACATGTACCTTTTCTTTCTTTACTCCTTGTTTGCATGCTAGCTTTTCTGTCTCCAATCATTTGTGTCTCAGGATTATGTCTCCTGACAAATCTTTCCAGTACTTTGTCACTTCTTTCTTGTTCATCCTGTGTAGGTTCATTTGCCATCTCGGTAGGTCCATCCTGCTCATCAATTTCTCTTTCCTGCTCCTCGGTGTTATTTTCCTACTGACTGGTTATCAAAGGTTACAACTTTAGTATATACTCTGGATGTTCAATGTAAGTGAATCTACCATAATCATCTAGTTCCTTTGTACTTTCCTCTGCATTCTTTTCATCAAACTCATCAACTTAGACATTAGTACTTTCAATCATTTTATTAGTAGTTTTATTCAGACACATATATGCTTTGCTTTTAGTGGAATATCCTAGAAATATCCCTTCATCACATTTTGAGTCAAATTTTCCATTCCTCTCATCTTTTAGAATAAAACATTTTCTTCCAAAAATCCTAAAATAACTTATAGTAGGTTTGTGTCCAAACCACAACTCAAAAGGTGTCTTGTTAGTGTCCTTCAGTTGTACCTGGTTCAAAACATAAACATCTATACTTACAGCTTCCCTCCAGTATGTCTGAGCAACATTCTTTTGCAGCATTAGTGTTCTTGCATAGTCAATTATTGACCTATTCCTTCTTTTGGTAATCCCATTCTGCTGAGGTGTCCTTGGTCCAAAGACCTATCTTTTAATACCATGCTCATTAAAGAAATTAGTAAATTCATCAGAGATAAATTCACCTCCTCTATCAAATCTTAAGCATTTCAATTCCTTACTAGTCTCCTTTTCCACCTTTGCCTTATACCACTTAAACATCTTAAATGCTTTAGATTTTTCTTTCAGGAACATAATAGTCATCAATCTAGTATAGTCATCAACAAAAAGAATAAAGTATATATCACCATAATAACTCTGAGTTCTCATAGGACCACATAGGTAGGTATGAACCAACTCAAGTATCTTCTTTGTTGAGTAAACCTTGCTTTTGAAACTAGACTTAGTCATCTTACCTTTTTTACATTCATGACACATAACATGATCTGGTTTTGATAAGTTAGGCAGACCTCTAACTCTTTTCTTTTTACTAATCTTAATCATGTTATCAAAGTTCACATGGCATAACCTTTTATGCCACAACCAAGTATCTTCATTTTTCATCATCAAGAAAGAAGATTCATCAGTATCAAGATGAAATAGATTACCTCTTGATTGAGTACCAGTTCCAACTAACCTTCCACCATCATCAAATATTTTCACTTTCCTGCTCTCAAAAGAAACTCAGTGACCTAAATTATTCAGTTGTCCCACACATAACAAGTTATAGTTTAGTCCATCTACCCAATAAGCATTATAACATTTTATCATATCATTTATCATTAGGGTACCTTTACCTCTTATCATACAGGGTGTGTCATTACCCATCCTAACAGATCCTCCATCATATTCTTCAAGTTGATCAAATTTATCTTCATCATCAGTCATGTGATGTGTACAACCACTGTCTATGATCCATGTATCATGTTTGTTAACTTTAGATATTAGTGTTGTGTCTACATGTTTATCTTCTTCCTCTGAATCATCTTTCATAGCAACAAATACTACTTCTACATCATCATCAGAATCAGATTCAAATTCATTATCTTTAGCTATGTAACATACCTTTTTTCCTTTGTCATTACTGTCTTGATTGTCTCTGTTGTGTCAGTATCCTCTATTGCCTCTTCTCCCATAGCTTCCATCAGATTGGTCTTTGGTTCTTTCTTTATTTTTCTTATGTGGACATCTAGCAGTGATGTGTCCAACCTCTTTACAGTTAAAGCATGCCAAAGGTAGCTTACCTCTATATCTTCCTTTACCTTTGGGTAATCTTCTGGCCATAAGAGCTTCCAGTTCATCAAGCTCATCATCAGTATAACTGTCATTATCATCATTTATATTATTCCTACTAGACTTTCCAATCTTCAGAGAAGACATGAAAGTAGATTCAACAGATGGAACAACACTATTGTCAAAGTTATTCAATTCAAAGGTTGTAAGTTTACCAATCAGATTGTCAAGTGTAAGGACATTACTAGCTACAGACCTTGTTTCATGAATAGAAGATATTATGATTGCATAAACCGACAGTAAGGTTCTGAGGACTTTTCTTACCACTGTTTCTTCACTAATGACTCCATCAGATTCTCTAATAGCATGTACTACCTCTTTCAGTCAATTTTTGTATTGCACAATATTCTCACCTTCTTTCATCTTCATATCATCAAATCTGCCCCTTAAGCTTTATGCTTTGGCTCTTTTGACATTCACATATCCACTATAAACTTGAGAAAGTTTATCCCACATGCCTTTTGCAATAGTGCAAATTTTAATATCTTCAAATTCTGCATCGGTACAGGCAGAAACAATCTCCATCATAGTAACATTGTGTTCATGCTTGTCTCTCAATTGATCAAGTGTTAGGGGACCAGCGGTCAGTTCTATATAGCCATTCTCCATCAATTCTAGTGCAAAATTCCCAATTCTAGATATGTGCAACTTCATCAAGCTTTTCCATACTATGAAGTTCTCTTTGTTCAGCTTTTGCACTTACCTCTTATACATTTTGAGATTTTTGTACTGAAGTCCTTAAAAATTTGTTCTAAGCAACCAATGCTCTGATACCAATTGTTAGAATAACTGAGAGGGGGGTGAATCAGTTATCCAATGTCCCAATACAAAATGTATAATCCAAAAAAAATTACTTAAAAACTTCTGATACTCGGTAACTTGAAATAGTATACTATCTATGCTTTTACCGATTACCAGTCTGAAACATATAGAAGTTACCAATCAAATCAAGTATGCAACATGTAAATATGACATCAAACAAACATCACAATCAACACATAACACAAGAGATTTAACATGGAAACCTTGTTAAGGGAAAAACCACCTGGGATCGACAACCCAAAATATTCACTCTTCTGAAGTGAGGTCGGTGAAGACCCAACCCTATTAAAGATTACAAACACACTGTTAAGTGTGACCTTGTTAGAGGATTTAAGACCAATCATTATCGTCCAATCAGCAGTCACTATGGGGTTGACAAGATAATAATTTTCATTCTATGAATGAAACATAAAATACTTTCTTAGTCCACTCGGTTAAGAGATTTGATTATGTACAATGGTTAAAATGTAACAGTAGGTGATCTGACTTAATACAACTTCAATTGCAAATACAGATCAATGTTCAGCTCATACAAATCTTTCTGGTCAATGTAACATTTTTTATTCAATAATATATCCACTTACTATCCATCGATAACTACTCTTTGTTGCTCAGTAATGCTCTATAGTAGGGTTATCCTTAACCAGTATGATCAGAATGCATGAAAACTTGTTCATGTGATGATTTTGTAGTTTCCTTCTCTTCTGGCATCACACTCATTGTGAAATTTTTAGTCTCTTATATAGACAAGTAAAACATTTTCTTCTGCTCCATCAGATTTTGCCATTTATAAATCTTTGTTTATTTTGCCTCTTAAATATACCTCGGCACTTGTGTCAATAACACGTTAGATTCTCATCCTTTAGATCTTTCCTAAATTTTGTTAGTCATCAATTTTCATAACAAACCTTATCTATTACCTCAATATCATACACTTTCCAACTTATCAATCTTGTTAGCTAAACTAGTCATTTAGTTCCTCTGTTCTACTTGGTTAACAAAGAAATGCATCGGTGAACACAAGCTCAGTTTACACTATGCTCGGTATACACTACACTTCATTGGTGTACACTAAAATGCTTCATCAACTGACAACACTGCTTTGTGTCTTTCAAATCTTTTCCTCATCATAGATGAATGAAACATAATCAAGTCAATATCATAAGGCCATAGACTCATCAACAAGTTACTCAATGTATTCTCTATCTTCATCTGTTAGATGCATCTTCCTCATGTAGATATTTCTTTACTTCATCTCTTTAACTCCTTTAATACAGATGTTTTGGTATAGTAACTTACAAGATAACTGTTGTCAAAGTAGTTGACATCAATGACAACATAATATTGATTCAATCATATTACATATCTAATCAATCAGCTTGGTGATCTTTAATCACAGATTCTTCAATTAGGTTCTAAATCAGTTGTAGTTCATCACACCATATGGAACATAGAGGAGAGAAGTAATGCTCTATTTTGTGATGATTCAAAGGGAGGATACCTTATAATTAGTCAACTAATGAAATGAAAAAGGATTAAAAATGTATTCATTTGAAAATGGGGAAAATATGTCAAGGATTACATTACAATTGTAGTGCCTAACCCTAAGGGTAGGAGGAAATAGAACTAATTGCAAAGCCCAAGATTGCATCAAGAAGACATAGATAACCTGCATGAAATCTTGTAAGATAGGTTTTTCATTCTTAAACTGGGTAGTGATGAAATGATCTGCAATGGTGCTAAGTTAGAGTAATATAGTGTGAAGGAAGGCTAAAATATAATCTATAAGAAAAGGAATCTTGAAATAAATCTCAACTGCTAATTCAATTATGTTGGAGAAAAGTGTGTTTTCCAAAAAGAGGGATTCTTTTCTTAGGCAAAAAGCTACAAGGAAAAATATTGACTACAAACAAGTTGAAAAGTTTTGGGTTCCAAGGGCCATCAATTTTCCCCCTTGTCAAAATGAATGAGGAGGATGCCAATCATCTATTATTGACATGTCCTTTTCCATCTCAATGTTGGTAGTGGTTGTGTGAAAAATTAGGGTGGATTTTTGCATTACCAAATGATGTTTTGTCCCTTTTTCAATCATGGCCACTAATAAACCAAGAGTGTCTAAGTGGAAGCTTGTGGATTATATCACCCTCAATTCTTGTTTAGGAGTTGTGTAAGGAAAAAAATAGAAGAATCTTCCAAGTCAAAGGCATGGGCATAGTTTCATTATTAAATAAAATAGAAGTAACTTAGTAGTAGGAAAAATGGACTCATGAATCTTAGCTCAACAATCTTCCCCGAAGTTTTATACTAGAAGGGATGATCTTATGTTTGAGAATTGGTTTAGGCTCATTGTTCCTAAGATTATAGGTATAGGAGGGAAAGTAAGCTCCAAGAATAGAGAAATTCTTAGATGGTCTCCACCAGCCAGTGGTTGGTAAAAGTTAAACTTTTATGGGGCCTCTAGAGGAAACCCCAACCCATCGGGTGCTAGATGCATCATTTACTCTAGTAATGGAGAGCCTATAAATAGGTTGGCACTAACTCTAGATGAGGATATGAATAATACGGAGGAATTCAAATCCTTACTAGAAAGAATATTCCTATGCTTAGAATTGAAGTTAATAAAAATAGAACTTGAAGGGGACTCAATGATTATGATAAATACTGTAAGATCCTAGGCTGCCCCAAATTGGAGATTGCACTATCTTTTGGAAGTGGTGTTATCTTTGATTAAAAAGTTTGAGTAGGTTACAATTAATCACATATACAAAGAAGGGAATAGTTTAGAAAATGGTTTAGCCAAGATGGGTGCGGAGGACAATCATTTTAAATAAACATTTGGGGGAAGGAAGGATAGAATTTTCAAAAGTTCAACAAGACTGGATTGGTTGAAACAACACACTGTCTCACTGTAATCTCTTGCTAAAAAATGGTTTAACCAATAGAAATCCAAGATAATTTTGGTTGGGTTTATTAATATAAATAAAATAAAAAAGTGAGGGCCTAAGAAGCGAGGAATTCTCAGAGGTGAGTGAGTAAGAAGATGAACCAATGGAGGAAGAAATAGAGGTAGTGGATAACAGGTATTTAGAAATGAAAGAGATAGATAGGAAGCAAGAATTAGTAGAGATTGAAGAGGATTCAAAGGATGAGCCAGAGGATGATGAGGATGCATAGGATGAGCGGGATGTCTCCCAAGGATTGAACCCAGAAAAGGTCAAGGAGGAAAAAGTATCTTTGACTTCCTTAGACAGAGGAATAACAGATAAAAGTCTCCATACTCCATTTTTGTCTACTTTTTTCTTCAAACATTTTATTAAAGTTCCTAGTGTTTGACCAATTAGTGGATCAAGATCAAGTTTAGGCTACTGGAATCAACTCAAAATTTAGGCTTCTCTTTTTTCAATTAGTATTTGTTTCATTTATGTTTTTTTTGGACTACTTCTAGGAAACTATGTGACTTCAAACTATGTTGATCTTATCATATTTTAATAGAAAAATTTCAGCTTCAGATCCTTATTTAGCAAGAAGAAAAATAATTATATAATAGAACCTTTCCTTGATTTCTTGATAATTTTATCTTGCAGACTATAAGTCAAAGCTTGTTAAAAAATTTGTAACCCAAAGTTATTCAGAAAACTTAAGTATCCTACAACACATAATTTGTCAAATTATTTCTAGAATAATGGTAAATTGAAGATATCGACACTAGAGCTAAGAAGTTGAGTGAGCTCTCTAAAATATAACTACTATTAGAATTACCTAAGAATCTATAACAAAGAGCTAGTCGTAGGAGAGGTTCCTGCTAACATTAGACTTAGGCATGACAAATAACATAAGATTTGGAGGGGGTTACAATTAGGTAGTTGAATTTGAATGGAAGTAGTATCATTATATTGCCCATAAATTTTCATCGTGTACATTTTCCTTGCATTATCTACCAACCACAAATATTCATCATTAACTTAAGCACATACAAAATTTATAATGGTTTAAAAAGATGAGGAGCTTGGTTATGTTAACCATAAATTTTATAATTAATTTGTTGTTTGATTGAAATAACATATAAGTTGATGTTGGGATAGTCTATAAAAATAACTAAGGATCTCATAGCGGAGGTCACTAGACTTTCCAAATCCGGTAGGAAATTTTACAGTGACAGACATCATAATGATGCGGCTATTAAAAAATTCCCTAAAGAGGATGAAGAAAAAATCATCTGGTTAAGAGTAAGAAAAAGACCTACTATTCTCCTAATGTCATTAAGAAGGTATGGTGTAGAGTCCTTTTTGCTATCATGTAATATGTTACTCTTGATGGCAGTTTCTCTAGGGTTTATGGGTATCATTTTGTTATCCTTAATAAATTTTTTTATGGGGAAAAGATCTCCTTTCCTTATTATCTGTTTTAATTTGAGCATTAAGGATGCCCAGGAAAACCCTCTTGGTAACCCATCCATGCATGAGGGCCTCATGCTTCTTATAAATGATCATTTAAATCCTAATTTTCTAGAGCCTCTTAAAGCTAACCCCTCAAATTCTGGTGGGGAGGATTTAGAAGAGGATGAACATGATGGGGATGATTTAGATATAGAACTTGATATTGATTTTGAGTCCTCACGAAATACTACCTCGAACATTAGTAGAACAGGAAAGGTGTGGTGAAGGGAAACACTTCCTCTTCTAAGAACCCTTTAGGTCAAAAAAGAAAGTCCTTTCTGGATGAATCTGCATCAGGCAACAATGAGGATACTATGGAAGAAAAGGATTTCACTATGGAGAGATCCCATGTGAAGGGTAAGTAAAGAAAGAAAATATGGGTTTTTCCTAAGGATTCCTCCCCTGTGGTCTTCCCTATGCCCCAAAAGGATGCTCCTCAGATTTCCCCTAATAAGGATACCCCTGTTATGAAGGAAAAGTTGATGCCTCCTCGACCTACTCTCTCGGTCAAGGATGAGAATGATAAGATGTCCCTTCATTGTGTTTTCATCGAGGTGTGTCATTTGAGGCAGAGCAATTATAAACTGAAAGCTAGAATCGATATTAGATTGAGACTATGGGTCTTGGTGACAAACCCTTTCCTATTTTCATCAATGAACTAATGGAAGCCATCAATAGAGAGGATGGAATTGTGAACTCTTATGATTCCAATCTAGATTCTATGAATGCTCAAATATCTAATTGTGATGAGGGTCTGACAGCTATGCAAATGAAGGTCCTTAATTTCAAGGAGAAATATCTCATTTCGATAATGGGATCATCAAGTTTGGGGACTAGAGCTACAATATTATTTAGACGGTGGTGGGCTAGATCAATACCATCATTAACACATGAGAAGGGGATGTGGAAAAAGATAATACCCTCAAGGATACGACTCAGAACACGGATCTTTTAGCTTCTAAAGTTGGAAGCCTTCTTAATAGCATTTGGTGATTTCTTTTGGTCTATTGGTGTTGTCTGGTCCCTTTTGTTGGTTGCTAGCCTTTTTGGGCTTTGTTGGGATTTTCTTTTGTGGTCTTATCTAGTTTTTTATCTTTTGGCTATCCCTTATGGTCAAAAAATTTCTTGTTGTCTTTTCAGCTTAATGTATATCTCTTCGCTCTTTTTGTACAAGGTTCAGAACATTTCAAATCCTATTTTCCTATTAATCAGAACATACAATTTGATGTCAGTGTTGTCATATTTTTACACATTTTGGAAGCATAATTAATAAATGAGCTACTGTACCCTAGTTTGCATTATTAAGTGGTCTTGATTAAGATTTGTGTTCATTTCATTGCAAAGTACATGAAAGGGAAAGAAATAAACTGCATCTAAGATTACATGTGTCATATCCTAAATATGTTGTACAGAAAGAAAAGAGCTGAAAAGGAAAATCTATCTGAGCTCACACATGCTGTGAGCATAGCCAATGCAAGAATTGCATAAATGAGTGCAAATATACATTATTAATGGAGCTAGATGCAGGGGTACCAGACCTTGCCTGGTAATGAGTTGATCTTCTATGTGCCTGGTGTGCTCCTGTGATCCTGAACCTGCAAATGAGAAAAGATAAATGGGTTAGATTCAAAGGATCTAAGCAATGCCTGGTATCACAATATCTATCTACAAGCATGCATATGTGTACTCAGTCATACACCTCTAGCATAAGCTGTGCTCAAGGCATGTGCATGAGGAGGCTTTGGAAATAATGAAATACCATTATTTTCACTAATGTGTTTGTTCCATGTGTAGATATAGGCCAAAAACACCCATGATCAACAGTGTAACATTCAGTGGATGGCAGTATCAATGAGACACTCAGATACATATCTAATGGAGCATGGTCAAAATAGGGCACTGGCAGATTCAGGAAGCATTCATCATCAGCTTATTAAAGGTACATAAATCCATATGTTTAGAGAAAGTACAACATAAAGTGGCCCGAATGGAAAACCCAGCATGTCATGGTATCCCAAACAAGATACTTGATGCCAGAGAAAACATCATATCAACAAGGTGCCCTTAACACATTGCTACAGTGAGAAAATACTTCAAATGCATATGCCATTTTTTCTTAGGTCAACAACAAAGCTATCAAATGATACAACAAACCAATGCCATAGATTTACAGATGCCATGGAAATAATAGCAAATATAATATCTTGATGCCCTACAAGTTGCAATCGAGTGCCATAACAGAATATAGAGGAGTCACAAATCAAAATAGAAATAATACCATGCCCTAGTTCATGGGCTAAATGAATAAGAGTAAAGCCTCGAGGTGATGCCACAAGCAATACACTGGAATACAATCAAATAGTGCATCCATAGCATGAGTTATAACACCAGCAAGGAGATCAATATCAAACATGAAACAATAGAGACAATAGTGCCCGAATTGGTGCACAATTTTCAACAAGAGTGCAAAGCAAGCCAAATGAAATCAAATGCCAAATAGAGGAAATACAAAAGCTGCCTTCATACTAGCAATAATAGTGAATACAAAAGGTGCAATGTATATATTGATGCTATCAGCTACCATAACAGAGAAACCATTATTCATGATGGTGCCCTCGAAAGAGCAGTCACGGTTCACAGTACCCTGGACATGATGCAATATAATGTACAGAGGGATTTCAAATGTAATGTAAATAGTGCCTACAAATACAAGCAAGTGGCACCACATACACACAATGCACAGGTCCTCAGTAATATGCCCATGATGCATAATCAAATGCAAATACAGAAATAACAATAACTAGTGAATGTAGAAGTAATATGCTAAACAAATTGCAATGATGTGAATGCCTACCTCATAATGCCAAAATCAAGGTGCGGGTGCTATTTCTAAATCAAGAATAGAAGTTTCCAATGGAATTTTCCATCAAGGACTACTGAGGAATTTAGAAAGTTGCCAAGTGCCAAGAGTGAAAGCAATGATAACAGAGAGTCCACTCATCTCCAATCGAGGGTTTCCAATAATAATAATATTCAATTAATATATCCTCCCCTTTCCTAGGGATGAGTGTTTGTTATTCCTTTTGCTAGTATCTCAAAAGTATGCTTACAAGGCTATTAATATAATATTCTCTTTTGAGGAGAATATATTAATTGATCTTATGCTAGGGTATTTCCAAGCATGGTGAAGGTTTTTATTGGAGAAGTGTCCTAGGGTTATTGGGTTTAAAAATTTTTAAGGCTAGGATTGCAATTAAGGTGGGTCCTAGGTTTGAAATATTCATGTGGATTTGGTTAAAATGTTAATATTTTGGACATTCTCCTCATTTTTTGAGTTGAGATTATCTCAAAATATATTTAGGATCCACTTCATTTGGTTTAGGAAAGGGGAATATTTTAGTTGTAAAAGTCATTGCAAAACCTTGTTGTAAATATTGACAAGTGGCATTTTATGAGCCATTGTCAGTTATTCTTTATGATGCATGACTTAGTGGTGGGATGGTCTCCCTTTTGACTACCTATTTTTAGGGACCCCACTTTTTTTGTTCCCATAGATTCTTGGGAATTGGACATCTAAATTTGTGATGGCATTCTGTTAGAAATAGGAAATACTGAGAGGGGGGGTGAATCAGTATTTCACAAACTTTTACTTTTTCCCACTTATGGATATAACAGATTACTTTAAAGCATAAGAAACTAAATAGCATACATAATAGTAAATGTAAAGAACTCATAACACATGATATGTTCTTGATGAAACCTTAGCCAAGGGAAAACCCTGGTGGGGATGGTACCCATAAAGATCCACTAATCAAAAGATATCTTGTTAAGGATGTTGACCATGTTAGGAGCCTGTTACAATCATATAGTGTATCAGTCCTAGTTAAGGGACTATAGGCCTTGTTAGAAGCCTCAACCTTGTTAGGAGTTGTAGATACAAAAACTGATTACCAGATGAGCTCACTACCCAAACAAGTAATACAAATGTTTACTGATTACAATATGGTACTGCTTACAACTTCGCATCAACAACTTTCACTACTATCACAATATACAACTTTCACAAGTTACAAGTTACATTTCAAGTATGTTCGGTACATCTTTATTTATACAAGATACAAACATAATATCTTTCTCCTATTAGCTTGCATATCTTTATCCAAGAGTAAAAATATAGGATGTCATCTCTTTATAATATTAAGTCATTATTTTGACAAACAAAATAATCCCTTAATTCATTTACTAGTTCTGCCTTCAAAACTACTCTGTTGGTTGTACTCTGTCATCGGTAAAACAATCATAACTTTGTTCATACTATCCGTACTCTTTTGCAAACTAATATGGGGTATCCTTAGACACCATAGAGTCTATGTTCAACTGTGAAAACTTTAATCATGCTTCAATGAACATCACCAAAACAAACTGTATTGGGCGCTCTGTCAAAAACATTGTTTCATACATAGACAATTTTAGTCTGCGATCTTCCATACTTACTTTCCAACTTATGCGATCTTCATAGGGAACATATGTTTCCATAATGACAACATTCATGTACATACCTCAGCCAAATTTCCAACAATCTCCCCCTTTGTCATTGGTTGCAACATATGAGAAAATTGGCTAAGTGTACAAGTCAAAATCTCAAAATTTGTATCAAAATTGTGGCCATAGTATAAAATAAGTATACTATCCTTATATCTCCTCTAAATATACACATAATCTATAATACTTCATAATAATCCATAGAACTCCCCCATGAGTATCCTTCCTTATCATATATAGACAATTTTCTAAGTATCTCTCGCCCTTTGACAACAATGACAAAATAAAGGGAGGAAAGGGATATACAAAATTGTTTCAAAACTTTTACCTTACTATCTTATTGCAAAGTCAGTAGGCTTGTGACACAATCTACAAAATCTAACTTCCAAGCCTTAAAATCTTTCTCCCATGCCTTCTTAATTGATTCTACTACATTGAGTAAAGTACTCAATCTGTATGTTGCAATCTGACAAGCTTGAAGGGACTCAAAATTGAACTTCTAAAAAGATGTCTTAGTAGTAAGACATTCTTCTAGTTGCTTTTCTATAATAGTCAACTTGATTGAGACATGCTCTCTCATGATGTTTATCCTAATAATTTTCCTATTCTTCTCATCATTCAAAGTCCTTATCTCATCACATAATTTTCTGATCTTTTTCTCAACTACACTGATCTTTATGTTTGTGCTGGCCATTGAGTTTATCTCTACTACAATTTCATCTTGCTTCTCTTTTAGCTTCTTTTCTTCCTCAATAATTATATTTTTAGATTTTGTACACTGAATGTACAAACACTTTCCAGTCTCAAGATGTTTCCTTAAGTTCTTAATGTGTCTGTCAAGGCTGTCAATGTCATTTTTGATATTTTGACTTATATTCTACAACATCTCAGCTTCATAAGTTGCATGAGCCTTAACCTTAGCAATATCAGTCAAATTAGTGAACTCAACATCAAAAGAATTTATTACCATCTTTTCTCTTTCAAGTGGGTCTGAATCAAAGACTTTTGTAGATATAACACTTTGTAGCTTCTCAGTCAAATCTTCCAGGCTACCTTCCAAATTCTTAACTTTCTTGTTCTTTCCAATAATTTTGTTCAAAGAAGTGATCAACTCTAATTGATCATCGTCATCAACCTCCTTGCTCAAATCTTCAATCAATGTTCCTATTCCTTTCTCCTTTCTAGTCTAAGGAGTAAGACTGATGTCTTCTTATGGTTCAATTGGTGTATGGGTCTCTGTTTCCATTTTCTCTTCTGTTCATGTAGTCTATGTTTCAATACTCTTTTCTTGCTCTCCCAAAGCCAAATTGTCAACAATGTTAGCCAAACTATTGAGTACCGCATCATCTGAATCTAAAGTAACTTTTGTTCCTTCAATGTCCATAGATTCTGTGCCAATTTTTATAGAAGAAGAGGGAATATCTTCAACTTCAACTACCTCTGTTGCTACCTCTACCTATTCTAAAATCTATTTCTCTGCTGGTTCTGCAACTGATTGATCTTTGCTATCTTTTCCTGCTACCAAGTTTTCTAGCACTTGCACAACTATCTATTCAGTTTTAGTCTTTACTTGTTCATACTGACCTCCCATTATTTGTATAATTCTTTTTTTGGTTTTTTAATAGGGTTTCAAGTGGCTTGAGGATCTGTTTAAGGTGGTCATCATCTCTTATGTCACAAGTCTGTCTTATCACATTCTCTCTCATTTTAGTATCTTCTTCTTGTGCTCTCATCTTTCTTCTCACAAGTCTATTGTACAAATCTTCTACATTCAATAGCTCTATGTCCAAAACCATGACAATTATAACAATAACCATTAAGAGGTTTGAATAGTTTACCTGTACAATCTCTCTTCATATGACCAATAGTATTACAAGCAAAACATCTACCTTTGAATTCTCTTTGCATACCTTTGGATGGTTCATCTTGCTTCAGTGGTTCTTCTTGCTTCGATGCATCTTCTTGCTTCATTGATTCTTCTTGCTTAGGTGCATCTTCAGATTTGTTCTCATCTAACATCTTTTCTTCACTTCTTTCACATACATTCAGATCTGGTTTCTTGCTTTCACTAACTATCTTCAATATGTTAAATCTAAGACCAGTTTTTTCATAGAATGGTTTTCCATAAGATACTTGCTCATTAATATTTTCACTTTTTGAATATAGCCTATCAAGTTGTTGTTTAGATTGAGTCAATTCACCTTTCACAATCTTGTTGTATTTCTCAAGTTCATCATACTATAATTTGACTTTATCAAATTCAGATGTTACCTTGCCAAGATTAGATTTCAGATCTTCATTCTCATTCTTTAAACTTTCATTCTCAGATCTCAGATTGTCATTTCCATCTTTCAAGCTAAGCTTCAGATTTGCTATCTTTAATTCATGTTTAAGGATCACATTTTCTTTTTCTAAATCATCACCATCTTCAACAAGAGTTTCAGATTCCTTTTCAGATTTTAGATCTTCTATCTTACCTTTCAATTTGTCAATAAGATTCTTTGCATGATCATAATTTCTTTTCAGAGTGTTTCTTTCATCTGTAAGCATATCAATTTGTTCAAGAGATTCTTCAAGATTCTTCTGTAACTGATCCATATCCATAGAGATCTTACTCAAGTTGCTAAGCTTTCCTTGAATGTTTCTTCTCGGAGTAACTGTGCTCTGATACCAATTGTTAGAATAGGAAATACTGAGAGGGGGGGGGGGCGTGAATCAGTATTTCACAAACTTTTACTTTTTCCAACTTATGGATATAAAAGATTACTTTAAAGCATAAGAAACTAAATAGCATACATAACAGTAAATGTAAAGAACTCATAACACATGATATGTTCTCGAGGAAACCCTGGCCAAGGGAAAACCCTGGTGGGGATGGTACCCACAAAGATCCACTAATCAATAGATATCTTGTTAAGGATGTTGACCCTGTTAGGAGCCTATTACAATCATATAGTGTATCAGTCCTGGTTAAGGGACTATAGGCCTTGTTAGAAGCCTCAAACCTTTTAGGAGTTGTAGATAGAAAACCTGATTACTAGATGAGCTCACTACCCAAACAAGTAATAAAAATGTTTACTAATTACAATATGGTACTTCTTACAACTTCACATCAACAACTTTTGCTGCTATCACAATATACAACTTTCACAAGTTACAAGTTACAAGTTACATTTCAAGTATGTTCAGTACATCTTTATTTATACAAGATACAAACATAATATCTTTCTCCTATCAGCTTGCATATCTTTATCCAAGAGTAAACATCTAGGATGTCATCTCTTTATAATATTAAGTCATTATTTTGACAAGAAAAATAATCCCTTAATTCATTTACTAGTTCTGCCTTCAAAACTGCTCTGTCGGCTGTACTATGTCATCGATAAAACAATCATAACTTTGTCCATACTATCCATTCTCTTTTGCACACTAAGATGGGGTATCCTTAGACACCATAGAGTCTATGTTCAACTGTGAAAACTTTGATCATGCTCCAGTGAATTTTTCCAAAACAAACTATATCAGGTGCTCTATCAAAAACACTATTTCATACTTAGACAATTTTAGTCTGTGATCTTCGATACTTACGTTCCAGCTTATGTGATCTTGATAGGGAACATATGTTTCCATAATGACAACATTCATGTACATACCTCAGCCAAATTGCCAACACATTCATGGGTCCATGTTTTGACTTTCCTTTTCTTAGGAGACAGTGGTCTTGAATGTAGATTTAGGCAGATTTTCTATATATGCCTCTCACCTTTGGTGATTGAAGACTAGTTCTTCTTTCCCTCATTCTCATGAGGTGAATGTTGTAGGTTTTGGAGAAGCAATCTAATACTTTGACTCCTTTTATTCTAGTTAGTAGCAATTGTCCTTCTTTTTCTACAGCTTTGTGAGTTGATTTGATGGATTTGATGTCATGTATTGTGATTGAAATTTGATCCTTTACTTGATATTTTGTTCATTTTGATGTTTACAAGCACTAGTTTTTCTTAAAGTTTCAATCTGTGTGTGATCAAATGTGTTTGAGTTGTGGAATCCATTTTCCCTTCTCATTTACAGCCAGCACCTGATTATTTTCTAAGGGAAGAATCAGATTAGGGAAGAGTTGTGATGTTCAGGCTATGTGCTAGATTATATTGTGAGTCTATTTTTAGTTTATGGATCTATCCAGTTTTGTGAATCACCTAAGTTTAAATTTTAGTTATTTGATTTTTATGCAATCTCTCTCCCTTCAAGTTTAGTTCAGTTCAGGTGATACAAACGAGGAAGCCGGCCCTCAATCTAGAGGTTTATTCTCAGTGAAGTAGTCCCACATCCTGAGAGTATTCCCATGTTTCATGGGATTCCTAGGTTTTATACGTAGCCATCATGGGTGCAATCCCTAGTGACAATAATTTTTGGCATGCCCAGTGGGACTCCTTTGTTTCCCATCATTGACTAGGATTTTGGTGTGATCTCAGTGCAATCAGCCTTCAAGAGGTGGTTTGTTTCTAGCACCATGGAGACTCTAAGAGAAATCTACTAGTTTTAAGCAATTTAAGTGCTAAAAAATTTCAAAAAAATATATCTTTACCAGCTCATTTGATGAGAAAGCATGTCAATTCCTCATGCATATTCTCCCTATCACCCCCCATATCATGAAAATCCTACCTATGTTCTAGCATTTTCACCACATCAAGTTGGCCAAGTAGCAACATATAATCAAAATGCCCCACCAGCAGCAAATTTCCAGCATGCACCACCATACCCTCCAACCTAGCATCAAGCATTCTTATAGCATTCTTATGAACCATCTTATAATCCCCAGAATCAACCCAATACCACTCCAATTTCTAATGACTAGTTGAGAGAGTCGGTGAAACAAATTGAAACTACTACAAAAGGCCTTGAGGACATGATGGCTCAGAAGGAGGAGCTCTAAAGATAGTATATGGAAATGATGGCTCAGAATGAGGAGCTCTCAAGGCTACTACATGATTAGTACAATTTGGTCTGGACACAAAGGGATGTTTATAATAAGAGCCTTGAAGAGTGTGAAGCATTTGTAAAGAGCATCTAGGAGACAGCTACAAAGAAGGAAGAAGACCTCTAAAAGGAGTTAGCAGAGAACAAAGAGTTTCAAGATCATGAGCGGGTGAGATCTACCAAACAGGTTATAGAAAGAGATAAGTTGATTGAGGATCTGTTGGCATGAATACAAAAAATCTCACCAGATCCACCAGAAGACAATAAGGATTGGATATAGTCTTGGAGGCCCTCTTGGACTATGTATTTGGGTTTTGAAGTGCCAACTCTTTATAAAGGGGAGATCAAGAAGAACAAGCCTTATGTTGCTAAGGAGAACCTAGAAGCTTTGCAGACTAGACAAGAGACTCACAAGGTTCAAATTCCAAGTTTCTTGCCTGGTAAGTCCACTAGCATTCCTATTGAAATTCCAAGCTTTAGGACTTCTCCTTCAATTTAGAATCTTAGTCAATAGGACCCTAATCCCCATGCATGTTTAGAACCTATTCATGACCCTATTTCAAATGTCCAACTACTTCATCCTACCCCTATAGAAGAAACACCTATGATTTTTAACCTCCTATATGATAGTGAACCTATCCTACAACAGATTAAGCCCTATGAACCAATTCCTGAAGAGCCCTCTATGCCTCATGAAATTTCTATGAACTAGGAAGAAGATGAATCTTATCCTTTGAATGTACTTTTCCATGATGAGGATGAGGAACAAGTAAGTTTGACACATGTTGAGAAAGTTGAGCAGCTAGATTATGATCAGGAAGCAAATGAAGGTGAGAGTCTAGCTAATTTTTTTGAAGAGATAGCTTCGTATATTGAACCAGATGAGATAGTTCAGGACCCACTAATTGAGTTCACTGATTGTGATAAGGAAGATGATACAGTTGCAATTAACTTAGAACAACAAGATAATTTTGATTTGATAATTGATGGTTTTTGCTCAACTCTTGTTGATATTCCCTATCTTCCTAAGAAGGATAATGGCTTGCATATTCTAGAGGAAGAGATAGCACAAGACCCACTAGTTGAGCCACCTGATGATGATAAGAAAGAAGATGTAGTTGTTGCTAGCCTAGGCTAGCAAGAAGGTTTTGATTCTATGATAAATGTTGTCTGGTCAGCTTTTTTTTTGTGTCCCTCATCTTCCTGAAATAAATGATAACATGTATGTTCCTAAAGGAGTCTTTTCTTTTCAAGAAGTTAATGTTGTTCCGGTGATTGAGTCTGGGCATGTTTGCAATAAAGTGGATAATGAATCTCAGGATTCATGTTTCCTGGATTATGAGATGGGGGTAGTTATTAAGGACCTAATGCAGTTTGATAGCTTGGATAAGCTATTGGATGTTCTAGTTGATGAAGAGGATGATTCTCAAACTGTAGAAGAAGAAATGTTAAAGAAGACTATCATGGAGGGGCCAGAATTTGAAGACGTTGCTGAAGATGTTTGTAAGATGAGTAGTAGGCCTAGTTTTATGCTCTCCAAGGGATGTCCTATTAGGTATCTAGCTTAGATGGGGTCAGGTAAGGCATTTATACCCAATGATTTGATGGAGGGTGATGTCAAGATTTCACTCATTAGTGAGCATGAGCTTGTTCAGAGTCATTAGTCTCCCTGGAAAGATAGTACCTATGATCTAAGAAAGGTGAGTTGTCTGGACTACGAATTTCAAGAGTTGATATGCCAGATAGTCCAATATGTTTTTGTATTTCATATTATCCCTATTGGCATTAAGTGTGAAAAGTATAATAGTTTGAGGAGAATGGGAAGCTATTTTAATAATCTAGTTAATGGATTTGTTTAACCAGTTTGCTGAGACTGGTTAGAGTAGGGTAGGGTAGGAGCTTTCTTTCTTGTTTCCCCTAAGTGCCTAGCACAAGCTTGTTTCTAGTTTAGTTTTTAGTTTGGTGTGAGTAGCAATAAGCCAAAGAAGTTATCTCTGGCAGTGAGTTGTTTTGTTGTTGCGAAGGAAGGTTGTTTCAATTGGGAGCCAAGTTTAGTTTTGTGGCTTAATGACTCTATGCCCAATGGATATAAGGCAGCTGGTTAGGATGCTTAGTAGGCAAGCACTCCATAGAGGTCACCAGAATGTTGTCATATTTTTACACATTTTGGAAGCCTAATTACTAAATGAGCTACTATACCCTAGTTTGCATTATTAAGTGGTCTTGATTAAGATTTGTGTTCATTTCATTGCAAAGTACATGAAAGGGAAAGAAATAAACCACATCTAAGATTACATGTGTCATATCCTAAATATGTTGTACAGAAAGAAAAGAGCTGAAAAGGAAAATCTATCTGAGCTCACACATGCTGTGAGCATAGCCAATGCAATATTTGCATAAATGAGTGCAAATATACATTATTAATGGAGCTAGATGCAGGGGTACCAGACATTGCCTAGTAATGAGTTGATCTTCTATGTTCCTGGTGTGCTCCTGTGATCTTGAATCTACAGATGAGAAAAGAGAAATGGGTTAGATCCAATGGATCTAAGAAATGCCTGGTATCACAATATCTATCTACAAGCATGCATATGTGTACTTAGTCATACACATCTAACATGGGCTATGCTCAGGGAAGGTACATGAGGAGGATCTAGAAATAAAATAAATACCATTTTTTTCACTAATGTGTTTGTTCCATGTGTAGATACAGGCCAAAAAAACCCATGATCAGTAGTGTAACATTCAGTCGATGGTAGTATCAATTAGAAACTCACATACATATCCAATGGAGCATGGTCAAAATAGGGCACTAGAAGATTCAAGAAGCATTCATCATCAACATATTAAAGGTACATAAATCCATATGTTTAGAGAAAGTACAACATAAAGTGGCCCAAATGGAAAACCCAGCATGTCATGGTATCCCAAACAAGATACTTGATGCCAGAGAAAACATCATATCAGTAGGGCGCCCTTAACATATTGCTACAGTGAGAAAATACTTCAAATGTGTATGCCATTGTTTCTCAGGTCAACAACAAAGCTATCAAATGATACAACAAACCAGTGCCCTAGATTTACAGATGCCATGGAAAGAACAACAAATATAATATCTTGATGCCCTATAAGTTGCAATCGAGTGCCATAACTGAATACAGAGGAGTCACAAATCAAAACAGAAATAATACCATGCCCTAGTTCATGGGCTAAATGAATAATAGTAAAGCCTCAAGGTGATGCCACAAGCAATACACTAGAATACAATCAAACAGTGCATCCATAGCATGAGTTATAACACCAGCAAGGAGATCAACAACAAACACAAAACAATAGAGACAATAGTGCCCAAATTTGGTGCACGGTTTTCAAGAAGAGTGCAGAGCAAGCCAAATCAAATCAAATGCCAAATAGAGGAAATACAGAAGCTGCCTTCATACTAGCAATAATAGTGAATTAAAAAGGTGCAATGTATATATTGATGCTATCAGCTACCATAACAGAGAAACCATTATTCATGATAGTGCCCTCGAAAGAGCAGTCACAGTTCACAGTGCCCTGGCCATGATGCAATATAATGTACAGAGGGATTTCAAATGTAAACAGTGCCTACAGATACAAGGAAGTGGCGCCACATACACACAATGCATGGGTCCTCAGTAATATCCCCATGATGCATAATCAAATGCAAATATAGAAAGAACAATAACTAGTGAATGCAGAAGTAATATACTAGAAAAATTGCAATGATGTGAATGCCTACCTCATAATGCCAAAATTGAGGTGCTGGTGCTATTTCTAAATCAAGAATAGAAGTTTCCAATGGAAGTTTCCATCGAGGACTACTGAGGAATTTAGAAAGTTGCTAATTACCAAGAGTGAAAGCAATGATAACAGAGAGTCCACTCATCTCCAATGGAGGGTTTCCAATAATAATATTCAATTAATATATCATCCCCTTTCCTAGGGTTGAGTGTTTATTATTCCTTTTGCTAGTATCTCAAAAGTATGCTTACAAGGCTATTAATATATTTATCTCTTTTGAGGTGAATATATTAATTGATCTTATGCTAGGGTATTTCCAAGCATGGTGAAGGTTTTTATTTGAGAAGTGTCCTAGGGTTATTGGGTTTAAAATTTTTTAAGGCTAGGATTGCAATTAAGGTGGGTCCTAGGTTTGAAATATTCATGTGGATTTGGTTAAAATGTAAATATTTTGGATATTCTCCTCATTTTTTGAGTTGAGATTATCTCAAAATATATTTAGGATCCACTTCATTTGGTTTAGTAAAGGGGAATATTTTAGTTGTAAAAGTCATTGCAAAACCTTGTTGTAAATATTGACAAGTTGCGTTTTATAAGCCATTGTCAGTTTTTCTTTATGATGCATGACTTAGTGGTGGGATGGTCTCCCTATTGAGTACCTATTTTTAGGGACCCCACTTTTTTCATTTGCCTAGATTCTCAGGAATTGGGCATCTGAATTTGTGATGGCATTCATGGGTCCATGTTTTGACTTTCCTATTCTTAGGAGATAGTGGTCTTGAATGCAGATTCAAGAAGATTTTCTATATATTCCTCTCACCTTTGGTGTTTGAAGGCTAGTTCTTCTTTCCCTCATTCTCATGAGCTGAATGTTGTAGCTCTTGGAGAAGCAATCTGATACTTTGACTCCTTTTATTCTAGTTAATAGCAATTGTCCTTCTTTTTCTATAGCTTTGTGAGTTGATTTGATGAATTTGATGTCATGTATTGTGATTGAAATTTTATCCTTTACTTGATATTTTGTTCATTTTGATGTTTACAAGCACTACTTTTTCTTTAAGTTTCAATCTGTGTGCGATCAAATGTGTTTGAGTTGTGGAATCCATTTTCCCTTCTCATTTACAGCTAGCACCTGATTATTTTCTAAGGGAAGAATCAGATTAGGGAAGAGTTGTGATGTTCAGGCTATGTGCTGGATTATATTGTGAGTCTATTTTTAGTTTGTGGATCTATCCAGTTTGGTGAATCACCTAAGTTTAAATTTTAGTTATTTCATTTTTATGCAATCTCTCTCCCTTTCCCTTCAAGTTCAGTTCAGTTCAGGTGATACAAACGGGGAAGCCGACCCTCAATCTGAAGGTTTATTCTTAGTGAAGGAGTCCCACATCCTGAGAGTATTCCCATGTTTCACGGGATTGCTAGGTTTTATACTTAGCCATCACGGGTGCAATCCCTAGTGACAACAGTCATCAATATTAATATTAATTTTATGTAATTCTTGATGTATTCCTACTAATGTAAAATTATTGTTTAAGATTCTTTGCATCTTTATTTCGACAATTATAAACCTCTTATATTGATATCATCATAAAGTAATAGAGAAAATAAAAAATAAAAATGGAAGATGTATATTGTTGTAACGTTATGTAATATTTTAAGACAAATACATGGAAAATTTTAATTTGCAATTATACAGAAAATATTAGACTGCTTCCATTAAGCTATATATTTATTTCTTTGAGTAAAAGCATACTTTGTAAATGAATTTTAGTAGATAGAAGTTTGAAGGGAAAAAATATTATAGGTAAAAACCATCACATAAAGACCATTAAATCATTTTTCATCTCTGGTTTGAGATGAAATGAATCCAAATAAAAAAGAAGTCTTTTAATGACATAGTAAAGAAGAATTACACAATAAAGAAGAATTGCTATGGTGGATTGGCAGGTTGTACACATCTCTCAGCATTTATTTGGAAAATAGTGATTATTATGTTTCATTATCTATACCCACTTCATATACTATCTTCCAATATCAAAATCAGATTTGGCTATATGGATCATATCTTCTACTTTTGAATTTAATCTTTATTTCATACCCAAATTAATATGTTACCTTCTAATTTTTTAATATTATATTCATATTTCATTTTTATCTTGATGTGTATATGTCCAGTCTATTGTGTTGGATATTGTTAATGCATTGGGGAGATTGTTGGATGCATTTAATATGTTTAATCACTACATTGAGTAATGTTGTAATTACTACTATTGTCATTCATATTTTGTAACTGATGTCAACATATGTTTCTATGAAGAGAATAGGCTAGTTATTACAGTGTAGAGAGACTGTACAGATGATTCAAATCATGCAAACATAGTTGTGTGTATAGGAAGGTATTTTAATCTTATATCTAAGATCACATGATTTAATATTGCATATTAGCTAAGTTACATAATATTTAGTGAAGACTGGTTACTGGACTATAATAGTGGAAGCTAACAGATTAAGTCTATGTGTTTTAGGTATATCTTCCAGGTGATGAGGATTGAGTGTATGCAAGATTAAGGGATCAAAGATAGTGATTTCTCAGAATAATATCCTAGTTTCTCAAGGATTGTACATCCTTTATTAGTGTTTCATTGCTTCCAATTGTCACATGTCTAACTAGAATACCATACTAAGCTTCATTTAATATGTCAATCCGGGAACGTGAACTTGAGATGGAGGTTGCAAGGTCTATGCTTTAGTTTTTCTCAAAATTCATCACTACTTAAGCAAAGGCATTGCTAGAGGACATTTATACTAAGAACTTGAAATTGCAATCTGACTCTTAACATGAAGGAAACATCCAATAGTAAACTACTAATGCATTCATAAGTAAATCTATGTTGTAGGAAATAGTCAGTGGTTCTGTTACTAGTGGCTACAGGAGCAATAGTTCTTATCAACTTCAAAAAGATTTAACTAAGTCCTATTTAAGCATGAATAGGGAATTCACCTCCCACGTGGGCCCCTATGGAAGTGTGAATGATTTAAAACTCAGATGTTAAAGTATGGAACTATCATATATTCATTCAACAAAAAATAAGTACAATATGAAATATCAAAGTGTATTCACTTTGCTACAGGTTCACAATATGATTCTCAAGAAAACAACTTACTATTGGAAACATCAGTTCTAGTTTATTTGAAAGGAACTAGGAAAAACATAACACCTAAAAACTAGGTCCTTCATTACATAGCATAACAACTTCAGTTATGAGATCAACAACATCATGCACGAAAGAGGATAAACCACATTTAGTGCCTCAAGAATATAGGAACACCCGGTAACTAGATTGACCTGGTCTGAATCAGCAACCGCCAAGTTATGGGAGTAGTGGAAACATGATAGAATCTAGAAACAGTTACTCACCTTAAAAGATCCACTCATCCTCTAAGTCTATGCTCCTTGTTGACTTATTCTTTTCTTGCAAAAGGTTAGCATTCAAAATTCGCAACACAAATCCAAGGCAAAGATTTATAATAAGTTTTTCCTATCTTAACGCATCCTTTCAACACAGCTATAGGAACACTACCCATTAACTTAGAGAAGAGGAGTGCCAAATTTTATCATAATATCCGTTAATCTATATATATATTCAGCATTGTTCCTTGATTCAAAAGTATTAGATATTCACATAACTAAAGCACAGGATTATAAAAGTCCACATAATTTTTATGAAAACATATAAGATATTTTAAGTCTTAACTCAAAAAATCATAAACAAAATATCCCAAAAAATGGACTCATCATTCCCCCCAGCTTAGTTGTTTGCTGGTCCCACTGCAAACATGAAATTCTTCAACCTGGTTGTCAATCTGTAATCAGCAGCTATTTTCTATCCAGACCCTCCATTAGCAAAGCTCCAATAGTATCCCTTTGTCTCTTTATGCCTCTTCCACCTATCTTTCTCCCCCTTTATATCATAACTGTCCAAATTTTTTCAATTGGCTAAGAGAGGAGACATTAGCAAGGGTGGTTGAAAAGTTAGTGGAATCCAAAAACTTTGTCTCTATCTACCCAAAAAAAATATACCAAGGTGCACACTTATTTTCCATGTCAAAATTTAGGGGTGAATGTGTTTCTTTATTTCTCAACTCCCTAGATAAACTCATCTAGCACCACTGAATGGCACTTCTTGCTTCTGGCAACTCAGAATTCACCATCTGTTCATATAAATTAAATGCTTCAATTCTAAGTGGGTATATGAGTTTACTACCCGAGTCAAAGGGGGAAATCCTTAACCAATCATAATAGTAAGTTTTAGGATCTTTGGCTTCAGGTCTAAGATATAGGGGAATTTCTTGCTCTAACTCCCTATATAATCTAGCTTGAGTGTCCCAACTAATCTCATTCTGTACCCAGGACATAAGGGGTCTAAACTGAATATCCCCAACATATAGTAAAGGGTTCCAAACTCTATCATTTGGGACAACTAGGTTATGGAGATAGAGTTCACACAATAGATTTTGAATGGCTATAGGAGAATTATGGAAGGCTTGAGAAAACTGAGTAGGCTCTAGCAATGAGGGAGACTTATCTCACATGATGTAGGTCATCTGATAATTTAATATTTGTTCTTTAAGAAACAAGGTATAGATGGGCGATGGAGACCTACAGGCCATCAGGTCAGGGATTAGAGATGTGATTTTGTCAAACTTCACACTCAACTATACTACTTTTTCCTCCTGATCAAGTGTTTCCTGATAGTGTTGGTCTATTACCCTATTTAATTCTCTTCATTGCTATTTCCACTACTCTCTCTCAGAAACTAATTGCTTAGATAATTGAAAGATAACATATAATAGAGATGCTGAACCAGACTAAGCTGACATAGAATTAATGCAATAATTTTCTATAGGTTTAGGCATATGAGACTTACCATTGTTAGAACTTACCTTCTTCAAAGGATCTGACCAAACTACCATAGACCTCTCGGTATTAGTACATTGATGAGAAACAAAGGCCAAAGTATCTAATCCTTCATTCAAAATTTGCTCCACCACCTTGTTAACAAGGTCTGCATTAATATCAGGATTTTCTTCATATAAATTCTACTCTACTGTAGGAGAGAACCTTGGTTCATCCTCTTCCATCATATAACTATCTGAATCATCACTCTCTGAGTCATCTTTTTGAGAAGTCTTAGAAGTTGAACCTCTTCTTCGAAACACATAAAATTGTTCTTCTGAGTTGGAGCCATCACCAATTATAATGACTTCATCATTTACTGGCTTATTCAGACCCTGTTCTATTTCAACATCAGGAAACCCTTCAAATGTTTCCTGTCTCTCAATCTTAGGCCCTTGTTCTTCCTACTTAAAAATTGCAGGTTGCAATTCTTCTCCTTTTTGCCTAGGAGCTTCTTGTCCAACAACTAAATCTTCAATTGGAACATCTGCAGTCGCATTTGACTTCCTTCTATAACTTCTCCTTAATGGAGTTTCTACCTTCTCTTCTAGAACCTTTCTCTTTCTAGAAGCACTTGTGGCTATAGGAGATGATTCTTTAGTTGGTTGACTAGTACCAGGATTACTTTGCTTATTTTTGCCTTTCTAAGAAACCCTTCTAACCATAGGAGTAGCTTTAACCTCTTTTGTAGAAGTATCCTCTTCCTCTACATGAATTGACCTTGATGAAGAAGAATGAGAGGAACTAGGGGTTTTAGCCTTAGATTTATTTTTGGACGTAGAACTTTGTCCAATTTCAACAAAAAAATTTCTAACCCCTTTATCAGTCTAAATTCTCTATCCCACCCTTCGCCCAGTAGGTTTTGGGGTTGGTTCCTTGAACCCTTGCAGTAGAAATTCATCCCAAGAAGTTTTTGACTACTCCCTTAAGGCTCTCTCAACTACTAATTTGATTAAACAGTGGTTTGAGATAGAACTATGTTTACCCTCTTAGACTAGAGTGGCTTGCTTTGACAATATACCAAACATGAAACTAGGAACATTAATGGGCCTATTATCATGCCTCAGATAGCTCAAGAATTTAAAATGAATAGAATGTAGGTAGGAATGTCATCCTTCACATGTAAAGTACCTAATGATGTGAACTGTGCATTGCCTAAATGGCTCTGGAAGAGATAGCCTAAATGTACCTTATTTCTGGTGAACCTCAAGAGGCGGATCCGAATATAGAGTGAACTGACCTCTGGAAGTAGTTGGATCAAAATTATCTACAAACTCCTCTCCTTCCTATGGTAACCCCATCACTTCTGCCAAAATTTCTTGTGAACAAGGCACCCTCAATCCTTTAACTATAGCCACCCTATCTTTCAATGAACCCAAAAACTGTAGTGCAACTTCATCATCCCAACTAGTTAACTTTTGAATGTAATCCAACCATCCTCGTACCTGAAAATATGCCCTATAGGCTTGGTCTTCTAGAAGGGTATTATGAATAGTGGGTTCCCAACAAATGAGGTCCCCTCCCATTTTTATGCCACCGAAATACCCAAAATGGAATTCTAGGAGATAAAAATAGTCAAGAACAAACTCAGACAAGGAGTCTTGAAAAGGCATGTTGCAGGAAGGTTTCAAATAAGGAAATTTCTAGCAATGCAGCTCAAAAAATGTGCTCATAAGCAATGAAAATCAATAATATCTCTTAACTACTCATAATTACACATAAGTACTCACCGCAGACTTCATACTTTAACATAAACTTGCCACCCTTGTTTCAAGTGTGTGAAATAACAATGCATCATAATGCTCTTTAAAGAGTGTCAAATCAGTACCAAATAATGACAAGAAATGCAAGTATGATAGAATAAAAGAATAAATATAAAGATTTCATGAACATAACGAAAAAAAATGATATAACTCCCCCCCTAGCTAAATTTGAGCAAGTGGTCCCACACTTGCATAGGTGAAAAGGTGCACGATAAGATAAATGGAAAAACAAATTAAAATTGTGTACCTTGAAATGTGTGCTAACCTGATTTTCCACTGAGGTGGCAGTTGTTTTTATCCATGAAATGAAGAATAAATGAGGTGGATGGGTGATAGAGAAGAAATGAAATGGATTGTTATTATGGAGAAGTGACTTTCATTAAGAAAGTGTTTATTATGAGAGTGAGAAGAACTTCTAGAGTGAGGAAGGCGAATGAGAAAAAAGCTCATTATGAGTTACTGCAAGAACTGCATCGGCAGCACCAGAAGAGAATTGCTACAGGAACTCATCCTGACTCTGGGGTTTGTGATATAACTTTAATCGGTGACCATTGACCAATAGTTTGAACCGAACTGGATCCACTGTAGAAAGCTGGACTGCTCCATTTGGGAAGATTGCAATGATTTCATATGGTCCTAACCATCTAGTTTGAAATTTTCTTGGATTATGCTGATACCTTGAATCATAGAGGAGTGCCCAGTCACCAATGGTAAATATTTTATCCTTAACATACTTGTCATGTCATTTTTTGCACTAGTGTTGTATCAATTCAGTATTGTGTAGGGTAGACTTATGCCACTCATCAAGTCCATCCAAACTCAATATCTGGTCTTATTGTGTTGCAGTGAGATCCATACCAAGATCAAGAGTTTTTCTAAGTGTCTTATGTTTGAACTCTAGAGGTATGATAGTAGAATGACCATATACAAGCTCAATTGGGGTGAAATTGGTTGTTGACCTCCATGTAGTTTTGTAAGCCCAAAGTACTTCAGGAAGTCAGAGAGCCCAATATTTCTTATGGATGGCTACTGTTTTAGTGAGAATAGACTCCAACTCCTGATTGGTAACTTCCACCTATCCATTAGCTTTGGGGTGATAGGGTGAAGACTTACCATGCCTGATGTTATATTCTTCGATTAGGGCAGCAATCAAATTGGAAGTAAACTAAGGACCTTGATCAGATTGGATCTCACTTGGTACCCCAAATCAAGTGAAGATGAACTCATAAAGGAACTTTTCAACATTGTTATCCCTTAGATGCTTCATAGGTTTATCCTGAGCCCACTTTGTAACATAGTCAGTACATACAAGGATATAGGACTTACCTTGGGAAGATGGCTCAATAGGACCGACAAAGTCAATCCCCCATTTATCAAAAGGTGCAACAATCACCTATGGCTGCAGGGGTATTTCATCTATCTTGGTAGGCTGGCCCATGCAATGGTATTTGTCACACTTTTCGATGTACTACATAGCATCTTTATGCAGACTGGGCTAATAGTAGCCTGTAGTCAAGATCTTCAATGTTGTTCTTTTGGTAGCAAAATGACCACCACAAGGTTCATCATGACATGCCCTAAGGATATCATATGTTTCATCCTCCCATATGCATCTTCTAGTTACTTGATCTAGACTAGTATAAAACATGAATCCAGATATCCATGAATAATTAAAGCTCTTTTCAGTCAACAGTCTTCTTTCTTTAGTAGAGAAATGAGCTAGTGTCTTACTAGTGGTGAGATAATTTGCAATATCGGCATACCAGGGATCGTGTGTAGACAACATGAATAGATTCTCATCAAGAAATCTATCATCAATGGCTGCAAGATCATCGGGTACATGTAACCTAGAAAAAAAGTTAGCTACCACATTTGCCTTACCAGGTTTATCTATGACGGTAATGTCAAATTCCTGCATAAGAAGCAACCAGTGAGCCGGTCATCTAGATATTGCAGGCTTGTTCATGAGATACTTAATAGTAGAATGATCTATATGAACATAGATCTCATATCCAGTAATGTAGTGTCTAAATTTATTCAGGGCATAGATGAAAGCAAGCAGTTCTTTTTCAGTGATAGTGTAATAAAACTCAACTCCTTGCAAATTTTTACTAATAAAGTAAATTGGATGCTCTACCGAGTCTACCTTCTGACTAAGCACAAAACCAATGGAATAGTCAAAGGCATCAGTATGAATATGAAAAAGCAAGCCCCAATTAGGTCCTCTCAAAACCGGCGCAGTGGCAAGAACTTCCTTAAGTTGCAGAAAAGACTTTCCACACTCAGAGTCCCAAGTGAAATTAGCATCATTTTTTAGCAGATTATAGAGTGGTGCTGCAAGCTTACTAAAATCCTTTATAAACCTTCTATAATACCCAGCATGCCCAAGAAAACTTCGCACATCTTTTTGTTTTGATGGAGTAGGCAATGTGCTAATTAATTCAATCTTGGCAGGGTCCACTTGAATACCTTTTGAAGATATGAAATGTCCTAAGACAACCCCTTCTTCCATCATCATGAATCACTTTTCACTATTTAGAGAGAGGTTATAATCATGAAACCTCTAAAGAACTTCCTCCAAGTTTGCCTTGGCCTCATCAAAAGTATGCCCATATGTGGTAAAGTCATCCATGTAAATCTCCATGCAATCAATTGATATATCAGAGAATATACTTATCACAACCCACTAGAAAGTGGCAGGAGCATTACACAATCCAAAAGGCAGCACTGAATAGGAAAATGTGACCCATGGGTAGGTGAATGTTGTCTTCTCCTGGTCTTCAGGGGCTATTTGAATCTGGTTATAACCACTGAATCCATCCAGAAAAGAGAAGTATTTCTTACTAGCCAGGTTATCAAGGACTTGATCAATCAACAATAGTGGAAAGTGATCTTTCTTGGTTGTTGAGTTAAGTTCTTTATAGTCAACACAAACTCACCACTTTCATCCTTTCTTGGGTACTGTAACAAGAGGAGAGACCCACTAGCTATAAGAAATGGGATAAATGAAGCGAACGTTCAACAACTTTTGCAACTCATTTTTTACTATATCCCTCAAGGTTGGGTTTACCCTTCTTTGAGGTTGGCGGACAGGTCTACACTTAGGACTGATGTAGATTTTATGAGTATAGAGTTTTGGATCTAGACTCTTCATGTCAGTATAATCCCAGGAAAAAGCTTGTTGATGTTCTTGCAATAGCTGCAGGACATCCTTTTGCTGAGAGGATGACAATGCACTAGTCATGTTTAATTCTCATCCTAGACCAGCTTCTAGGTTAATGAATTTCTCAGCCATGGATAGCTGAGCAATTGGAAAAGACTCCACTTCATGAGGTAGTAATGTATGAAGGAATTGGGAAGTTTCTGAATACTATGGGCCATTGGAAGTTGGTAACAAGGTCTCAAGAATAGAGTTCTCTTGGGAACACACTAGGGACTACACACCATATTAATTCATAATAATGGAGCAGATTATCTCATCCTCTCCTCTAGAGACTACAAAGGGTTCCCTGGATATCATCATTAAATAATGAATGGAATTGACCTCAGGTTCAGTATCTCCCAACTCAAGCCAGATTATTAGGTCATCTTGCAATAGAGGCTAAGCTGGGGAATATAGAGTCAAATTTTTGGTGTTTACTCCATTAGATATAATCATCTTGCTTGACTAACAAGATATATAGGCATCTGCAGTGGCCAACCAAGGTCTACCTAGAATGATTGGATATCCTCCCATGCTAGCCTTTGGAGAAAGGACAATGAAGTCAACTGGATACTCCAAAAGAATTCAAGGTGACTATTACATCTTCTACCATACCGTCAGGTGTAATGGTGGAACTATCAGCAAGCTACAGGATAGTTAGAGTTTCTCTTAGACTGATGATATGCAACTGGGATATTACTTCCTTGGTCATGACATTTATTAATGCACCTAAGTCAACTAGAGCATTTTGAACTTGTATTCCTTAAATAGTGACTCTAACCATAGGGCTCCCAGGATCAGAATATTTTGGAATTGTCAATTTTTCCAACATTAAATCAGACAGCTACCCTAGGACATGGATGGTTTTAGGATCCTTCTTCTTCCTTCCAAGCTATTTTATAAAGGTGTCCTTGATGGATTTAGTATATGTAGGCACTTCCTTTATAGTATCCAACAGTGGTATCTTGACTGTCATTTGCTTTAATTGGGAAAGCAAGTCCAACACAACCTGGTTCTCCACAAGCTTAGCTTGTTCCTCCAACTAATGAGGAAATGGTGGCTCTTGAGGTATTGGAAAAGAAGGTTTGATTAGCACTTTAGTTGGTTCTATCGAGGCATCCTCAACTTTAGTGATTATAGGCTACTCTGGAGGAGGAAGGTTTGTGCCAGACTATAATTGAATATCATTTAAGGAAATAGCATAGCTCTACTGCTTTGTTGTTGGTTTAGCATTGTTGGGATTAGGAGTAGGCTGAGCAAGAAACTGAGTCTGTTTAGGGGAAGTAGTGTTGGCTGCAGGAGGAAGCATTAGTGCCTCCTATTGAGGTGGTGGCATCAAAGCTTGCTAGTTTGATTGGTTTGACCAATTGTGTGATTGTTGCCACACCTGTTGAGGCTAGTGCCAAGGTTGATGAGGTTGTGACCAACCCTGATGAGGTTGCTGTCATCCTGGCTGATGTTGCTGCCAGCCTTGTTGAGGTTGTTGCCAACTTGGCTGATTCTGCTGCCAGCTTTGTTGAGGTTGTTGCCAACCTTGAGGCTGTTTCCAACTATTATACACACTAAATCCACTATGTTATTGATTTTTCCAAGTATTATTACTATTAAAATTTTGAAGAGAATCTTGGGGAATACCTGATCTCTGAGCCCAAGGCCTTCGATGGGAAACATAGAGTAACTCTCCATCTTCATCAATTGCTTTGAATTCAGTAAGCATAGGTTGGGACTCCAAGCTTGCAATAGACTTACATCGACAATTCTTTTTCTTCTCCCTATAGTGTGGACAATACTCTACTAACATTGCATCAACTTCATCTTTCTTTCTCCTTGTCTGCATTGTGTCCAACTGAGTAGAAACATCATTAATCATGTCTTTCTTGAAATCTGACAATAGATTGGATAGCTCCATTTTGGACACACCCACACCATTAGACATGTGAGGCAAGGCTCTTAAGCCTCTTCCCTTTTTGACAATATCTCTAGAATAGTTCAGACATATTTTATTTATGTCATCCCAATTTTTCTTGGTAATGTCACCCCCTGCCATAAGGTCAAGGGCCTCGATGCTTCAATCACTCACGCCTCTCAAAAATAGATTCTTTTGGGATTCCTCATTCAGCTCATGCTTTTGAGATTCCCAAAAGCATGTACTCATCAGATAGTGTACTGAATTATTCCCAAAAACTGGACTCATCAGATAGTGTACTGAAGAATTTTCTCCAATCTTAACATGGTACTGAAAGAAGGATGATGTCAGCTATGACATGTGTTTTGGAGAAGACCTATTTGGAATCCAAATTTAGAGTTTTACCATGTATCATGAATGAAAAGCATAGATTACGGATACTGGTCCTTAATTATTAAATTGTAATTGTTATATACTTGTTCTAGATACTATGTGTATCCTAGCAAGGAGTTATGTAATCATTTGTGTATTAGGAAAGCCTAATTAAATGAGTTGATCATTTATTTTGTAATACGATATATATGTAAGATCTTTTCTTTTGAAAAGATATGGTAGTATGTATGTGATGTAAAAGAGGATTGTGGAAGCTATGAGCTTGTGACTTTTGGATGTAGAGCAGAGGATATCTTATATACTTCATTGGAACTGATCAAGGAAAGATAGTTGCTATTAGATAGTTCAAGGATTGTGTATTTCCTTACATACACTTGTGTTGCGAATAGTGAGTCTTGAAGGTGGACGTAACCTTCTTTTGGAAGTGAACCTACTTCTTTTCTTGACTTCTAATAGGGTCTATCCTCTAACAAAGACTATGTACTGTAATGTTTTAATCAACTCCTAACAGGTCTAGATCTTCTAACAAGGATACTATACTCTCATTACATCATTAGTGGGTGTTAATTCTCATTGGATTTTTACCTTTAACAAGGTTTCGTCAACAAAAAATATTATGTTATTGTGTTGGCATTCATTATGTTTATTTGATATGATATTACTGCTCTTCAAAGTTCAATGTTTGAAAATTTGTCATACAACTAATTCACCCCCGCCCCCTCTCAATTGTATTAGTGGACTATTATTCCTAACAATTGGTATCAGAGCTATTGGTCCTTTGAGAGAAATCTTAACAATGTGAAGTGATATTGGAGATGGCATTCTATAGGAAGGATAGTCCAAAATTTGATCCTAAAAACTTTGACAGTTGGAAGAACAAGATGAGAACTCATTTGCTATGTTTGGGTAGCGACTACTCGATGATCAAAAAAATTGAAAAAACCATGAAGGCTGAGGATGAATTAGATAAAGCTATTGATAAAGAAAAGAAGACATTTTCATATGACATGGTCAGAAAGGAAGCACTGATCAACATGTTGGAATGAAGAGATAAGGGACTAAGAGGGGAGGGGTGAATCAGTTCCCTCAAAAACTTTTAACTTGATACTCAATCTACAAATAGTAGATAACTAATATATCTAGTTGAATGCATTTCTTACAACATTCATTAAATTGACTTGTAAATGTAAAGTTCATGAAAATAAATAATAATTCAATCACATAACATGAGATATTTTGGTTATGCAGAAACCCTTGTTAGAAGGTAAAAACTACGTTGGGGATGAGACCCACAAATTCTTCACTATTATAGATAATAAAATATGTTGGTTAAGGCTACAATTTGTGATAACTTATGATGATCTTACCCTATTAGGATTAATAATTAGATCAACTAGATCTACCTAGTTAAAGGATTTAAACAACACTACTTGAGTGTGTACTCGGTTAATAGATTTACAATAAGACTATTAGGTCTACTTTGTTAAGAGATTTTGCTAACTCTATTACAATGATTAAAGAATAAAAGAAATATATCTATAATTAACAAATTATGCCTGTCTAAATTAGATCTATGAAATATCAAATAGATATCACTTCAATGTGTAGTAGTCTGTCCTCTGTACTGCTCGATAACCTTGATTGATTCTAAATAAAATGAATATCTCTAGTTACTGCTCAACCATGTCTAAAAATTGACATCTTGAAGGTGGCTACTTGCTTCAAGATCTCCTTCTTGTCTATATGGTGCTCTCATCAAAATGACATAAATTACAAATATATAGCATACTTCTTTGAGTTCTATGACCGCCTAACTTTCATGATCTAATTAGGTTTACATTTTCTTAGGAAAATAACCTAAGATCTATAGTATACAAAATTAACCTAAATCAGACTAATACATAGGGATCATCATTACATTTAATGATTACATCTACAATAAATGATCCTAGATCTTGGTAAAATGTTTTATGAATCAATTGTAACCGTTTACATAGATAAAAGTTCCATAATAGATTACTATATCATTTTCAGGATTGCTCAATAAACACAACCAATTCTGCTCAGTGAATATATTGGTGCTTGGTGTCCAGTGTGCTTGGTGTTTACTGACGCTCGATGCTCGATATATTTTGATGCTTGGTAAAACTTCTCTGGTTCTTAGTTAAACTTGTTTCCATTTAGCTCTCGGTACTGCCTTAAGAATACTCGGTATGAAGGCTTGTTTGTCTGACCGACTAGCATAGTGTAGCTTGTAGTTCTTCCTTTTACCGACTGGTGAGCATTGATAACCGACTGATCCACTTTGATACTAATGACAACATCTAATGCTCCATAGAGATAAAAATCTCCCCATTTGGCATTACTATCAAAACTTTTAATGTATATGGGTATGTCCAGGATCATGGTATGCCAAACTAGGCCCTTAAGTGGCAATGAAAATTCAAAAAATCAGGTTTAGGCATGTTGACATAAAAATTTGAACAAGTTAAAAATATTATATCAAAAATATGTAAGAAGATAATTTGTAGAAAATTTAATTTAGTTTCTATGATACTAGGCATTTTTTGAAAAAAATTATTCTATATGTTAAAAATTTCAAATTTCAATGTAGTAGTACAAAAATTTCAGGAAAAAATAAGAAGTAGATGTATGTCTGACCACCTTAAACATAATCAAATAATAAATTTTTTTACAAGATTCTAGATATAAGTAGTAGACTCATGTACGGACGTGTCACATATCTTTTTGTAATTTTTTTCCAAGTAAATAATTATTTATTATTTTTCTTCTACAAATTTTCCAGAATACAAAAACTCTCATATCTGACCATGTTAACTTAGTCTAAACTTTATCATATTGAAAACATTTTTTATTTTTCTTGTAATAGAAAAATCATAGAATGTGACACATATTTTGGATTTCAAAAATTTTATACATTTTGAAAGTTATAGCTATTTTTCAATAAGTCTATCAATCAAGACTAGAAAGATAACAAGTAGGTGTATCTCTGACCACATTAAACAAAATCAAATGATATTATTTTTTTATAAGATTCTAGATAAAAGTAGTAGACTCATGTTCGGATGTGATGTATATTTTTTTGTATTTTTCTTCCAAGTAAATAATTAATTATGATTTTTCTTCTACAAATTTTCCTGAATATAAAAACTCTCATGTCTGACCACCTTAACCTAGTCTAAAATTCATCAAATTGAAAGAATTGTTTATTATTATTGTATTAGGTGAAGCATAGAATGTGATGTATATTTCAGATTTCAAAAATGTTATATTGTTTGAAAGTTATAGTTATTTTTCAAAGACTCTATCAATAAGGACTTCTTTTTCACATCGCCACTTTTTGGCATACCCTAATCCTGCACATACCCATATACACCCATATATCCTTACTTCATATATACATAAAAAAATTTACATTAACTCCTCAAAAATTTGTATAAATCCCCCTCGGTGCATGCTCCCAGTATATATGTAGTACACTTAGCATATAATTATACAATTTGACATATACATTATATTCTCCTTTTTGAGATTAATGCCAAACTTAGAAATATGTACTTATATTTTATCAAAAATGTGTTGGTGGGTTTTCTTCAAAGAATATAAGAGGTTTTCCCATTGCTCTTTCAAGTTGGTGAGAGAAATGTGCTCAAGAATGACTTGTGCATGCATGTCAAAAATGTTCTCCAACATAGAAATCTCTAGTGTTGCAACTAAAGCTTGCGCTTTGACAATATGTCTCTTAATTATTTTCAAGTGGGGAAGTAACTCATCTTGAATCTTTGTGACTTGGTCACTTATTTTATCTTCTTTCTTCCTCAAATATTCTCTTAACCACCTATGTTCTTTAACTTTGAGGATATCCTTATGAAAAGCATCCAGCTCAGTTAAAGAGGCTTGTGCACTGGCTTGGATTTCGGTATCCAGATTTTTAATCTTTTCAGTAACCTCAGCAGTGAAACTTTCAACAATGCAAAGCCTAACTAACATTTGAATAATGGTTTGAGTGATAGATTGAACATTGATAATCACCTCAAATATTTTTACCTTATTTACTGCCACTTCCTAGCTGATTTTCTTTGCCAATTTATCCTGTATCTTTGACTCTGCCCTTTCCTCAATTCTCTTTTCTGCATCAATATCTAGGGAGTTTATTTCTTGTACTAGAGTAAAAAGTTGGTCCATTACTGGTGCATCATCATTTATATGGACCTTGGGTACAACTTGTTGTAAGATGTCTCTTACATCCTCAAGTATTTTCTTTCTCTTGCACTCTTTTCTCAACTTCTCTTGGGCTTCCTTCCTGGTGCATTATTCCCCATATTTTCTTAGTTCCTTGGGGTCTAGGGTCCTCGGGTCACATGCAGGTATTTCAATGACTTCATCTAGTGTGACCGACCCTTTACCATGATTTTTCTTTTTCTTCTTGGGCTCTTTTGGGGAACCCTTAACAAAAGGTACAATTTTCTTTACCTCGACACTTGGCATTTGTTTCTCGGTAGACACGTTATCTTCTTTCTTCTGCCCATCGGTAACCTATGTGTTAGTTGATAGCGAGGGAGCTTCTAGTGTAGTATCTAGTGGAGTGGTCTCAGTAGTCTTTGGATCACTTTGGCCCTGTGTTTCTTCCTTTTTATACTTAGGCTCTTCTATCTCAGTAGGTGTGCTTATCCCTTGATCCCCTAATGTATCCATTGGTTTCTCGGGGATTGAGCCTTCAGGTCCTTCCTTTGAAATTATTTCTATTTCTTCTATCAGAATGGGAATTTCACCTGATATAGATGTTATTTCTATCTCGATGAGATGTCCCACTTCTTTTTTTTTTGCTCCAGCAATAGTAACATCCTCATCATCAGCTATTTCATCAAGATCATCATTTGTGATAGCCTCAATGAGTACATCTTGTGCATTGTTGTCTATCATTTGGATCTTAGCTTGATCTAGTGCATCCTATGTTAGACTTATTTCCTCAGTGGCATCTATTGTATAAGGTACCTTGGTATCTGATAAGTCAATTCTTCATTTTGGTGCCAGATCTACATCATCAATGTGTATTCCCTTGCCTTTTCTCTTTGATTTCTTCTCGAGAATAGTGGATAAGGCCATCTTTTATACTTCCTCTTGGGCTTGTATTATTGAGGTCTAGATGTGTTGATTATTCTCATCTATGTCTACCAAATTTTCATCAAGTATCTGCAGTGCCCGATTCTTTACTCTAAATCTCTTTGAATATTTATTCATGAATTCCTCAATTTCAGGAATTGTCAATGTAGGAACTACCAAAACTAGGGATTGTTCCCTTATTATCTTTTTGGTATTCATGGAATAGGACCACTTTTGTGAAATTATCTCTTATAATGCCTTGGGAAAGTATTTTGAAAATTCAATTGGTACTCTCTTGAATCTTATCATCATTTTTATAATGGCCTCTTCAATTTTATTATAATCCTCGATTGACAATTTCTCAAACTGATTAATTTCAGAATCACTAAATCCACCATTTTAAATTATCTCTTCTACTATCTCATCTATGAACCAAATCTTATTTACAAAAACTTTAAATTGAGTATTATCATCTTCATCATCATCTAGATCATCTTTTCCCCTAATTAATTTTCTTCTTTTCTTTGGGGCTTCAGTAGTAGTTTTAGTACCTCTTTTCTTGTATGTCTTTGTCAGTGTAGCAGTAGTTGGCCTTGATATTTTGGAAACTCCTTTATTCAGTGGTGGTGAGGCTGCAATTGTTGATTGTGTGCATGCCCTTGTCTACACTTTTAATTACTTCTTCTTTGGAGTGGGGAATGGAGGAACTGGTTTCTAGAGTCTTCATCTTTGTCTGACTTGGTTTCCTCACTGTTATGTGGCTTCTCAATTAGTAGTAACTAAGCTTTGGTTGCTACCTCAATTGGTGTACTGTCAGATGATACATCATCATCTCCAAACTTCTCTACTAAGTTGTTCATTGAATCCTTTTAGATTTCTTTGTTATCTTACCGATAACTAGGCCTCTTTTAATTCCTTTCTTTTCCTCTTCATAGGTTCCAAACCTTTATGTATTTACATCCTTTGGTACTACCAATAAGGCTTTTATTGATTTTGAAAAAAAAAAAATGTCTATCTCATATCCCATTGGGGCTAACCATTTTGTTATAGGTTCTACAACCTTAATCAATGTGTGGTTGGTGTCTACAAGAAAATATATATCATGCTCATATTCTTCAACTAGTTTTCTTAAAATTCTTCTATGAGAATTCATTCTTCTCTTGAATTTCTCAAAGTAGTTGTTTAAAACATTATTAAGATTGTTTCCCAAGCCCTTAATAAAATAAAAAAATTTCACTATGACTAGCTTTTCGATTGAACACTCTATATTACTGACCGATGGCAAAAATATTTGCACATAAAATAATATGCAAACTAGCAAGGATCCAAACTTACATGTATGGGACTTCACCGACCGGATTGTATTCATGTTCTTTTCAATTTACTTCAACAGAAGCTCGGCAAGGCCCAACTGAAAACCTTTCTTAACCATTTTATATGCTATGTCAACAGCTCCACAAGACACACTATTCAATCTTGTCAACTGATAAATCTTATAACTGATGACATCTGTTGCATATTTTACCTCTGGGTTTTTTATTTTGTTTATCTTCATCACTCAGTCATCCCACTTGACTCCTATATTCTTCTCAATATATTCTCTTGGTGCACTCTGAATTGTTTTCACCTTATCAGAGATAGGATACCTGGTGATCATATGAATCATGTTCTTGGTTATCTTTACTGGCTCATCCAACCTCAACTTTCCATCATGAAACTGATCGAGAACAACCCTAATCCATTCACTCTTGAATTCCCTTAAAAAATATAGGGCATTCATCAAACCAATAACTTAAAGTTGTTTGTGTTTGGATTCCAATTTTCCGTCTTCTCCGCATAGCTTCTGGTAAGTTGCATACATGTCAAAATCTCCTATCTCTCCTATCTTGCAGTGAATATATGATCTCACATCCTTGGCCACTAGAACCCTAGTGGGTATGCTTGAGAAAGCTCCAGCTTGATCAATTTGTGATGCAACTTCAGGATAAAGTTTGTATCAGGGTTCATTGCATGTAGCAGACACTATAAGGTTGACTTCCTCCTCTATAAACTTGTATTTGTTCATTTTCGATGCGGATGCCATTGTTTCTTGAAATAGGGTTTTGGTAAAAACTAATATGAACAACTCGGTAGTAATAGTACTTACACAAAAATGCCGATGAAATCACTTGGAAGATTTTGAAATAGCTTTTAAATACTCTAAAAATTTGTTTCTCGAAATCTCTCTAGAAACTCTTTTCTCTTCAAAATCGCTGGTGAAAAATGAAGTCCATCGTCTATTTACAAGCTTTTTCAAATTCCCACTCAAAACCTTTGCAAGAAATTCTTGACCTACTTACATCTTGGTGACAAATGTCAAAGTCATTGAATACAACAGATTACCAATAGCTTGGTTAACATAACTTTTCACTCGATTAGAACTGATACTTAGTTAACCTTGCATAATAGTCACTGATAGGTAACTCCTTACATGATCTAGCATTTACTGACTGTAAACTCTTTAAAGTCCAAAAATTATAAAACCATAATGCATCTGAATTCATGTGGATTTGGTATGTGCACATCTAATATAAGGAACTATATTTAAAATATGATCAACTTAAATTGTCAGTTCCATACATACCTTTTTTATCATCTTAGGTGGCGGTGCCAATGTCACCCAATCTAATGGACGAGGTTTAACTAACTGAATTTCTTGACTCATCACTAGCATTTGATGCCTTTCTCCACATAGTATTTCTTATCCTCATGATATCTGTAATTGTATTTCCATTCTCAAAAAATTGTTCTTCTGGTGCTCGCTCTCTACAATCTTTACTTAGGTGACCGACTTTCTGACAATGCAAACATGTCATACTAGTACTTGTCCATCTTCGAGATTTTCCATTCCATCTCTTCCGCATGCAATTAGCTGCAATATGTCCATAACTTCCACATACTATGTCATTAACCCATGTGTTATAATTCTAAGTGTAAGAATTACCTTGTCTTCTCGATTGAAAGGATTTGCTCCATCCTTTCGGTGTCCAAGCTTGCTTCATCTTTGTTTTTCATTCTTGTGAAGTGTGTCCATGCATGTTGCAAGTGTGACATTTTTTCTCCATGTAGTGTTTATTAGAATTCCTATTCAACTTAGATCTACACTCACATGCTTGATGTCCAAACTTGTTGCAATTGTAACAATGACCATTGAACTTAGAAATGGTTTTAGGTTTACCTTGTGCTTTACTCCTGCAAACATTAGAAGTGTGGCCCAGTTTACCACAATTATAGCATGTCAGTGTCTTAGGTCTTTGATTATAGTTATTATTCATTTGTTCAGCTTTCTTAGATGATTCTCCTTTCTTGGTAAAGCCTAATCTAGTAGTGCTTCCAAGTCCTCTTTGACTAATCAAAAAATTATCAATTTTCTTGGAACTATCTCTAGCCTTTTTTTATCATCTAATTATGTTGTTGGTGTATCTTCACTTCATTTCTTAGTTTTTCATTTTATTTTTGGAGTACTCTAATATCTTCAAGTTTCCTTCATAACTCACTATTCACTCGGTTGATATTCTAGCTCATAATAATCATCTGATCGTATATTTTAAAGTGATGCTCAGTAAGTCTCAATATCTCATTTTCCTTCACTTGTAGTTGTTCACTCATTTGTCTTCTATATTCAAAAACCAAATTTATCTCTTGTTCAACTTGTCTAGCATTGTTCATCACATCTATCATTCTTACCATTTGTGTCGCTTGATCGATCTGCAAGGCTTTCACTTGTTTAGTCAAATGAAGATTTTTATCAGATAAATTAGAAATTGCACTTTCAAAACTGTCAAAAATACTTCTTAAACTAGATCCAATATTCTCAAATCGGTCATCAATATAATCTTCATGGTATTTATTCTCACATTCCCTAATAGCCACGTCCTTTCTCTGAACCAATAACTTTTTCAATGCATCCTTAGGTTGTTTGTATTTCTCAACAAACATCTGCATCTGAATCTTTTGATTCTCTATAGTTTTATCCAACTTGTATCTCTCCATGATTAGATCTTTCCTCTCAAGTGGTTAAACCTTCCAATAAGAGATTTGTGCTCTGATACCAATTTTTGGAGGGGAGAGATAACAGACTGAGAGGGGAGGGGTAAATCAGTGCCTTCAAAAACTTTTAACTTGATACTCAATCTCCAAATAGTAGATAACTAATCTATCCAACTAATTCCATTACTTGCAACATTCATTAAATTGAATTGTAAATGTAAATTTCATGAAAAAAAACAATAATTCAATCACATAACACAAGATATTCTGATTACACAGAAACCCTTGTTATAAGGTAAAAAAATGTGGTGGGGATGACGCCCATAAATTCTTCACTACTGCAAATAATAAAGTATCTTGGTTAAGGCTACAAGTTGTGATCACTTCTAATGATCTTACTATGTTAGGAATAACAATTAGATCGACTAGATCTACCTGGTTAAAAGATTTAAACAACACTACTTGAGTGTGTACTCGGTTAAGAGATTTACAATAAGACTGTTAGGTCTACTCTATTAAGATATTTTGCTAACTATGTTACAATGATTAGAGAATAACAAAAATGTATCTATATTTGACAACTTATGCTTCTCTAAATCAGATCTATGAAATATCAAATAGATATCACCTCAATGTGTAGTAGTATGTCCTTTGTACTGCTCGGTAGCCTTGACTGATTCTAAATAAACTGAATATCTCTGATTACTGCTCAACCATCTCTAAAAAATTATGTCTTGAAGGTGGCTACTTGCTTCAAGATATCCTTCTTTTCCATATGGTGCTCTAGTCAAAATGACATAAATTAAAAATATATATTATACTTCTTTGAGTTCTATGACTGCCTAACCTTCATGACCTAATTAGGTTTACATCTTCTTAGGAAAATAACCTATGATCTACAGTATACAAACTTAACCTAAATCGGACTAATACATAGGGATCATCATTATATTTAATGATTACATTTACAATAAATGCTCCTCAATCTTGGTAAAATGTTTTATGAATCAGTTGTAATCGTTTACATAGATAAAAGTGCCATAACAAATTACTATGTCATTTTCAAGATTGCTCGGTAAATAGAGCCAATTCTTCTTGGTGAATATACAGGTGCTCGGTGTCCAGTGTGTTCGGTATTTACTGATGCTCGATCCTCGATAAAACTGCTCTGATGCTCGATTAAACTTGATTCCATTTAGCTCTCAGTACTACCTTAAGAATACAAGTTATTTTTGAGGATCTCAGTATTTTTTGTTGTTCATTGATGATTACAGTTGCATGACTTGGATTTATTTCTTGCAGCAAAAATCAAAAGTTTTTTTAATTTTTAAAAGTTTTCGTGTTATGATTGAAAACCAAGGTCAATCACAAATTGGTACTCTTCGAACACACAATGGTGGAGAATTTATTTCTCTAATTTTTTATGATTATCTACGTCAAAATGGGATTCAACATCATCTAACTATTCTAGGTAGTCATCAACAAAATGGAGTTGTTGAATGGATAAATAGAACCATCATGAATATGGTGAGAGTAATGTTATATTTTAAAGGAATCAAGTTGTATTTTTGGGTTGAAGCAGCAAGAACTATAGTGTATCTTTGTAATAGATCACCATCATTTTCACTTCACCAAGCAATTCCGTATGAAGTTTGGTATGAATATCTTCCTTCTATTTGACATCTTCAAACTTTTGGGTCCACTTGCTATGCTTTAATTTCAAAATAAAAAAGAAGTAAGTTTCATCATCACAGTTTTACATGTATTTTTCTTGGATATTTTGAATCTTCCAAAGCATATAGGTTGTATGATGAAGCTATCAAGAAATTCATCATTGCACGTGATGTTGTATTTTGTCAAACTTCTAAAAGTGCTTAAAATATTGAATGTCAATTAAAACAACTTGATAAACTTTCAAAATATTCTCCTTGGATAGAAAATTCCTATGATCGTATAGATTCTAGGGGGACCCCAACTTATTTAGCCTCACCTTTCATGACTTCACCTGCAAAATCTATATAGGTCATCCTTTCCTCACTCAAGCTGATACATCTATGAATGAAGAAAAAGAAACTCTCTCAAATGATGAGCCTGAAAATTCAGAACCATTGACCACTATTGAAACATCTTTTGTGCAACCAAAATCTTTTCATAAGTGGGCAAAACAAGTCCAACAAAATTTCAAAGAAATTTAAGACTTGATGAAATAGGTAAAACAAGTACAAGAAGTTCTCACAAGGAAAGGCTACATGATCAGTCTAATAACTCTGTTGATGAACTCAATCTCATTAGTGACTCTAAACCAACTTCTTATATTGAAGCTAAAAATATTGTAGTTTGGAGGCAAGCTATGGAGGATGAGTATGATGAACTTTTCAAAAATGGTACATGGTTGGAGTTGGTTGATCCACCACTTGGTTGTAAGCCTATTGGATGCAAGTGGAAATTTAGAAATAAATATAAAGCAGATGGTACACTTAAAAAATGCAAAGCTCAACTTGTTGCTAAAGGATATGATAAAAAACAGGGAATAGATTTTGATGAGACATTTGCACCTACAACAAAATGGACCACCATTCATGCTTTGTTGAGCCTTGTAGCTCAGAATGAGTGGAAAATTTGCCAAATGGATGTCAAGACTGTATTCTTAAATGGAAATCTTATAGAAACAGTCTATATGACTCAACCTAAAGGGTATATAGTTAATGGGAAAGAATATCAAGTATGAAAGCTTGTAAAATCATTATATGGTTCGAAAAAAGCTCCTCCAGCCTGGTATGAAAAACTTACTGAGCATCTCTTGAAGTTGAATTTCAAGCATTTTAAATTTGATGATGCAACACTTTTTATTAAAAAGATTGGTAATATTATTATCTATCTTATTGTTTATGTCGATGGTTTATTTATCACTGGCACTGATGAGAATAATATTCACAATGTGAAAGAACAATTAAAGCAAGGTTTTGATATGACTAATTTGGGTCATTTTCATTACTATTTAAGTATTGAGATGATTCAAAAACCTCATTCAATTTCTACTACCCAAAAAAAAATATTGGTGATCTTTTGCATAAGTTTGGCATGGCTGCTTGCAAGCCCCTTAGTACTCCTATGGACAAAAATCTTAAAGAGAGATTAGATGAATCCTCCCCATTGGTTGATGCAAATATATATTGGAAACTTGTGGGTAGTTTGATCTATGATACAACTACTCATCTAAATATTTCTTTTGTTGTTGGAATTATTTCAAGGTTTATGTAGCAACCTAGACAAACTCATTGGTTTGTTGCTAAATGAATTCTTCAATATTTGCAAGGTACTCAACACTATGGGCTCAAATACTCTAGGACTAAAGATTTTTCTTTACTTAGCTATTCTGATTTAGATTATGCAGGTGGTTCAACAAATGACAAATCTACAACCGGGTTTTCAATGCATCTTGGGTCTTCTCCAATCTCTTGGAAATCTAAAAAACAATCAATCCTCATTGTCTCTTCTTGTGAAGCTGAATATATGGCAGCCTCTAAAGAAACTGGGGAAATCTTATGGATTAGAACCTGATTCTTGAAGACTTCCATACACCATAGATTTCATCAACCCCACTCTTCATTGATAGTCAATTTTCTATAAAAATGGCTAAAAATCAAGTCTTTCATGACCATACCAAACACATCAACACAAAGTTTCATTTGATCTGACATCATGTGAAAGATGGCAGTATAAATCTCAAATATTGTCCCACTGCAAATCAATATATTTTTACAAAGGCATTGGGCATAGAAAAGTTTGAGAAGTTTAGAGGAATGCTTGGTTTAACCCTTTCAGATTAAGGGTGGATATTGATAACTTATCTTCAGGGTTCCTAAATACTCATTATTAGATTAGGTTTCCTTAATATTAGTTTATTTATTTTTCCTTTTATTTTTAGGTTTGTTAGTAGTTTTCCTTTCCGATAGTTTTGTATAATAGTTTATAATTGTTATTATCATCTCTTTTATATTTTATTTGTTATTATTAATGTTACGATTCACATAAAATAATAAATTTACTTTCTAATTTCCCAATTTTTCTATTTATTTTCAATCTTGGACCAATGTACAAATAGGATGAAAAAAATAGATTCCTGCAAAAACATCACACTACATTCCCTAAAAATTGATTGAGAACCTTAGAATAAGTGATAACCATAATATAAAATCTATTCAAAATATAGCCACCATCTTCTTCTACACTAAATAGCCAAGCATTATGCTTGCAGACCATGTTTACAACTAGTGATGGCCTTCATTATAAACTTAACAATCAGCCTCAAGGAAACGTGGTGATGTATTCCCATTCTTCATTGGATCTGAAGCATCACCTTTGTTAACCTTAAAAATAAGTAAAGGGAGATTGTTTTGTACCTTTTTATCACTTTACCTCTGAGATTTTTTCTATTATTTTATTTTGTAAATGATAATATTAACTCAAGGGGTTGAAATTAATTAGTTAATTTATTAAGCTCTCTATAAAGATTGCCATATTCAAATCTCAATAAGACATCTAATATGAATTCCAAATTGTGATTATTGTCCTTTCATAATAAACCTAAATCTGAAAATGATTATGCAAAGTTGAGCATTCCATCTATTTGAATGCAATAATAGGAATCAGATGCAATTATCATACATAATTTTCTATGTGAACCACCAGTTGGGATTTTCTAAAAATTGAGTATGGCAAAAATTAGAAATGTTGGTTCTTACACTGGTACGAAAGAAAACAAAGAAAACCAATAAATATTAAATAGAAGAAAGTTTCAGAAACGTTTGAAAGGAATTTGCATAGCATCTAATGCAATAAGATTCATTGGTTGCCTCCAGCCCACACTATGAATAATGCAATATTTGGATGGAACAAGTGAAGCCACAAGGAATTATTAATTAACAAAAAAAAATTCAAAATGGCATGCTGGTGCAAAAATCTATTTATCTACCATTACAATGCTGCAAATAATCTTAGGTTCACTTGTGGCCTCTCTTATGTTGGATTTTCATAATAAAATCAAATTGTCTAGAAGCCTCCATATTTGACTTTATTTTTTATAAAGTTAAATTTGATATTTTTGTGTGAACTTTTGGGAGATAAGTTCAAATCTAATTTCTTCTTCAGACTTCTTCTTTCTTCTTTGGACTTCTTCCTTCTTTTGGATAGCAAGTTTTATATAAGGGGAAGAATGTCTTTATTCTTCCACAGTGAGAATGAATGTAAGAATTCTCTTTTATATGCAGCAGCAAGTAATGTTTTTGAAATACTCTATTTTTCTATCAGAGATGTGATTGATTATTCTGTTAAGTAGTGATTGCTTCAGATAATCTTGTAAGAGCTTTGTGAAACTTGTAGATGTTTGTATGCAACTCCAGTAGCTATAAGATGATTTCTTATTGTAGAAGTGTTTTTTATTTTGAATAGAAGCAAGAAGTTTCTTGCATATTTCTCTAGCTCTTGTGTCTGCCCTGTTTCAAGGATTTTTGTTTTTATCCATTACTGAAACATAGCATCATTCTGTGTGTTTCCAGAATTTAGTATTTCTCTAAATTTTTTACATGGTATCAGAGCTTATTGGCCTTCAATCCTTGTGAGTTTGGGTATTTGTTTTTTTTGGGTATTTGTTTATCTTGCATAGGAGACATGGTTGGAGATATTGGAAAGAGCTAGCAGCAGCCAGCGTCCTTCAATGGACAAAATTATGATGTTTGGGCAAAGAAGATGAGGACTGTTATGATTGCAACTGACTTGTGGGAGCATGTGGGCAGTGGATTTATGGATGTAACTGACCCAACTCAGTTTACTAACCTCACAAATAATAAAAAGACCCAGTTGAAGGAGTCAAGGAGGAAAGATGCAAAAGCTTTGAGCTTGATAGAAACTGCCTTGATAGAGGTAATCTTTCCCAGAATAGTAGCAACTAATTATTCCAAAGAAGCTTGGGATATTCTTCACACAAGGCTCAGAGGGACTGAAAAAGTTTGGTTGGTGAAGCTTCAAATGCTTCGAAGAGAGTTTGAGACTCTTCTCATGAAGGACAATGAGTCCATTTCAGATTTCAACTGAAGACTCTCTGGTTTGATAAACCAGATGAGAACCAATGAAAAAACTATGGAGGAGCAAAGAATAGTAGAAAAAGTTTTGAGGAGTCTGCCCTTAAAATTTGATAATCTAGTAATTGCCATTGAAGAGGCAAAGGATCTCTCAGTTATGACTATTGATGAGTTAATGGGTTCTGTTAGGGATTTTTCTTGTAGGGTCAAACTTGGCAAATTATGGGCTTTATTCTCAGTTAAAAGGGGCTCCAAGTTTGCAAGAAAAGCCTAATTGATGAGGATTGGATAAGATCCTCCTTCTGCTTCAAGCTCCATAGGACTTAGGCAGGTATTGCCTATGAATAGGTTACTATATTTCAAGTAAGCTTTTGATTATTGGATTTGGTCTTCACTATCATGCTATTGTGTTACTCAAATCTACTTTAATGAAAGATGATTCTGTAAGAAGCTGACAATGTCCTGATACAGAGCTTGACAATAGAAACTAGAAATGTAATAGCATAGACAATGAAATAAGAAAGTGAATCCTTCTTCTTTTTGTGAGTACAACTCAAGGAAGGTTAACCTCTGATTCTCTCTCCAAGGAATCAACAAACTGAACTATATCACCTAGATATAGTCCTTTCACAGTATGCATGAAACTTAAAAACATAAAAAAACTAGTGATGAAATTTTGTGTTTGATGACATAAAGATAACTACATCACAAACAGCCAACTAGTGCCTATTCCATTGGGCAAAAAAGTCTGAATATAAATCCACAGGAAGATCTCAAGGAAATATAGTAGAATGTCTTACAAACTACATGCAATCTGGATAGGATGCCTTGCAAGCTATCATGTCAATCATATGTTGCTATCATCAAAATCTTAACACATATGTCTACTCTCTAAAATTGCATATGAGGATTTAATCCTTTCCTTGAAAGAAACTCACAGCCAATTAGATTAGTTGCCTTAAAACTAGTATGTTTTAAATGTCTTACAAATGAAACATACAAGAATAGAACACAAAGCTAAGAGATAATAACCATGTAAGATAGAAATTGCATTGTATCTTATTGAAAATGAGTCTGTCTCAATACATACAAAGCTTGAAATTTTTGGAATTTAGACACAGGACTGGAAAATTAGCTCTACAACAAGATATTCAATATTCACCATTTAGGGGTCTACTCACAACAGAGCAACCATAGGAACTGGAACCAAAAAAGGAATAGGAACCAAGAACCCTTACAACTAAGAAGAGAAGAGAATAAAAAGAAGAAGAAGAAACCCTAAAATCAATACTTGATCAACACCTGTCCACTCTGCAATCTGATCTCATTTGTCTTCTTTCTCCTTTGAAAGTATGATCTTCTCGGGCACCTCCAAAATATGATCTACTTTATCCTTTTTTGCATAAAATGTACTCATCTACTGGAAATCTGATTTCTTTGTCCTTTACTCCTCCCTAAAATATGATTTAATCCTTTGTACCCTCTTATCCTTTCATCTACTAAAAATCTGATTCATTCCCTCTGCCAGATTTGCAAAATCAATCAAGTTTGGAATAAAAAAGTCTCCCCAAAATTTGATCGTGAATTAAAAGCCTTTACTGTTCTCAACAACTTGATCTAATCTGATTCTAACTACTCTCATTGCATCTATCATCTTCTGGCATTTCTGAAAATATATTATACTGTCATATTTGGACAAAAAATAGATTTCCCAAACATTTTCTCATGAACAACTCTGTCATCAAAATTTTTGAAATTTCTCTAATGTTTCAACTATGTTATGCATTTTAAATCTTTTCAAACTTTTAAAATCTACACATGCCACCAGAACTTGCCACTTGTCACCATTTCATTGGATGTTCAGACAAACTCACTTTTAACCTCAATCCATCTGGAGATCTGGAGATTACATTAATCTCTGAGTCTCTGAAGCATTTCTTTGACCATGGTTTCTTTTAGAGACTTAGAGAATGTCTTTTAGTCTTTAGGTCTCTGAATGAACATTTGGAGACTTGGAGACTAAGTCTCTAAGTCTCATAATCATTTGGAGACTTGGAGACTAAGTCTCTAAGTCTCTGAATGAATTCTTTCCTTTGTGAGACTTCTTTATTTGGAGACTTGGAGAATAAGTCTCTAAGTCTCTGAATCATTTCTTTCTTTATGATTTTCTTATGATATTTTAAGAATGTCTTTAGTCTCTAAGTCTCTGAATTTCCATCTGGAGACTTGGACATTATGTCTCTAAGTTTCTAAACCATTTGGAGACTTGGAGACTAACATCATCTAGAGACTTGGAGACTAAGTCTCTAAGTCTCTAAATCATTTGGAGACTTAGAGACTAACGTCATCTAGAGACTTGAAGATTAAGTCTCTAAGTCTCATAATCATTTGGAGACTTGGAGACTAACCTCATCTAGAGACTTGGAGACTAAGTCTCTAAGTCTCATAATCATTTGGAAACTTGGAGACTAACCTCATCTAGAGACTTGGAGACTAAGTCTCTAAGTCTCATAATCATTTAGAGACTTGGAGATCTCTTGACAAGTGTCCCTTTTTGCAAAATTTCTTTTAGGCTCCCTGGCATGAAAATTGAGGCGGCTGCACAAGCTTGGGCAAGCATAGCTTCCAGAACTTTGATTTATTTCATATGTTTGGAGCATTCCATATAAACACTTCAAATTTTGAAATTGGGAGCAACGTGGGATAAATGTTATGAGATTTTTATGGGCAGCTTTGACAATGATTCACTCAGTCGCCTGTATCTCACGAACAAGGTTGAATTTTTAAAATCATTCCAGTGAGAATTTAGATAACTAGATTTGCGACAACATATTCGAAAATGAACTCGATCCAATGGTTGAATAAATAGTTATGCCCCCCAAAAAATAACTATTTTTTTGTCTTCTACAAATCCATGTATGCACAAAATCCATTGATTCAAAAAATTTATTCTATGGGATCCCATGGTATTTGGTTCTGAACTTTGAAGAAGATTCTCCTTTATATGTCAACCTGGGCTTCTCAATTTGTCTTCCACATTTGCATTAATTTTCCAACCATTCAACTGGACATACGCTGGCAAAGAACAACCTCGTGAGTTATTAAAAATATATTGATTTTTTCAATTGGTCACTCCAAATTTGTGCCAAATTTGAGAGTACCAATAGTGGCTCTAACTGTGGACGTATGCCCCATGCGGGCATGCAGAGAACCTCAGAATCTCATGGTTGAAGTAGACCACTCATAAAATCAAATCAGACTTTCTCTTCTTCTCTTTTCACCTTTACCTCCTGACACTTCTCTAAAAAAATGGGAACTTCTACTAAAAGCAAACACACAACTGAAAGAAAAGAAACTATACATACAAGGAAATTATTTACAAAAGGCCCAAAGCCCCAAAACTTAATTTAGCTCTTACCTCTATCATACATTTGGTTTTCATCTCCACAAATCAAAGATAAATTGAAAGTCTTGCTTGCATCAGCAAAATAAAAAATGCTTCCATTCACCTTCAAAATATCAAACAGAAGATAATCAATAAACTCATCATCACCTAGCAAAACAGAGTCACTGAAATACTATGAATGCTGATCACTGTATGATATCAAAACATCACACCCTTGACCATTACTGACAAGCTAAAAGAGAAAACATTTCGGCTCCTTTTCATGAATGAAATCAAACTCCTCATGAACACTAGTTTGCACCAAAGCATATGCTTCATTTATAACACTGATCTGCAAACTAGGATGGAACACTTTCACACAAACATTTGATTGCATAAGACCTAATATAGCTTGCTGATTAGAACCTTTACAAGCATCCTCTAAATCTAAAAATGGATCATCAAATAAAAATTCATTCGTCATTGGAAAATTTGAAAACACACATGTAGTTTTCTCACTCTTCTCAAGGGAGTAATTAGTATTCTGATGTATACAAGAATCATCCACATGAAACTCATCAAAATTGAAATCCACAGCAGCATATGAGTCATCATATTCATCATACCTAACATAATCAGATTTTTCCCAGTCATATGCATTTCCATCTTGCACATTGTTTGCCTCAAAAATAGGAAAAAGAACATCAGTATAAGTTTCATACTTTGCATCCACTTGCATGTCTTCACTATCAAAGCATATATCAACTAGGCACTGCAAAATAGGGTCTACATTTGGTGCATACCTCTGAAAATCAGCAGCTAGTAGTTCTGATATTTCTTCACTGCTTAGTGAACCTTGGACTTCACTTTCATTAGCTTTAACCTCTTCTTTGCTGTTGCAAATATCTTGTTCATTGGGACCAAAGATTGAAGTCTCTCGGCTCACACTATTTTGAGCAAAAGAGTCATCACAATCACTCTCATCCACATAATAATTGCTCTCTTGCTGATCACAAGACTCTTCCCTAAACTGAGAACAAAGGTCTGCCCTACCATGCTGATAATAAAACACATCTCTGAATCCAACAGAAATACCCGCAACTAGATTTTCTTCTGTGACATATTGACATTCATCTACTTCACTATCAGCATCATAGTCAGCATTTTCATCACAACTAGAGTCAGCATCACTAATATTTTCAAATCTACATTCTTCAAACTCATTTATCCATTTTTTAACAAGTTCAATGCCTTCCTTTTTACACTTTGCAAACCATTCTACTGACATAGGCATATAAAGTTCTAAGAATAAATGAAAATATGTAGATTCTTGGATTTACATCCCTTCTAGCAACTTATCATATGCATTGGCAAACCTTTCATAAAATACATATATGGATTCTTCACTTATTTCTCCTACATATCTTTTCAAAAATAATATATTGGTCTTGTATTTTCTGATTTAACAGTGCAATATCCTTTTGAATTTCTTCAAGATCTGGTGGACAACTCTCCGATATAGACATTATATCCTGATCTATTGGATCTAAAATCTCCATTCCACTATTTATCAACAACACATCTTCTTATTCACAAAGAATTTTATCCGATTATGCAATCACTTCACATAAAATCACACCATACTTCTGAATTTGATGATTGAAACATGTAAAAATAGAAGCATGACCGAAGACTTCAAATCTTTATTCCTTCTTTCAGTGACTTCTTCACTTGGCAAGGAAATAATTTATTTCATAAAACTTTGAGAAATACATGGGAAAATCTTTTGTTGCTATCCTTCTGAACCTCCTTTTGATTTTGTCACTCACCACTGAATCTTTTCGAGCATCTTCTCGATCCTTGCTGCAAGTGTTCCCAACTGATCATAAATCTTCTTTCATCTAAGTGCACACTGGTGCAGAGATCTCTTAGAGTTTCCACCCACTGCTGTGAGAATCTATAGAACTTTAATAGACCAAGGACCAGTTGGATTTTGCTAAAGATAGAATACTTTCAGCAAGTCAATAGGATTTGACATATTTCTTTTACCAAGAAGATACTAAGAATCTCTTTTAATAACAACACCAAAAACCAAGCTGGTAAATATGATATGAATGACTTTCAGATTTACAAAGATTTTATAACTCTTTCCTCAATTGGATATGGCAAACGACTGGATTAATGAATAAGCTAGCCAAGAGTCTAGCTCTACTCATACCCACATTATTCTATCTTCACTTTAACATATCCCCAGCAAAGTCACCAATTTGTTAGGGATTTTTCTTGTAGGGTCAAACTTGACAAATTATGGGCTTGATTCTCAATTAAAAGCAGCTCCAAGTTTGCAAGAAAAGCCTAATTGATGAGGATTGGATAAGATCCTCTTTCTGCTTTGAGCTCCACAGGACTCAGGTGGGTATTGCCTATGAATAGGTTACTATATTTCAAGTAAGTTTTTGATTAGTGGATTTGGTCTTCACTATCATGCTATTGTGTTACTCAAATCTACTTTAATGAAAGATGATTCTGTAAGCAGCTGAGAATGTCCTGATACAGAGCTTGACAATAGAAACTGCAAATGTAATAGCATAGACAATGGAATAAGGAAGTGAATCCTTATTCTTTTTGTGAGTACAACTCAAGGAAGGTTAACCTCTGATCTGTCTCCAAGGAATCAACAAACTGAACTATATCACCTAGATACAGTCCTTTCACAGTATGCATGAAACTTAAAAACATAAAAGAACTAGTGATTAAATTTTGTGTTTGATGACTTAAAGATAACTACATCACAAACAACCAACCAATGCCTATTCCATTGGGCAGAAGAGTCTGAATATAAATCTACAAAAATATCTCAAGGAAATACAGTAGAATGCCTTACAAACTACATGCAATCTAGATAGGATGCCTTACAAGCTATCCTGTCAATCCTATGTTGCTATCATCAAAATCTTAATACATATGTCTACTCTCTGAAATTGCATATGAGGATTTAATCTTTTCCTTGAAAGAAACTCACAGCCAATTAGATTAGTTGCCTTACAACTAGTATGTTTTAAATGCCTTAAATGAAACATACAATAATAGAACACAAAGCTAAGAGACAATAACCATGTAAGATAGAAATTGCACTGTATTTTATTGAAAATAAGCCTGTCTCAATACATACAAAGCTTAAAATTTTTGAAACTTAGACACAGGACTGTGAAATTTGCTCTACAACAAGATATTTAATATTCAACATTTAGGAGTCTGCTCACAATAGAGCAACCACAGGAACTAGAACCAAAAATGGAATAGGAACCAAGAAGCCTTACAACTGAGAAGAGAAGAGAATAAAAAGAAGAAGAAAAAAATCTAAAATCAATACTTGGTCAACACCTGTTCACTCTGTAATCTGATCTCATTTGTCTTCTTTCTCCTCTGAAAATATGATCTTCTCGGGCACCTCCAAAATCTGATCTACTTTGTCTTTTTTTACATAAAATCTACTCATCTACTAGAAATCTGATTTTTTTGTCCTTTACTCCTGCCTGAAATATGATTTAATCCTCTGTACCCTCTTATCCTTTCATCTACTAAAAATCTAATTCATTCCCTCTGCCAGATCTGCAAAATCAATCAAGTTTGGAATAAAAAAGTCTCCCCAAAATCTGATCACGGATTAAAAGTCGTTATTGCTCTCAGCAACTTGATCTAATCTGATTCTAACTACCATCATTGCATCTGTCATCTTTTGATGTTTCTGAAAATATATTATACTACAACATTTGGACAAAAAATAGATTTACCAAATATTTTCTCGTGAGCAGCTCTGTCATGAAATTTTTTAAAATTTCTCTAATGTTTCAACTATGTTATGTCTTTTAAATCTTTTCAAACTTTTAAAATCTGCACATGCCACTAGAACTTGCCACTTGTCACCATTTCATTAGATGCTCAGACAAACTCACTTCTAACCCCAGTCCATCTAGAGATCTGGAGACTACATTAATCTCTGAGTCTCTGAAGCATTTCCTTGACCATGGTTTCTTTTAGATATTTAGAGAATGTCTTTTAGTCTCTAAGTCTCTGAATGAACATCTGGAGACTTGGAGACTAAGTCTCTAAGTCTCATAATCATTTGGAGACTTAGAGACAGTCTCTAAGTCTCTGAATGAATTCTTTCCTTTGTGAGACTTCTTTATCTGGAGACTTGGAGACTAAGTCTCTAAGTCTCTAAACCATTTGGAGACTTGGAGACTAACCTCATCTAGAGACTTGGAGACTAAGTCTCTAAGTTTCTAAATCATTTGGAGACTTGGAGACTAAGTCTCTAAGTCTCATAATCATTTGGAGACTTGGAGACTAACCTCATCTAGAGACTTGGAGACTAAGTCTCTAAGTCTCATAATCATTTGGAGACTTGGAGATCTCTTGACAAGTGTCCTTTTGTGCAAAAAAATTTCTGGGCCAGCTAGCATGGAAATCGAGGTAGCCGCACAATCTTGGGCAAGCATAGCTTCCAGCACTTTGATTTATTTCATATGTTTGGAGCATTCCATATAAACACTTCAAATTTTAAAATTGGGAGCAATGTGGGATAAATGTTATGAGATTTTTATGGGCAACTTTGACAGTGCTGCACTCAGTCGTCTATATCTCATGAACCAGGATGAATTTTTAAAATCACTCCAATGAGAATTTAGATAACTAGATTTGCGACAATATATCCAAAAATGAGCTCGATCCAATAGTTGAATAAAAAGTTATTCCCTCTGAAAAATGACTATTTTTTGTCTTCTACAAATCTGTGTATGCACAAAATCCATTGATTCAAAAAATTTATTCTATGGGATCCCATGGTATTTGGTTCTAAACTTTGAAGAAGATTCTCCTTTATATGCCAACCCGGGCTTCTCAATTTGTCTTCCACATTTTCATTAATTTTCCAACAATTCAACCAAACATACGTTGGCAAAAAACAACCTCATGAGTTATTAAAAATATATTGATTTTTTCAATTGGTCACTCCAAATTTGAGCCAAATTTGAGAGTACCAATAGGTTCTTTCCAAAGCTATGAGCATTGCATTAATAGGTATGCAAATTCTTCTCAAGAACAAGCTTTCAGAGTTCAAGCCAATACAAGAGGTAGGAGAAGAGGAAGAAATAATTTTGGATGAGGTTCAAGAGGCCAAGGTCATGGTAACTCCGGACAACAAAATGCTGGAGGAGAAAGCTCAAAACGAGCAACCACAAATGAGGGAGCTAGCAGCTCTCAAAATAATTCCAGAGGAGGTAAGAAGAAATATACCTTTGACAAGAGTAATGTTGAATGTTATTATTGTCATAAATTTGGGCATTATGCTAGTGAATGCTGGAAAAAGCAAGGTAATTAGTCAAAGTCAAGTGCAAATGTTGCTGATATAAAAGTGGGTGATGGAAATAATCCCACAGCCTTCATCCTGTGCAATGTTGGTGAAGAAGGCAGCCCTAAAGTCTGGTATTTAGACAGTGGTTGTAGTAACCACATGAGTGGTAATGAAAGTTTTTTTTCTTTCATTGATAAAAATATAAAGTCTGAAATTAGAATGGGGAACAATGGAGTTGTTCTTGTCGTGGACAAAAAATTTATTATGATCTGCACCAAGTAAGGTGAGAAACAAGAAATTTAGAATGTTTACTTTGCCCCAGGTATAAAGTACAATTTGATGAGTGTTGGATAGCTCACTCAAAATGGTTATAAAGTGCTGATTGAGAATGACCAATGTGTCATTTATGAGATGGATGAAAGTAAGAAAATAGTTGTAGCAGTTCAAATGACAAAGAATCGAATGTTTCCTTTGAAGTTAGAGATGTGTTTCTCTTCACAATCAGCAGTTGCACCTCCCAACAAAGAATTTACAGCAGTACAAAAATCAGCTTTCAAAAGCGTGATTGAAGACCCCTCCAAGCTATGGCATTTAAGGTATGGACATCTTGGTTATGTTAGTTTAAATTTATTGTCCAAGAAAAAAATGGTAGATGATTTACCATTTATTAAAGAGTTCACTAGCAAGTGTGAGGCTTATATTTTGGGTAAGCAACATAGGCTTCCCTTTAATTCTGGAAACTCTAAAAGGGAAAGAGCGTCATTAGAGCTAGTGCATACTGATTTAGTTGGCCCTATGCAAATTACTTCAATTGGAGAGAGTTTTATTTTATGACTTTCATAGATGATTTCAGCCATAGAACATGGGTTTACTTTATGAAAAATAAATTTGAAGCTTTTGATAAGTTTTTAAAATTTAAAGCCCAGGCTGAAAATGAAAGTGGACATACTCTTAAAGTCCTAAGGTCAGATAAAGGGGGGGAATATACCTCCAATATTTTTGTAAAGTTTTGTAGGTAGAATGACATAAAGGAGGAGTTAACAACCAGTTATACTCCACAACAAAATGGAGTGGCTGAAAGAAAAAATAGAACCATCATTGAGATGGCAAGGAGCATGATGAAATAAAAAGGACTCCCAATTGAATATTGGGGAGAAGTTGTAGCAACAACAGTCTATTTAATAAATAGAAGTCCTACAAAAGTAGTCTTTGATAAGATTCCAATGGAAGCATAGACAAATTATTGATGGATGGTTGAACACTTGAGAGTGTTTGGGTGTGTAGCATATGCACACATGTCAAAGGAGCAAAGGCAAAAGTTTGATGATAAAGGAGTGAAGTGTGTTTTTACTGGTTATAGTCCAGAATCTAAGGCATATTGATTGTATGATATAGTTGGTAAGAAGATGATCACTTCAAGAGACATGGAGTTCATTGAGAATGAGTCATGGGATGGCTCGTTAGACACATCTTCAAGCACTTCAAGCAAAGTGCATATTATTGATGAAGATGGTGAAGTTAATGATCATCAAAATGATATAACAACAGATACAAAAGGCTCTAGAAGGCTGCAAATTGGCCCCACAAAGAGCAGTAGCAACAATACTGAGAGCTATGATCCCACTCTCACCTCCCTAGTGCCAACAAAGACCAAGAGTCTAAGAGAGATACCAAGATGAAAGGTATGAAAATGAATTTTATGAAAATATCAATTTTGTATTATTTTCTCATAGTGATCCAATTTATTTTGAGGATATTGAAAAAGAAGTAAAATGGTGTAAGGCCATGGATGAGGAAATGGATGCAATAAAAAGAAATGAAACTTGGGAGCTCACTAATTTACCTCCAAACAAGAAAATTATTGGAGTTAAATGGGTTTACAAGACCAAGAGCAATACTGAAGGAAAAATAGATAGGCATAAGGCTCGATTGGTGGTCAAGAGGTACAAACAATAATTTGGTAGAGATTATGATGAGACCTATGTCCTGATTGCAAGAATGGAAACCGTGTGTGCTATCATAGCAATTGCAGCCCAGCACAAATGAAAGGTATATCAAATGGATGTGAAGTCTGCCTTCTTAAATGAAGTATTAAAAGAAGAGGTTTATGCGGAGCAACCACCTGGTTATGAAGTTCTGGATCATGAAAGTAAAGTGTATAGGCTGAAGAAGGCTCTTTATGGGCTTAAGCAAGCTCCATGGGCATGGTACAATAGAATTGACTCATATTTGATGAACAATACCTTTTGCAAAAGCGATGGTGAGCCCACTCTTTACATCATGATAGTTAATGGTAATATTTTAATTATTGTCTTGTATGTTGATGATTTGATCTTTACTGGGGATAATTATTTCCTCATTGTTGATTTTAAAAAGACCATGCAAAGTGAGTTTGAAATGTCAAACTTAAGTCTCTTGAGATATTTTCTAAACATAGAAGTAAAAAAAATGCATGATCGTATTTTTATCTCTTAAGAAATATATGCAAATCAAATTTTAGAGAGATTTAAAATGCAAAGTAGCAAGCCTACTCCAACACCAACTTCAGTAGGTTTAAAGTTAAGCAAGCAAGATTGCACCAGCAATGTGGATCCAACTTTATATAAAAGTTTAGTTGGAAGTTTGATGTATTTAACAGCTACTAGGCTAGACACTATGCATGCAGTAAGCTTGATTTCTAGATTTATGGAAACTCCAAAAGACTCCCATTGGCAAGCAGGAAAGAGAATCCTAAAGTATGTGAAAGGAACCAAAGGATATGGTATTTTGTATACTACAGCAAATATTTTTGATCTTATTGGCTACACAGATAGTGATTGGGCAAAGAGTTTGGACGATAGGAAGAGCACTTCCAGATATGTCTTTCACATGGGCTCTGGTGTAATATCATGAGCTTCTAAGAAGCAACTCATAGTTGTTCAATCTAAAACAGAGGCTAAATAAATAGTAGTGAATGCAACAACATGTCAAGTTATTTGGCTAAGAAGAATCTTGACATATTTGAAGCAAGAACAAGAGGATGGAAGCACAATATTTTGTGACAATATTTCCTCAATAACATTGTCAAAGAATTTAGTGTTTCATGAAAGAAGTAAGCACATTGAAATCAAATATCATTTTATTAGAGAACTAGTTGAGAATGGTGAAATAAAAATGGAGTTTTGCAGGTCAGAGCAACAACTAGCAGACATTTTCACCAAGTCATTGGGCATAGCAAGTTTTGAGCACCTAAGGACAAATCTTGGCATAGTTAGTTTGGATCAAGCATGATCTTGTTTTGTCGGCTCAAGACAATGGGGGAGTGTTGGATTTTCATAATAAAATCAAATTGTCTAGAAGCCTCCATATTTGACTTTATTTTTGATAAAGTTAAATCTGATATTTTTGTGTAAAATTTTGTGAGATAAGTTCAAATCTGATTTCTTCTTCAGACTTCTTCTTTCTTGTTTGGACTTCTTCCTTCTTGTTTTGGACAACAAGTTTTATATAAGGGGAAAAATATTTTTATTCTTCCACAGTGAGAATGAATGTAAGAATTCTCTTTTGTATGCAGCAACAAGTAATGTTTTTGAAATACTCCTTTTTTTATCAGAGATATAATTGATTATTCTGTTAAGCAGTGATTGTTTTAGATAATCTTGTAAGAGCTTTGTGAAGCTCGTATATGTTGGTATGCAGCTCCAGTAGCTGTAAGTTTATTTCTTACTGTAGAAGTGTTTTTTATTTTGAATAGAAGCAAGAAGTTTCTTGCATATTTCCCCAGGTCTTGTGTCTGCCCTGTTTTGAAAATTTTTGTTTTATCCATTGCTGAAATAGAGCATCATTATGTGTTTCCAAAATTTAGTATTTCTCTAAATTCTTTACATCTTCATCCCCATACGATTGTCTGCTTTTAGTTAATGTCTATTACATTAATGAACTATTCGCTAATGAGATTTCTTCCTAAAATCTTACTGCCCACCAAAGGGGCTTTTCCCTATGGCTTATTTGTTTTCGAAAAGTGGAAACTCATCGAGTAAAGAAAAATATTGCAGAATTTAGTGATTGTAGGGTGAAAGCATAAACAATTAACATGCTTAAAGGGCACGCCTTTATTTTCATGGTAGAAACACCTTTTTTTTGTCCCAGTAACTAGCTCGTTCCTCGATAGCTAAAACTAGTCGACATTATGATAGCTAAACGGTTCAAGGAGAAAGGGTTAAGACTTACACTGTCTGCCCCAATTTGGATATTTGATGGGCTAATTTTGTCGAAAAATCCTGTCGGCTAGCATTCCTTTCGGCTAAATATGCCTGACAAACAACAACAAAAAAAACATGAACGCCTACCACTCATTCCATCCGACACAAAATTGTAAAATAACAAACTAAAGACAACTAATATGCAGTAGACATATATACGCAAACCCTGACCTGGAATCTATGCTACGGCTTCAAAGAAGTCGGAATTTTTCCGGAAAACCAAAAGCAGCGGTTAGCGTTTATATGGCCCTAATACCGACATGGTCGGAAATACATAATAGGAAGAAATTGACTTCAATTTTTAATTGAATATAACGGGCTGCTTCCTTGTAGATATGATCCATGATATTTACTAAGAATGGTTAACATATCATATGGAAAATTTTCCTATCACAATCCTATCCTGGTGGTAACAATACTGTAACTTAGAATAAGTACATTTGAAAGGAGGGAAGCAATAGAAAAAAATTTAGGAGGAGATTTTGAATTTAACAATCTACAGTATCTGAGGCAAATCTTATGTTCTTAAAATTACTAATCTTTTCATAAACATTTACGGAATTAAATTCAGATGATTTTGCAAGTAGTAAATGCCAACGTTAATGCACTTTATTATAGAATCTTTTTTGGGTGACCAAAAAACAAACGGCTATATTGTTTGCAGCTGATATTATAGAAAATACTGAGCGTTCGGAATTTTACGCAGCGGATTTTGTTCAGTAGAAACCAAAAAATCAAAATGTAGATTGTCTTCTTAAGTGCAGGAACAGGATATTTCAAGTTTTCTTTATTACTAATTAGTTCTGTATAATTCTTCAGAAACATGAGACTTACATCACATTTTTTTTTTTAATCAATAAAGGGCTTGAACCGAGAGTATAACATATAATTGAGAAAGTGAAAAACTATACATTCCAATCCGTATCAGTAAAAAGCCTAAAAAGCCAAAAATGGCCAGGGAAATAAGTGAGCCTAAGAATTTTAAAACAAACCCATAAGCTATCTATGAAACAAAAGTGGCTAACAAACTATCTATGAGTCAATAAAAAAGCTAATTCCAACGTCTCTTACAAAAAGTACAAAAAACAAAAACCACCATTGAATCGTATTCGTCAGGGAGAAACATCTAAGCCCCTGCTTTCTGCTACTTGCGATTAGATCACCTTGAACACGCCAGCAATATTTCAACTCTGTCTGCTCGCCTCAAGCTGCTATCCATGTCGAAGAAGCACTCTGAGCACTTAGGGGACCCTGAAAATCAACATTCTTACCTTTGTCCTGTTTATTTTCCACCTTCTAAGAAGGCTGCCCTAGAATATCTTCGTCTTCATCTTCTTCACCAAAAAGGAAATATCTTTCTTCCAAGATATAATCTTTCCATCAGTCAGAGCCGCTTTTAATCCCGGCTACATTTTGAGGAAACTGATATTTCTCAATATTTGTGATTTACAGGCTTCACAGGCTTTCCTATTTTTCATATTTATGAAATTGAGACACTAGTATAGATGAGTGTACGAGAAACTTCATACCTATTACATAAGACGATTTAAGGAAAATGTTAGATAAGTATTTTGGACAAAATGAGTTGGGATTAATAGTAAATATTGTAAGATATTATGTAGTCAATTTAATTTATTGGCATTAATAATATTAATATGTTATTGTTAATATTTTGAAAAAATACCTTTGTATCTAATGATTTGTTAAGTAAAATAGATAATTTAAACATGAATAAAGAGAAGAAAATAATAGTAACCTGGTCTCGGAGATCTGTCATTGTACCCGCAATGATTGGTCATACCATTGCTGTTCATAATGGAAAGTTAAATTTACCCATTTATTTGGACACTTAAAATCTAAAACAATACATGTTAAAAGAATAAATTAAATTAAGAGGATCATGTTCTTCCAAGCCAAACATTTTAATAGGTTGATTGAATAGTAATAATAAGAAAGGAAGTAATATGCTGTTTCGATAATGTTAGAAGCATATAGCATAGAATTAATGCATCCTTAATATCTCTCACAAAGGTCTTGTTTTAACATTCCATCCTACTTTTAAATGATTTGATGAATTTATTGAAATAAAGAATATAGGACATAAATCAGCATTAATATATATTGTGTAATCTCAAAAACATCTATCAGGAGGCCGCCGTCATGGAGAACAAGTCCTTGGGAGAGGTTAGCGTTGCATCAGGATCTGCATGGAAAATAATGTAATGAAAATAATAAGATTATTCTGGACAGTCCATACTATTTCAAATCCGAGCAGTTGTCTTCACAACTATGTCAGACAGCTGAGCTGTTTCAGGAATTGAAAGGACAACTAAAGGAAAAAACAGAAGTTTATGAAAAATGCTGATGCATTACCATATGAAATAGATAGGCACATACGTGATATTTTCAAAAATCAAGAAGAAGAAAAAACTGCAGAGCTTGAGATGCAATTGAAGTTAATGGAGTTGAAGCTATGCTAAAGAAATAGAGCTTCAACATTGGAAAGATTGGCGTGGCATAAGACAGTACTTAATGCATGGTCCTTCAACCGCTTCTTCCAATTCATCCGCCATTTGAGCACAAGAGGATGATCTTCGAATGCCATGGTGGTAATTTTGGAATTCACTGCAGAGTCTAGAGAGAAACTTGAATGCTTTAGAGAACGAGTTGATTCATGGCTTATTCTTATATTTCACATTCTTATATATAAATCCCAGACAAAATTGTATATAAACAACTGTGAGATTGTATACCACTTTGTATCTTTTTCTTCTCAATGTATTATAGGCATGGTTTCATGTACATTTATATGTAAGGAATCCATATTTTTTATATTGATAGCTGGTCCGACCCTCATTTTTTAGCTCCATCTCATGGGGCTTACCAAGATGAAAACTTTTAATTGCGTCATGAAAATATGATTGCAATTTCAATGCGCTTATATAGAAACATTTTTTGGTTAGATTTACTATGCATATGTGTGGTAGTACCAAATGACTTCACATTCTTTAGGCATATAAAGTAAATTAGTGTTTGAATTCTGTAAACACAAATAGCAAAGAATTTTAGTAGTTCATAAATTTATATTGAAGTCAGTTCAATATGATTATGTAACGATTAAACAAACATATTTGTTTAATATATATTAAAATATATTTTAAGATCTACTATTATAAAGTGGGACGTTTCATGAGATGAGACCCATTTACTACAAGATAAAGTGACTTATTTTAATTATTTTAATAGAAAATAAGATAACTTAGTTTTTGACTTGTCAATTAGTATAAATCAACGAAACCATCTAATCATACAATGCCCTTGAAAATTCTCAATAATAACTACTCAAATATTTTATAACCCTAGGCTAGAACTCAAGTGCATTGCAGTTTTGACTGACCCCACACGTGAACATGTGGGGAAACATTTCACAAATTGCAGTCACATAGATACAATTCGTAAGAGGCAAACAATTCTCTTTTTTCTAAAAATGGACTAGACTTGAGAGAGTAGGGAAGAGTATCCAGGTTGTTTGATCTTGATCTCTCGTGATGAATGGGGAAAGCATTATTGTAAAATTTGAACCTTAGAAAGGCAACAAGAAAGTTCTTTCCTATACCCGTGAATAATCATGTTCTCGACTGCACAAATTCATTCATCCCATTCTCTGTCTCTTTGTTGCTAGGTTAGTAGAGATTTGCATCAGCCAAGATACTTAAATGGTTTAGAATTGAATTATTCTTTTTAGAATACAGAGACAAACGCAAAAAGACACAGCGCTCGGGTCGATGACAATATTCACATTTTCAGCTTGCAGCTTTATCATCAACAACAAATTTACTGCAACACTTTGTATGTTTGCTCATAAATTTCCATCTATCTATGATGGTGATGGGTGCTTTGTTGGTTTTCAGGAAGAAGCTTTTTAATAAAGGGTATCTGAGCCCTACTATAGGATGAAGAAGATCTTCAGGAATGGAGAGGGTTTTAGTTTTAGTTCGCAGATTTATTTGTGTCATGGTCTTGGGATTGCTTCGTACTAATGGATTACCTGTTCAGGCACAGCAGCTGAGCAAGGATTTTTATAGAGATTCATGTCCTAATGTTGAAAGAATTGTGCGAAATGTGGTAGCACAGAAACTAAAAGAGAATCCTACTTCGGCCCCAGGGGCTCTTCGCTTCTTCTTCCATGATTGTTTTCTAGAGGTATGAATGCTCTATAATAGTTGTGTGGAACAGATGTGCTTCCAAAGTTTTATGTGAACGAATTAGTAGACTTTAGAGAATAACTTTATTAATATTATAGGTTACACTTTTTGATGCTTCAATACAATTTAACATGATAAGCATACTAGTTTTAAGCCATATATACAGGAAAGAATATACCAGCATTGAGTGGTTCCATGCAGAGGGATAAATAGAAGATCTATTCTCTACGTTTTTTTTTCATTCAAGATATCATAAAGCGTAAAGTCTGTAAAGTAGTAGGAGATATTTAGGGGCTTATCTATCTAAATAAATATCGGATAGTTTTGAAAACAAAGAGTATGCCCCACTGTTTTAACTCTTCCCTCTCAATATGCCTTTTCTCTATAATCTATCATCCCTCTATTATTTAACAAATTTGGATTGAAATTTATGGTCGGCAGGGGTGTGATGCATCGGTTCTTATTGCTTCTAGTGAGGAGAATATAGCAGAGAAAGATGCAGATATAAACAAGTCATTATCTGGAGATGGGTTCGATGTATTCTTCAGAGTAAAGAGAGCACTGGAGTCACAGTGCCCTAATGTTGTGTCTTGCGCTGATGTTATGGCCATGGCAACCAGAGATCTCGTTTCTATGGTGATCTCTTGAATCTTTTATCTTACGTTTTGTACATTATCTAAGCCTCAGGTCAGGGTGCTAGTAATATTTGATCAGCAGAAACAACATGGTGAGGCTAATATTTGCTCATACTCCAACCCTTCCTTTGCAGTCCAGGGATTTTAAAAACGCCTTCAATCTGTAGGGGCATATTCTGTAACTATTGAATTATTGATGCTTATTCAGCTTTTAATTTTCAATCTTGCACAAATAAGCTCTATAAGAGGAATTATTTGGTTCCGTGATGGTTATACATGCACTAGCATGAATTTTAATCAAGGTTAAACTAATCAAAAGTAGAGATGCAAATGACATATTTGCATAAGTGTAGGATTAATGAGGTGTAATTCCGTTGTGGGTGAATCTATCTATAGAATCATTAAAGGCAATGTTGTACTCATTTGCATATTTTGTACAATTTTTGAGATGGGGTGTGTAATTATATACATGAATACATTAAGGTTAGTTCTTTCAAGTTATCACTATTTGCAACAAGAACACAAGCTATAAACATGCCAACATCTATAAATATCTCTTATTTTCTGTAATCAGGTTCGAGGGCCATCATGGGAAGTTCTTAAAGGGCGGAGAGATGGTCTCATCTCAAAGGCATCAAGGGTGGCAGGAAACTTGCCAACAGTAAACATGACAATGGATCAGCTCATTTCATTGTTTCATTCCAAAGGTCTATCCCAAGCTGACATGGTGACTCTCTCTGGTAAAGGCAATCAAAACATTACATTTCCTTTGTTTTCCAATTGAAGAACAAAAAACGTTTAACATGCATTTTCAGACGACCCTTTTGCTTAATCGACCCCAAGGATACAATCAAATGATATTTTTATTCATTTGAAAAGGCCTGTTTAAGTTAATCGTTTAAAGCCTCTCTTCCGAGGCCAAGAACCATTGAGTTTCTAATAAATGTAGGTTGCTTGGAGAAGCACTTTTTAAGGCTTTAAGGCTCATATTTCTTAGCAATAGCCATTGCATTGTGAAGTGTAGTGTACGTTTCTACTAAACACATAGACCGTTAAATAAGCCTTTCAATGTCCATCTCTTAGTATCAAGCATTGCATAATAAATTGTAGGATATTTAACTAAGGTCTTTGTTGTCCATCTCCCTCGTCAATAGACATTGCATGCAAGTTAATGTTCCTGGTATGGGAGTTACAATAAGAGGATTTTTTTGCTGGTAAGTATTACATTATTAGGTGTTGTTACCAGTATGATTAAGCCGTGTTTTTTAATCAGGTGGTCACACCATTGGTTTCGCACACTGCAATGAGTTCATGTACCGAATTTATAACTACGACAAAACATACCAGGTCGATCCCACAATGAATCCAAGCTATGCAAGCAGGCTCCGAGCTGCTTGCCCAAGGGATGGTCTTGATCCAGATGTTGTGGCCTTCAATGATGTCTCCACTCCCAACCTTTTTGACAATGCTTATTATCAGAATGTCAAGAAAGGATTGGGTCTTTTGGCCACAGATCAAATTCTGTATGGGGATCCTCGCACTAGTGCTTATGTAAATCTATTTGCAATGTCCCAGGACAAGTTTTTTAACTTCTTTGGACTTTCCATGATAAGGTTGGGCAATGTGGGTGTTAAAACTGGAAATCAAGGAGAAATTCGCAGAGACTGTGGAGTCTTTAACAATTAGAAGTAGCTCTGCAATTTCACTGTTCTCTTTTAGGCATCTTACTGTCTCATTAATATTCTAGTCTACTCAAAATTTAAAAATGAAAAGAGCTATGTATGTGTTTTCATTGGATAAAAACCTCATAAATTTTATATATATATTTTTTTTACTCTCAAACAAAAACTTGGCTTTAATTTAGAAAATTCTTCGAGGATCTATTCTAATGCTTTAGCTTAATAATGGATTTGAAATTGTATTTATTTTTTTAAAAAAAATTTCTGGTAGGTACAGGACACCATTAACCATGCAATCACTGAACGGTTATATCACAAAATACTTCTCTATTTAGAAAACATTTTTGATAAATAGTCTTTGATAGATATAACACGAATATTTTAATTAATTAAATAATCTAAAAAAATAAATGTAAATTTTATTTTATTGACATGTCTAAATAAATTAGACATATGAAACATGTTTCACACAAAGGATAATCACAAATCTTCCACAAACAAAAATTAATTAATAAATAAATAAATATTTAATCCACAATATGCACCTAGCACATCCCTACATGGGACCATCATGTGGACATGTGGTCAAAGCTACAATAAAAAATCAAAATAGTAAAATTAAAGAAATAATTTCAAGTTGACATTTATTAACAATCCGACAGGACACTAACATGTATTAATGAGGAATGGGATAGGTATGGTAGGCGTGGTTAGGAGCATGGCCTCCCTGTCTCTGGAAAAGAAAAGTCTCGGAACTTGCATGGAAAAGAAAAAGGAGATTTGTTTGAAAAAGGACAGAGTATGTATCACTGATTTCCATGGATTTCCTCGTGGAAATTCAAATAGCCCCTAGCCTCTATGCACACTCTCGTTCACCTACCTATCGATAGTTGAATGCAGCACAAAAGACTTGAGCAGACACCATGATTTTCATCCCTTACTCACTCGTGATGTGCAACTTTAGTCTATAGTAGAAATATATTTGAGGGTGAACCCATTACACTTTTAGGTCTGAATGGACATTAAATTCTACATTTTGAAAAAAAAATATATATATTCGAATGTATATTGTTGTTAAATCGTTTGAAATCAGAAAATGAAGTAAATTAGAGTCTTTTAGGATTTTCTGTCTAGATTTTAAATATATTTTTTATTTTTAAATTGATTTGAATAGTTTTTTTTTTCTCCCACAAAAATTGGTATGTGGCTGAAATCGTCATTTTCAAAAAGTTACATTATTTTCATAGAGCATAACTTTTTTTCTAAAATAGATATTAATGTAATTCTTTTGAATTTAGTTTTTTAACATCCATACGGAGGGCATGCAATTGGTTTGATGACATTATCAATATTATTGCACATTATATTAATATTTGAAGTTGACTAAATCATAATTTTGAAATACCTTGACTACATAGCTTATAACTTATCATGTATTTGTCCAATTTAATTTTTATTTTTTTTTATAGAAAGAGAACTTCAATACCTAGGGCATAGATATTTTTTAGAATTTTTTTTTTTCTCTCATTTACTATTTTTCCATAAGTGTCCAACCTCGAGGTAGACATACGGTGAAATATCTATGTTTAGTAAAACTAAAAATACAAAGTTATAATAAACTTATTATATATTAAGATTATAATCATTGAAAATATTTTTCTCACTAGTACCTTACTACATAGATAGGTTTATCAAATGGATTCATTTGATCTACCAAAAGATAAAGTCGAAGTGATTTTTTGTCAACATTTTAATAGGTGCAAAAGAAACTCCATTGTAGGTATGAATGAAGAGTATAGATATTATATCGATGTTTTTCTTATCTAAGAGGCTTTGAGATAATTATTTGTAATTAATTATTTCAAATGGAACCTATCAAGGCTTAAATCATCATATTTTATTAAAAATGTGTTATTTCAGCAAAAATCAGCATGTCTAAAAAAGTGTAACCCACTATTGTGGGGTCACCCTTGAGTAGGTGATTTTGAATTTCAATTGTGAGAGGGAGTTTTATGCAGCCCTAGACAAATAGAATGTCATTATGTATAATCAATAAAGCTGACAGAGAATATATATGTTCTTTGAGTGATTAAGAGAAGTTTGTGGTCTATTAGCAACTATGTGTAGATTGGGCAGTGATTTCTCCTAACATTGAAAGCTCCAAGGGAGTAGTTTGCAAGAGATTTTAATGAAGCTCCAAACATTTGGGTGTAGTAGAGTTCAAATTTGTTTGTAATCAATTGCTTGTATTTTCAAAATCTATTGTTTATTTAGTTTGTAATAGTTTGTTTTGAATTTAATAGAATCAAAATAGTTTTGCATGCCTTTATTGGTTAGTTGTCTCCATTTTAATTTGTATTCTATTGTGCATTTACAATGAATTATAAATTAGAGTTCTAATTTTTATGTATTTGTCCATTATTATAGATTTTTAGATGCTTGACATTGTATCAAAGCATACTATTTTAATTTTTAGGGGTTTAAAGTCCTATATTTGGTAGCAAAGCCATTTTACCCTAAATCCTTGTGATTTTGGGCATTTTTTCCTAGGTATTAAAAATTCTTACATTTGAGACATGGTTGGAGATGAACATAAGAGCTAGTAGTAGCCATCATCCTTTAATGGACAAAATTGTGATGTATATAGGGAAAAAAATATGATGAAAAATATTGGGCCAAATGATTTATGGGAGAATGTGATCAATGGGCTTATGGATATAACTTACCCAACTTATTTTTTCACTCTCTCAAGTAATCAAAAGATCCAATTGAAGGAGAAAAGGAGGAAAGATGGTAAGGTATTGAGTTTGATAAAAGGAAGCTTGATAGAGAAAATATTTTCTAGAATAGAAATAGTTAGCCATTCCAAAGAAGCTTGGGATGTCTCCAAACAAGCTATAAAGGGATAGATAAATTTAGATTGGTGAAGCCCCATATGTTTCATATAGATTTTGAGACTCTCGAAATGAAGGATAGTGGGTCTGTTTTTAATTTTCACACAAGAGTATGGTTTATTGACCTAGTTTAAAATGAATGGTAAAACCAAGGATGAGAGGATTTTTTTAAGAAATCCTCAAAAATCTCTCTCAAGCTTTGATGCAATATGCATTTTCATTGAGGAGACCAAGGACCTCTCAACATTGACTATTGATGAGTTAATCAGTTTTTTCACAAACCAATGAACAACATCTAGATATGCTTGGAACTTCTTCCCAAAAGAAAGATTTCAAATATCAAACCAACACAAGGGATAGGGATATAAGAAATAATGTTGGAAGGATCTTAAGAGTCAAAATTCACATGTAACTCTATATAAGGAAGTATTGGAGGAAAAATATTTGGAAAGCATGCACTAATGAAGGGGCAAGAAACTCTTAAACTAGCTCTATACAAGGCAATAATACCTACAACTCAAATCATAGGTATGATAAGGAATGTGTTGAGCGTTATTATTGCTATAGATTTGGTCATTATGCAAGGAAGTGTTGGGAAAAGAAATATAAAAGTCCAGACAGTGTGAAATTATGGTTAATTTGTGAATGTGGTTGAAGGTAATGAATCCATAACTTTTATCATGTGGAATATTGGTGAAGAAGGAATCCCCAAAGTTTGGTATTTGGACAATGGTTGTTGCAATCAAATGACTAGTGATGAAATCTAATTTTCTTTGACTGATAAAAAGGTAAAAATTGAAAGAAAAATAGATATTAGTGAAACCATTCTATTTTTAGTCAAAGGATCTATTGTGATCCTTACAAAGAAAGATGGGAAGGAGAATCAAAATATTTATTTTTCCCTAGTATAAAATATAATATGATGAGTGTTGGATAGTTGATCTAAAATAGACACAAAGTATGAACGTAGAAGGGTGAATGTATTATTATTTACAAGGATGGGAGAAATAAAGTAGATGTAACATTTTAAATGACAATGAATCATATGCTTCCTTTGAGGGTATAGAGATGCTTCACTTCCTTACCCATAGCTACATCTCCTAATCAAGGAAGTATATATAATTTTAAATCAATTATCCTTCAAGAGCATGATTCAAGATCCCTCCAAGCTATGGCATCTTAAGTATGGACATCTTGGCTATGCAGGTTTGATTTTGTTGTCCAAGAAAATAATGGTAGATGGTTTAGCAAGGAGAGTAAAGTTTAGTAGAAAGTTTGAGGGATGCATTTTTGGTAAACAAAATAGGCTTCCTTTTCAATTAGTAAAATATTGAAGGGAAAGAGAATTGTTAGAGCTAGTGCATATTTGGTTGGCTCTATTCAAAGAACTTCTATTGAGGGAGTACATATTCGATGACCTTTTATTAATGATTTCAACCCTTAGACATGGGTTTATATTTTTTAAATACAAACTTAAAGCATTTTGATAATTTTTTATTTTTTAATACCCAAGTTGAAAAATACAGTGAACACTATATCAGGGTCCTAAGTTAAAATAGAGAGGGAGTGTATACCTCCTTTGTATATGTGAATTTTTGTATAAAAAATAGCATCAAGAATTAGTTAATATCAAGCTATAATTTACATAAAAAAGAAGTGGTTACAATGAAACATAGGACCATTTTAGAGACAAAAAGGAGCATTCCTACAATAGTACTTGGGAGTTGGAACCAATAGATCACCATGAGTGAAATCATAGATGATTTTTGGGGTGCTACTACACCTATTTATAATTTAATAAATGGAAATCCAACAAACACAGTCCACAACAATTTTCCACAAGAGGTATGGTCAAAACGAAAGTGTATGGTTGAATACTAGAGAGTGTTTTGGTATATTGCATAATATTAAGTTCCCAAGGAGAAGAGGTAAGTATTGGATGATAAGGATGAAAAATAAACTTTCATAGGATGTAGTCCCAAATCCATGTCATATAGGTTGTATAACCCAATCACCAAGAACATAATCACAAGTAGAGATGTTAGTTCATGAGAATGAGTCTTACGGTGGTTTGGTGAACACATCTTAAATAAATTTAAGTAGAGTTCCCATTAATGATGAATTTTATGGGAATTATGATCATCAAGAATATGTAGCACCAAATATGGAGTTGGACACATGGCTCCTAAGGGATCTAAATTTAGAAAAAATCTCAAATAAATAACTCTTAATAGCTCCTGATAGAAATAGTCAAAAAGATAAGAAGCCACAAAAAGGAAAAGAGTTATCTTGTGAGAGCTATTGATAAGCTTGGGATTGGTACACAAAGACTTCTAGAAGGCTATAGAAGACTCCTAACATGATTTTTATAAAAGAGATAAAATAGTATTGAGAGTTCATACACCACTCTCACCACCCTAATGTTGAGAAATGATAATGTCTATGAGAAATCAACCAAGATGAAAAGCATGATGAAGATTTTGATGAGAATTTAAATTTTTCATTATTCTCTCACAATGATCCAATTAATTTTAGGGATGCTATGGAAGGATAGAAATGGCACAAGGACATGGATTAGGAAATCGAAGAAATAGAGAGAAATAAAATATGGGAGCCAAATCGTTTAGCTCCTAATTTTATTTTTTTAAGATAAAATAGATCTAAAAGACCAAGAGAAATGTCAATGGGAGAATATAATGGTATAATGATCATTTAGTTTTAAAGGGGTACAAATAATAGTTTGAAAGAGATTATGATGAGAGATATTCCCTTATTTCAAGGATGGAAACCATATAGGCAATCATAGGAATTACATCCTACTGCAAGTGAAGAGTATTTCAAATGGACATGAAGTCAATCTTCTTGAAAGGCGTGTTGAAAGATGAAGTGTATGTGGAGTGGCCACTAGATCATGAAGAATTTTCATATGCTAAAGAAATATCTTTGTGGATTAAAGAAATCTCCATGGGCATTGTACACTATGATTGTCTAATATTTTGATGAGAAATAGATTTAGTGAAAGAGATGATGAGCCCAATCTTTTGAAATCAGTTTAGGTGATCGTAATTTTTTAATTATTCTCCTATATGTAGATTATTTATTTTTTAACGAGGATGAGGATTTCCTCATTTATAATTTCAAAGAGGCCATAAAAAGAGAGTTTGAGATGATATATTTAAGTATCTTGAGGTATTTTATAGGCATAGAAGTAAAAAACTCATGATACTTATATTTATCACTCAAGAAAAGTATTTGAATGACATCTTAGAGAGATTTATAATTCAGAATAGAAAGATGAACCGACAACAACATCTATAGTTCTAAAGTTAAGTGAGGAAAATTGTAGCCATAATGTTAATTTGACCATCTATAATAGTTTTGTTGGAAGTTTGATGTATTCAAAAGCAAGAAGGAATGATTTAATAAATATAGTAAGTATGAATTTATAATTTATAGACATTCCAAACGATAGCCATTGGTAATTGTGTAAGATAATCTTAAGCAATGTGAATGGTAGCAAAGGATATGGTATTTTGTATACTGCAATAAATTATTTTAAGGTTGTTGGATATGCAAATAGTGACTTGATGGGAAATGTGGATGATAGGAAGAACACGTCAAGTTATGTGTTCCATTTGGGTAGAAGAGAAATCTTTTGGGATTCTAAGAAATCACCCATAATATCTCTATCTATATTTTAGCCTAAGTAAAAAGAAACAAATGCAATAGCATGTAGGAAAAAAATATTCTTAGCAGATTTGAAGCAAGATCAATAGGATGAAACCATAATATTTTCTGATAATATATCACCAATAAATTTGACAAAAAATGCTATGTTTCATGGAAAGATTGAGCAAATTGAAATCATCTATCATTTTATGATAAATTTAATTTAAAATGGTGAAATAAAAATAGATTTTTTCATGTATAAGCAATAGCTAGAAAAAAAATTCACCAAGCCATTGAGTACAATATTTTTGAGTGCCTATGGAGAGTTTTTGGGCTTAGGAACAAGGGAGAGCTTTGGAAATTAAATATTACTTGAGCTTATATGTACACTCCCAATACCCAACTTATCAAGAGTTTAATACACCCTAGAAGACTTGAGAAAACATTATGATTTCCATCCCCAATTGACTACAAACATGTAGCTCTAGCCTCTTGCAAAAATTACTTTATGTGGGTAATTTTTAATTTTAATTGAGAGGAAAATTTATTCATCCCAACAAAACTAGATGTCATTGGGCATATTTAAAAAAAATGAAGTATTTTTATGTTTAACAGAACATAATTTTTTTGTGCTTTGAGTGATCTAGACAAGTTTGTGACAAAAGCGACTGTCTGTGGATTGAGTAGTGATTTCTCTTGACACTGAAAGATCCAAGTGAGTAGTTTGTAAGGGAGCCTAGTGAGCCTATAGAAATTTAGGTAAAACTCTAGATCACTACATTAGTTTGTTTGTAATTAGTTGATTATAATTTTAGCATCCACTTTGTCTATTTTTTACTATTCTTTTTAAAAATTCAATAGAAAGGAAAGAAATGAAATATTTCATGGCTATACTTGTTTGTTTTATGTATTTTGGTTTGTATTCCATTTACATTTCCAATGATTATAAAATTAGAGTTGTGGTGTCTATGTATTTATCCATTATTTGGGTACTTCAGATTATGTATATGGTATCAAAGCATAGTAGTTTTAAATATTTGGGATTCAAAGTCATACATTTCCATCACCATTAGAAATGGTATGCTTGTGAGAGAATGAAAGTATAAACTGTCATTATCTAGAGAGATAAATTCTATCAAAAATAACAAAGAATAAAAACCCCTCAAAGGATAGAGGAATTAGAAGAAATGAATAAAGACAAATGCGGGATTTAGTGCAAGAAATTATCAGAAAATTTACAAGTACAATCACCAATTCTGCTCCTATGTTGTTCCCATGAAGAGAATAATTTCTTTAAATATTTTATTAGATACTATTATGATAGAAATGTATGCAAATGTGTGAGATTAGACAAGGAAAACAAACTATTTGATAGGATTATGCAAAATAGATGTCATGTCATGGAATTTGATGGTGGGACGATATGTATAAAATATATTTTTAGATAATTCTTTAGAAACATTCAACCTAACACAATTATCAAGTGTAAATCAAAATTGTTGAATCTTTCATAGTGTCTTTTGACTTGTTCCAAATGAAAGCTTTGGAATAAGGAATGTACATCCATTAGAAACATAAAGGATACAATTTCCATAGTAGAGGTGCATGCAAACTTTGGAAGCAGTATGAGCTATTTGGTATAGGGAATGTTAGGAATAATAGTCCACAATACAACTGAGAGGGGGGTGAATCAGTGGTATGATATTTGATAGGGAACTAAGGGCCACCTCTTATGTATCCTTATTAGATCTCTCAACTGCCACATTAGGAACATCTATCTCTGGAGTTCAATTTTATGGGTAGGACGGGGAATAGCCTTTCATGCCTCTTTTAGCTTGATTTTCATGTCCTCAAGTTCATCCTCTAGTACCTTAATCCTCATTAGGCTCTTCTCTATGTCCTTGGCCAATGCAATAGTATCATCAAATAATCTTCAATATATGTTGGACAGTTGTGCAGTCTTAGACTCATTAAGATAGGAAAAGTGTGTAACCACCTTGGAGACTTCAAGGTCCTATGTATTATACATAGTCCAAATAATATTGTCTCCCTCCATCTTCTCTGTAACACTAACCAGAGAAGGCTTCAGTGTTCTTGGAGCCATAGATGACATAGCTAAAGTATGGGATCTATGATCATACCCACATCCCCTAGTCATCTAACCAATCTGTGTCTCATGAGACAATTTGGCTTATGGTTGTCTTCTTGTCTGATCAATAATGAATGTTGAAGTCAAATTCCATAATGGGAATAGCAGCATTCCACTTGACTTAACCAACTACCTATCCTCGTCAACATGAATACTATCAGAGTTGGGATTCTATGTGGCCAGGGCCTATAGAGCCTCATTATTTGGATCAGTCACTTGACTTCCTATTTCTTTTTTCTTCTTCCATATCAAGAAGTTTTTAAATTCTTCCCATTTGATGAATTCATCATCACTAATAAATTCTTCTTGGTATATTTCCCTTTCATATTTACACATCTAGAGGAGGAACTCAACTTCCTCTTGAGTATCAACCTTTTTCCCCTCTCTTATTCTTTTCCATAAATGACTATAGTAAGCCCTATCACCCGATACCAAGGCAATAACCCTATCAACCTTTTTCTCTGGTCCTCTTCTTCTGGATAGATCTCCTACCTCAACCTTTTGCATTTTCTGAGGAGGCTCACTTGTGTCCTCTATCTCTGGAGCATCCAATCCTTGTTCTTGAAAAAGAGGCTCATTGTCTTTGGGAGGGTTGTATTCTTCATATGACCCCTCACTACCTTCCTCATACTCTTAAGAGGAGTATTCCTTCTGCACCTCAATATTTTCATCTAGTTGTGCCTCAAGTTGGTCATATAGGGTGTCATACATCCCTATCATTTTGTTGATTCTTGTGATATATGGGAGGCCTGGGAAGAAACCTCTAAAGGAAATTCCAACCATCTACATTTGAACTTCTAATTCCTTCAAATCCCAGAACTTTCCCAACCTCTTCTCAATCTCTTCTTCATTTACAAAATTTTTTATAACCTCTTCTTCATTACATCCCTCATGGTATTTTCTAGCACCAATACTAGGAATGACTAGCTTCTTAGCATTTTTAATGAAGTCTTTTGGATCAACATAACTGTAAGAAGCTGATCTCATCTTAAAATGATTCAACCACATGCTAAGTTGAGGCAAAACCCTCTTTCCAACTATGAAATTTTTTACTTTAAATTGCTGAGGGGTGAAGCTACCTTTTCTATCTGGAGCTAGGTGCTCCTTGTCAGTCCAAATCAACTACCATATAAACTCCAAAAGAGAAACCCTTGGTGGCACATATTTTGGAAATATATTTGGGGGTTAGGGGAAACCATAGACTCTAATTAGTGTCAAGGTATTTCCCAAATAGAAGTCTCCCCAATTATGGTCAAGAGACCATTTATCAACATATTCACAAGGTCTTAGAAGCCTAAGCACCTTGATAGAAAGCCTAACAATATTTTTACCCATCAAATTAAGAATTGGATTAACAATCCAATTCTACAATCCAGAGAATTCATTCTCTTTAGAAGTGTAATTACAAACCCTCAAACAAATTTGTACTGGTTTTGGCTGACCATCGACCATTGTCCTCGGTCTCAATATGCTGAAATTCATATGGTCAATATTATACAATAGAATAAGGTACATCAATAAAGATTAATGCATGAACCTGGGGTGATTATCTTCTCTAATGCTCACTCAAATATCATGCATTTTGTCTATTACGTACTGGATGTAATTATAATCTGTGTTGACATGTGAATTTTGTATATCTAGAATTATCATTAACAAATCTGCAAGCATCTTTTCTACATCTTTGTCAACCCCAAAAACCCTACACAACCCATATGCCAAATACTTCATGTAAAAGTTAAAGGCCTTAAAATCATATGGTGCGCTCATATGGCTCGGAAGAGGAGCCACATACTTTCCTGTATTGGGGATGAAATGGTTGACCTCAGACTTCACCAGTTGTAATTGGTTTGCATATTTCTCCTTTTCTTTTCTCAAATCAATTTCTATGGATGAAGAAGTATACAAGACAAAGTATTTCATGAATGACCCCTTACCAAGAGTAACTAGGGCTGACTGGTCACTTTTGCTAATTATTTTTTAAATAGGGTCATAGTTCATGGCTAATCAATCAATAGGTCAACATCAAGAAACACATTAGGAACTATGAACTTCCCCATGCCTAACTTCCAAGCATTACACACTGGAATTTTCTTAAACTAGTTGCTATAAAAATAACTGAACAAATGAAAGCCATAGAAAGAAGGGGTAACTGGGTCCCTACAATTAGCCAAAGCATCTGTGAAGATTTCATCACTTACCTTCATATTTTGCGTGGACCCTGGGGGAAAGGTGATAGATTCTTCTAAATAGTTATGCTTTCCTTTTTTCTCCTCTCCTTGTTCTTTCACCCTCGCACTAGATGAAACCCGTCTTGATTCTGGTTGGCTCATCTTGGCAGCTCTAGACAATACTTGGCCCCTGAAATTATCTCTTTGAAATCAATCTCTTCAACTTCTCTTCTTCTTAGTTGCTCACTAAAAATATGATAACTACCAAAAAGGAACATCTTGTCTTTATATCTTCTATTGATAATGAATGCATACAATTGGCCAAAATCACAAAAAAAAATTCCTCATTCACCTCATCATTCACTTTGCATGTAACCAAATTCAAATTTGGGCTAGATGTAACATATGAGGTTGATAGGTTCATTCAATTTTGGAAAGAAAGCTAACAATTCATGATTACTATTTTATGCCTTAAAAGCCCTAAAAATCTGTCACAAAAAAACCCCAACTAGAACCTGATTAGAGAACTCATTTACTTTTTTCCATCTCAACAAATTACTTTCCACATCAGGATCGCTTATGATAACTTAACCACACATCATCTAGAGATCATGCAGAAACCACTATCTCATGATCTCTGAATATTAGGCTTAACTGTGGTTACATCTTGAGAATGAGCATCCGAGACATATCTCAAAATCTCATTACCTTTTCTTTAACCATTGTTCCATTCTGCAATTGAGAGATAAGCATTATCTCAAAGTCACTGGATATTTCACTTAACTCTAGTAAGTTCTTGAGATTAAGCGCCAACCCTTGATCTTTCTTATCATCTACGGTTGTCTCCCAATCTCCAGATATTTCAAAACTTAACCATGATTTCATGAGATTGGGAGATAACCGCCTATCTTATTTATTTAAGCTTTGCCACTGGATCTCCAAATAATTTATGACATAGTCGCTTCATTACGAGACTTCTAGATCACCTCTTCACCAGGTCACTAGATGTTAACAACTTAACATCAACCATCATGAGATTAGGAGATAACCGCCTGTCTTATTTATTTAATATTTCTCAATGGATCTCTAGATGGATTAGACTTAACCAACACTTTACAAGATTCAGAGATAACTATTTCTTTTAAAGCCCATTACCTTTGTCACTTGATCTTTGAATGTTATTTGACTTGACTGGTACCTTGAGAGACAAAGAGAAGACTATGTCACAAGATCACTAAATGTTAAGAACTAGCTACCAATCATTATGAGACTTGGAGAAAGCCTCATCACCAAATTGCTAGATAAAAAGAACTAACTACCGACCATTTGGAGATTAAGAGATAACCATAAGACTGTTAAGCTTTTAACCTTGTTGCCCAATCTCTAAATCTTTAAGGAATTAACACTCACACTTTGATACTGAGAGATACATAAGGGGAAACAATAACCACGTGCATATTAAGAACTTAAGTACCACAAAAAGGTAACACAAAAACATAAGACTTAGGGCACAAATTAAAAACATTTCAAGGATAAAACCCTCATTTGAGTGCATATACTAATGTTGATTTTATAAGTAATCTAGATGATAGGAAAAGTAAAAATGGTGGTAAATTATTTTTGGGTAAGAGACTAACATCTTGGACTAGTAAGAAAAAAGATTGTATCTCTCAAGGTATGTGCAGGATCATGGTATACCAAACTATGGCCTTAAGTGGAAATGAAAAATCATAAAATCAAGGTTAGTCAGCTTGACGTAAAAAATTGAACGTCTTATGAACCTTATGAGAAAAATTTGTAAGATTAGAATCTGTAGGAAATTGAATGTAGTTTCTAAAATACTAGCCCTTGTCTCAATTTTTTTTTATCTAATTCTTCAAAATTTTAGATTTCAATGCAATAGTACAAAAATTTTAGGGAAAAGATAAAAAGTACATGTATGTCTGACCACCTTAATCACAATAAAATTATGATATATTTTCCCAAGATTATAGTTATAAGTAGTAGACTCATGTCTGGATGTGACGCATATTTTTTTGTAATTTTTTACCAAATAAATAATTAATTATAAATTTTATGCTGCAAATTTTTCAGAATAAAAAACTCTCACATCTGAACACCTTAACTAATTCTAAACTTTACAAACTTGAAATTCTTTTTTTATAGTAGCTGAAGCATAGAGTGTGACACATGTTTCAGATTTCAAAAAGGTTAAATGGTTTGAAAGTCATTGTTGTTTTTTAATCAGTATGTCAATTACGAATTTAAAGATAACTCAATTGAAAAATAAGTAATAATTACTTAATGAAGTCAAAATTTGACAGGAATTATATTTGACAGGAATTATATTGATGGAAAAATAAGTAATAATTACTTAATGAAGTCAAAAGTTGACGACTACATGGTCGAAGTCTCGATATCAAAAATAATCTCCTAAACATGCCTAAAGGGTTGAATATCCACGTTTGGTATTGCCCAAGAAAATACCAAGCCTAATCGGATATCTGATCAAATTGGATATCTGAAAATTTTAGATATCCAAAGCTTCCCACCTAATTCAAAATTTCAATTGCACTAGTTTTCTCAATTTCAAGTTTCATATTAAATTGTATTTTTTTATGTTAATATTAATTGAGTTAAGTATTTTTTTCAATTTTAAAATATATATTACAAATTATTATTTTTAATATTAATATTAAATAATAATAGCATAGCATTAATATTATAATATAGATTTTTATATTAGTATGTATTATAGTATTATTATTTATTTTGGTATTGTATAATAGTATAATATTAACTTATTAAATATTTATATTATATGTTTTAAATAGTATACCTAAGGGAGAGAGAGAGAGAGAGAGAGAGAGAGAGAGAGAGAGAGAGAGATTTTAGATATCCGATTCTATTTACTGGTGAAAAGTAAAAACTATATTCTCTGGGTCCCTCCAGAGATGCATGTTTTTCTATGAAATCATAGGAGTCAAGTTTTAGCGAATCACGTTTTGTCTTTAGAGAAGACAAAAATCCACTTTTTGCATTTGTTGGTTGGATTTTCTCTATTAAAAAAGGTTTTTGCATCACCTTTTTGGTCTCACTATGGGGAGTAGTAGTCATTGAAAGCATAAACAGAAGAGGAAACTGACAAATGAAGATATTGAAGTGTATAGAGAAATGGATAGGGTTTCCCATCGGAACAAGAGAGAAGGTACATTAAATATTAATGAAGATGTCAGCACAGACCCACCTTTGACTGTGGTTTCAAGTGAAGAACATTAATTTGAAATGGTTTATGACAATAATATTGAAAATGAGAATGTAGGGATTGAAGATGAAAATGTAGGTTTTGAAAATGAACATGTAGATCTGGAGAATGGAAGTGTGGACACTGTCAATGACAATCCACTGATTGAATATAAAGGAATTGAAAATGATAATGGTACACAAGAACCAAATCAATGGAACACATCTCCAAATTATATGAGAAATGAAGTCCCTTGGGAGGAAGAAAGACAAACTTTAAAATTGAGACCTTCAAGACCAACTAAATGGTTACTTGAAATTTATGAGAACATAATGAGCAATTTTGATGGCAAGAGATCAGAAAGAACTATTTAGTTGTGGGTTTCAAAACTTTTTGATCAATTTTTTAGCCAGAAGACGTTGGTTGAGAAATGTCAAATATTTGTGCAATTGTTAAAGATACAAAAGATGAAACATATACTAGTCAAATTAAAGATTATTGTGAACAAAAAAAAGGAGTGGAATGCTATTATGGTGAGAAATATTTTTAGTGCTCTCAATTCCATTGGGAAGACTACCAAGGGAAAAGATAAGAGAGACACTACGAGGGTTATTACTGTTACAACTGGTGGTTGTCATTGCACCAAAAGATTGACCTTTTAATGCCCGATACAACCACTAGACTTATAGAAGACACAAGAGGCTGTTAAACCATGTCACAAATCTTGAGGGGAGCGCTGACCATTTTGCCAATAATCTCCCCCTCAGCATTACCTGAGGGGATTCAAACCTATGACCAAGCTCTGGTACCACTTGTTACAAGTAGTGGTTGTCGTTGCAGCAAAAGATTGACCTTTTAATCCCTGATACAACCACTAGACTTATAGAAGACACATGAGTCTATTAAACAACATCATGAATCCCGAGGGGAGCGCTGACCATTTTGCCAACAATTACAACCTCCTTAGTAAGCCATTATTTGAGAAAGGCTCGTTTGATGATACAAACTTGTGTTGACTTGAATCTAAATTGTAAAACTTTGGATATAGAACTGGCAAGATGAGAAAGACTTGATGATCCACTTGGATATTGCTAATGCATGGGTGGTGGTTGAGACATTTAATATGGTTAATCACTACGTTACTGAATGGGCTCTCATACTGTTGTCATTTGTGTTTTGTCATTGATGTCAACATATGCTTCTATGAAGGAACCAAACTGGTAATCACAGTGTACAGACACTATACAGATGTTTCAGGTACTGCGAAGTTAGATGAAAGTTCAGATGGAAGTTGTTATCTTATGTCATGCCCATAATTTTACACACGAAAACACACCAACTTTTTCTTTATAAAAGGTTATAAGTTTATGTTTAGGGTTAATAGTTGACCAAGGTTGAACGGTTAAAACCGTGAGCAAGGAGGTTAACTATCGATTGAAGGAAAACATGGTGTTGGTAAACGGTCACGTTCTCCTAGACCAATTTGAAAAGCCCAACAACTTCTGGGGTTAACCAACCTAATCCTAGTCATAACCCATTAACTTTATTGTTTACTAACATGAGAACATTATTATAATTTAATAAATTTAAATATCTTTTCTTAAAAAGTTAGAGTTATCTTTGATTTAAGCATCAATTATCATATTAAATTAAACTATGCTACCCGATAATGCAAACGAATTATTAACACCAAAACAAATTAGGAGAATTTAAAATTCATCTAAAAACTCACATCCATCTAACCTTTAATAAAATTAGCTAATTCAAATAAACTCATTTTATTGTTTTTATTACATTAATAAAAGAATATTTCTTGATAATTAAAAATTAACAATAATAAATCCTAAATATGAAATAATAACATGTTTATTAATAAATATAATAAAATTTTATTAATAATTAAATTAATTATTAAATAAACTAAATAAAACAAAATAAGAATTAAATAATAATTATATTAATTAATAATTATATTAATTAATAATGAATATTATTTAATATAATTAAGAATCAAAATAAATTTAAATAGAAACCAAAACGCGTTGCATAATTTTATAAAGGCCGACCCCTTTTATGTCCCCGAGGGGACTGCAACGCGGGCCTGCACTAACTGCGCAGTACCCCCGTGTGCAGGGGGTCGTCCTACCTTAGCAGGGCGGTACCCTACATTTGGCGGCATCGTCCTGCTTCGACAGGGCAGTACTTGCGTGTAGGCCCACCGAAGAGAGGGGGGTGTGGGCCTACGCCCCCCCAATCATAATCAATTTTTTTAAAATAAATTTTCTTTTTTTAAAGGTCACTTTTTCGTGACATACAACAAAAGTATTTTTTTTTTAAAAGCTAATTTCTAATTTAATAGAAATTAATATATTTATTCTTTTACTCTTTTTTTTTTATTTGTTTGGGTTTTCTTGGGTGGTGACCCAGGTGGGTCCCACCCAAGGCAACTCATTTGGGGAAATATTTACTTGGTGAATACTAATAGCTTATTTTTACTTTATTTGTGCCAAGTGGATGAAGAATATTCATTTTTAATTGACTGTGTGATTGGAAAATTTATGGGAGCTTTTTTCATATACATTTTCCAAAGACCTGTAGGTCTCTATTTTCACTTTTCTCTTATTTTTTTCACTTGTTTTTTTCTTTTTCTCTCTCTATTTACTTCACACTAATTTTTATTACTTTTTGTTTCTTTTCTCTAATGGTAATAGAGTTAGATTTATTTATTGATTTAATTCTAACATCCTAATATTCATAGATATGTCTAAAAGATCAAGGATTAACAATTTACATAACCAAGTTTTCAATTTTCTTAGAGTATCCTATTTCTCTACCAAGATACTAATTTCAAGATATAATAAACTTGCAATGAAAGAGAAGGAGAGGTTTCTTACTTTATATACAATTCCTTTCATAACTTTAAACATTATCATACATGTGAAATCAATACAATGCAACTATAAAAGATTGAAGTCTCTCTTTCTCTTCATAGTTTTTTTTCAATATGAATGCCATTATAATTATCATTGAGAGATACACAACTACTCACAAAAACTAATCTAACATAAACTTTATTTTTCAAATGAACTAATACATTGCACATTCCTTATTGAAAATAATATGAATACACTAAGATCTTCCTTTGAACATTATATGATATTTTCATGTATGGAAATGAATCTATCCAAAAGGAAAACAAAACATTACTCTAGTCTTTGCTTATACACCACTTTGATACAACACAAATTTTGGAGTATTGACTCCTTTACAAAATAACATTGAGCTCAAAGGAATCCTTAAGATTTCCTTACAATCACAATATACATAAAACAAATGGGATCCAAGTCAACTTTTGAGTGCAACCCTCAACTTTCTTCAAGAACACAACTTCGAACAACAAGTCTTCAATGGCTTCCAATACTGCAATAAAACAAATATAGAGCATTGAGTTCTCACCTCCCAACCTAGGCTTCTATGAAGCCACCCCCGAGCTTGGGGAACCACTACATAGACAAGGTTACATACAAGCAAACCAAAACACAATAACACATTAGGCACATTTAACTCTCATTCAAGGCTAAAATAAAGAGTCTCCAAATGACTCAAAAATTAGGGTGAAGGTGGAATGAAAAATCAAGGGGAGAAAGCACATTTCATAGAAATAAAAGACAAGCCTACTCTTGGCTTTCTCAACACACATTTTGCCACAAAAATTTCAACCCAACAAAACTCCTTATGACCCCCAAGGCTTCAAGTCATACAATCCCTTATGACCCCCAGAATACAAAAAGAAATGGCTACATGGAGCCCATACATCCATGTTTCTTCCTTCTCCATACCAAGGAGAGACTCTACACCCATGGTCATCCCAAAATGCCCTTCACCCTCAAGGCTACTCTTTCCTTCCAAGGATGAGTGTGGCCTTGAGAAAACTCCCTTAACAAAACAATACAACACAACAAGAAATCTTCAAGAGCTCAAACTTCACATTTAGAATACAAAGAAAACATGCACTACAACAAGCTCAAGATTTCACATAACATCTACTAACACACAATAACAAGATTTATAAATTTTAAGCACATAATAACACAAACACTAGTTTCTCCATGCAAGACTGAAAATATTCTTGAGAACTCTTCCACATGAAAACATCACAAGTATAATGAAGAATTCCACCAACCTAGATCCAAGCTTATGGCAGAAAGTTGACGAAGAGCCTCCTCTTTTCCTAAGTGCTCCTTCTCCAAATTAGCAAAGTCTCCAAATCTAGAGAGTGGGTGTCAAACTCTTCCAAAAGAAGAGTCCCCTCTAAAAAGGCCTCCACACAATCTCCTAGGGATAGGATCTCACTCTCATTGGATGGTCTTCCCAAGTTTCTTACATGGTTTCCAAATATGGATTCCTAAAAAGGTTGGCCAAAAAGGGTGGACCAAAGACTAGCATCTTAATTGGATGGAGCTCTAACCAAGACCTTGCTTTAAAAGTGGATTTTCGGCCATTTTAAAAATCCAACTTTTAGAGGGGTCTTTTTGTCAACTATGGGTTGTCGTATGGTTAAAAATTATGCTTACCCATAGGTATATCAAGTGAGCTTACTAAAAATAGCCTAAATACACCCCTAGGCACCTTTTAAGCCCCCCCAAAAATCCATGTAAATCTCAAATTCGAAATTCATGAACTGACTCCACCTCTAGCTCCCTATCCAAGAGATTTCTCATGGGGATCCTCAAGGGTACTATCCTAGGTTGATGGGCATCCAATCCCCAAGTGGACATGTCATGGCCACAAGTACACACACAAGTGTTAAGTGACATAAACAAGACAGACACATCACATGCCATGTGGCATATCCACTTGGGTATACTCAACATAAATTACATTAACAATTAACATATAAATTAAATACATTCATGCACATTACTTTCACAAATAAAATACAATACAATGTGGTTTTTTCCTCTCACTAGAAGAAACCTTGGCTTGAACTAATTTTCACAAAGGTCTATGCTCTGGTTCCCCAAATTTACCATAGTCTAATTCCCTACACACTAAAGTCCGCCAATATCAATAATCCAAGGAAATTAAATACATGTAAATTCATAACATTAATGATCAAAATAATTCATTTGAAATATCATAATTTACATGGCATAATCAATCATCTATAACATACATACAACTCATCATGAAATACATAATTCATCACTAAATTAAGCTCATAACATAATAATTGCATATACAATTCAATTGTAATAAATATCATCATGACATCATAATCATTCATAAAATCCACTTAATCACACGTAAAGGTTCCGAATAGATATCACAGTTTAATCAAAATAATATACTGAATGTGCATCTAACCTCTAGGTGATAAAACCATAATATAAAGTATCAGTAATTCATAAATCATCAAAATATAACATCAAATAAGTCTATCTCAAATGCAAAAAATTGAATGGCTATGATAGGCTCAAGGTGAGGCCTCACATCCTCCCCCCTAGGCATGAACTTCCTCCTGGAGTTCATCAAAAAGATGGGGGTGTTGTGCTCTCATATGTGTCGCGTCCTCCCATGATGCAGTAACCTCATCATAGCAATCCCACTGGACCCTAACCTGGTCCATCTCTCAGCCTCAAAGAGCTAGTGTCCGGCATGCCAAAATGCAGATGGGCTCCAAAGCCAACTGACCATCTAACTCCACTTGCAAGGCATCTCAATCTATGATATGAGTCTTATAAAAAATATACTTGCTCAACACTGACACATGAAAAATATCATGGATGCGTGACAGGATCGATGGCAAAGTAAGACAATAGGTGATAGGACCTATCCGCTCAAGTATCTCAAAAGGACCAACAAATTTGGGTTCAATCTTAGAGCCCTTTCCAAAATAGATTGGACTCTTGTGTGGTCACACTCTCAAAAAGACTCTATCCCCAACTTGATAACTATGATCTTCCCTCTTGGCATTTGCATACTTCTTCAGCCTATCCTGTACCTCCTTCAGACATTGTCTAATCAAGGTCACCTACTGCTCTAACTCTTGTACTAACTTATGACCTAAAGAAACTCTATCTTCAATGCGGTCCCAAATCAATGGTGTTCTACATGGTCTTCCATATAATGTCTGATAGGGAGGCATACCTAGAGAAGTGTGATGCCCATTATTGTAGGCAAACTCCACCAAATGAAGGTACTCCTCCCACCTAGTCTGATGATTCATGACATACATATGGAGAATATCCTCCAACACCCAATTTACCCTCTCTGTCTGACCATCAGTCTTTGTGTGATAAGCTGTGATAAAATTGAGCTTAGTGCCCAAAGCTGTCTATAATCCTCTCCAAAAAGATGATGTGAAGAGAGAATCTCAATCAGAAATAATCTGACGAGGTCCATGAAGTCTGACAATATCCTGTAAGAAAACCTATGCTACTACTGGGCCTTTAAAAGTGGTTCAAATGGGTGAAAAGTGGGCTACGTTGGTCAACTTGTCAACTGTCACCATGATGGCATCATGGTGTTGAGATGACATAGGAAGACCAATGATGAAATCCATAGAAATAATGTCCTGCTTCCACTTTGGTATCTCATGAGGCTGAAGCAAACCACCAGGGTGAAGATGCTCTGCCTTAACCATCTGACACTCAAGACATCATGCCACTATCTTAGCTATGTCCTATCTCATCCCTGGCCAATGATATAACTACCTCAAATTAGCGTGCATATTATTGACTCTGAGATGTGCTGCATAAGGGCATCTATGAGCCTCTAGCATGATGAAACTCACAAATCTCTAGAGGATGGGACATAGATGCATCCTATATGGTGTAAAATCCCATCAGAATCTAGGGAATATCCTAAATACTTACCCTCAAAGGTACTTTGAGACTGAATAATCTGACTAACCTCTATATACCAAACATCCTCATGCAAGTGATGTAGTATCGGATCTCTCAACTCAGTACCTGCTGTCATAGAGTAGGCGCCATGGCATCTCCTACTCAAAGCATCGGCAACCACATTCTCTTTCGCCTTCATGTAGTGGACATCAAAATTATACTCACATAGGAAATCCATCCACCTACACTGACGTGCATTTAGGTTTGGCTGAGAGAAGATATACTGTAAACTCTGATGGTCAAAATGAAGCTCAAACTAATGACCCAAAAGGAAATTCTGCCATCTCACTAATGCATGAACCACTACAGCTAACTCAAGGTCATGAGTGGGGTAATTGATTTTGTGAGTCTTAAGTTTACTAGACTCATATGCAATGGCTCGACCGATCTACATAAGAACTGCTCCCAAACCATCTAAGGAAGCATCTGTGCAAACAACAAAATCCATTGAAGGATCAAGCACTGGTAGAATAGGAGCACTGGTAAGTACCTTCTTTAGTTCATGAAAGGCCCTCTCACACTTCTCGGTCCACTCAAATTTATATCCCTTACGTTGAAGAGAAGTGATGGGATGAGCCACTCTAGAAAAACCCTCTACAAAATGCCTATAGTATCCTGCCAATCCCATAAACTCCTAACCTCGGTCACTGAAGTAGGCATAGGCCAATCCATGATGGCTCTAATCTTAGATGGATCTACTGAGATTCCATCTCCTAAAATAAAATGCCTAAGGTAATGAATCTTTGTCCTATAAAAAGCACATTTGGAAAAGCTTCCATACAAGTGATTGTCTCTAAGACACTGCAATACCTATCTCAAGTGCTCTTCATGCTCCTCTTCATCCCGTGAATAAATCAGGATATCATCAAGGAACATAACTACAAAATTATCAAGGAAGGCACAAAATACCCCATTCATAAGGCTCATAAAAACTACTTGAGCATTGGTGAGTCCAAAAGGTACAACTGTGAACTCATAATGCCCATATCTAGTACAAAATGCAGTCTTAGGGATATCATTGTCAAAAATCTATAACTAATGGTAACCTGACTTAAGATCAATCTTGGAAAACACTTTAGCACCCTTAAGATGATCAAATAAATCATCAATCCTAGGGAGTGGATACCGATTCTTGATGGTAAGCTTATTAAGTTATCGATAATCCATACATAACCACAAGGATCCATCCTTCTTCTTAATGAAGATAATAGGTGTGCCCCAAGGTAAAACACTAGGATGAATGTGACCCTTCTCCAAAAGTTCCTCTAACTGAATCTTGAGCTCATTAAGCTCATTAGTGGTCATCCTGTAAGGTGCCCTTGAAACTGGAGCAGCTCCTGGCATAAGATCTATATGGAAATCTACTTCTCTATGAGGAGGCATGCCTGGAATATCAGTAGGAAACACATCTGCAAACTCCTCAAGTATAGGATAATCATCAAGAGATGGTTCCCTGTCCTCCTCATTCTCTCTATCACTGATAGTAATAGCAAAAAGTTGTCATCCCTTCCTCATTCTCCACTTAAGCTACATGGTTGAGATCATATGAAGAGAGATGCCCCTCTGAATCCCGCAAATCACAATAGGTGTACCATGATCATTAACGCACTCGATCCTCTTTTGTCAACAATATAACTTAGCTCTATGGGCATAAAGCCAATCCATGCCAAGTACTATGTCATAGGGACCAAGAGGTGTGATACAAAGATCCATAGTTGTGATGAAATCACCAATCTGCACCTGGCTATCATTCATTAAAGAGTTGACTGACACTCTAGACCCTGATGCTAACTCCACTTCCAACCTAACTTCCTGTCTAGCTGCCACAAGCCTGCAATGCTCCACAACAAATGGAGATATAAAAGAATAAGTAGCACCTGAATTAAACAATATGGTAACACTAATACCGCTAATCATACCTGCAATCTCTATCACTATGGCCTGGTGCTTGGCCTAGTGGTTATCTACCACTACAAATACCCTGTGAGACTTTCCAAAGTCTCCAACTGTAGGCTTTGATGCTACCATACGCTGACTACCTAACATCTGACCCTGAGGGAACTCATGAGCTAAGTGCCCCATGGCACCACAAGCATAGCAAGAACCACATATGTGAGTCTGAACTCCCTATGGCCTGGAGAACTGTTGTCCTCCTGTCCTACTAGAACTGCTGAAACCACCCTGAGAGGACTGCTAAGTCTATGTTGGGGGTGCATCTATATATTGTTGTCGTTGATCCTCCCTATGTCCTTGTGCCTACCACTATTTAGGCTTAGAGCCCTGTTGTCCCTGTGGTGGCTTCATTTTTTGATTTTGTTGAGTCTGTTGCTGTGGGTTCTTATTAAAGGACCCTGAAGAATACTTGTTATTACCCTTCCAGTGACTCTTCTAGTGCCCCTGTGACTGTGATGTGGAGTTATAGTTCTGAGACCTATCACCAGTGTCTCTAGACTTACCCCGAATCTCTTCTGCAACCAAAGCCATCTCCACTACCTCACAAAGGGTCCCTGGAGAGGTCATACAAACCTGTCCTGATATCCAATCATTGAGTCCCTTAACAAATCGATTGACTCATAGCTTTTCATCCTTCATGTAATCTACATAAGGCAACAACTCAAGAAAATGGGTCTCATATTGTAGCACTATGAGTCCCCTCTATTGGAGCTCATGGAACTCATCAATATGCTGCTATCTATAGTGCTCTAATAGGTACCTATCTTGGAACCTCTCTAGGAATATGTCCCAAGTCATAGTGTCCACAGTAGTATTGTTCTTAAATTCTTCCTGTTTCCACCATGTGGAAGCACCTCCTCTCAAAAGGTGCACTTCAAAATGGGCCTTAACATTGCTATCATATTGTTGCAACCCAAAGCACCTGTCTAAGCTCAAAAGCCATGCCTCAGCATCTATAGGTCCTCTGTAGAACCATAATACAAAGGTGGCTGTAACCATAGGAGATCTCTAATATGATCCCCAGGATCACAAGGTGCCCTCTAAAGAAATCCAGGTGGTGGTTCTAGCATGTGAACTGATTCCACCTCATGTGCACCTTGCCCTTCCTCACAATCTCATGGAGGGCTCCTAGTCCTCTCTCTAGCCTCTGATCTCTATCCTCCGGATAGTTGGTGCTTTGACTAAGGAATAACTAGAGGCAACCTCTCCTATATAACCATGATGAGGTTTTGTAAGGCTAGCAATACCTCCTAATTAGGATTTGGTGGTGGTGGTAGTGGTGGTGGTGGCTGATTTACTACCAATATCTCAATGCTTTGTTCATCTTTCCTGCGAATTGAGAGGGCTTGCCTAGTTCCTCATCCTCTATTACATCTTTGAGCTTGATGCGTAAGGGGAGGCATCCTAACAATTTCAAAAGGGTTAAAGTTAGCCAAGAAATGTAATGGGTTTAGGTTCCAATGTTGAAACCTAGGCTCTGATACCAAGTGTCATGCCCATAATTTTACACACGAAAATACACCAACTTATTTTTTTTTAAAAGGTTATAAGTTTATGTTTAGGGTTAATAGTTGACCAAGGTTGAATGGTTAAAACTGTGAGCAAGGAGGTTAACTACCGATTGAAGGAAAATATGGTGTGGGTAAATGCTCACGCTCTCCTAGACTAATTTGAAAATCCCAACAACTTTTGGGGTTAACCAACCTAATCCTAGTCATAACCCATTAACTTTATTATTTACTAACATGAGAACATTATTATAATTTAATAAATTTAAATATCTTTTCTTAAAATGTTAGAGTTATCTTTGATTTAAGGATCGATTATCATATTAAAATAAACTATGCTACCCAATGATGTGAATGAATTATTAACACCAAAACAAATTAAGAGAATTAAAAATTCATCTAAAAACTCATGTCCATCTAACCTTTAATAAAATTAGCTAATTCGAATAAACTCATTTTATCATTTTTATTATGTTAATAAAAGAATATTTATTGATAATTAAAAATTAATAATAATAAATCCTAAATATGAAATAATAACATGTTTATTAATAAAAATAAATAAAAATAAAAAGAATAAAAAGTGAGGAGTGAAAATGAGGAGTGACAATTAGCATCAGCAGCAGGTGTACCAAAACCATCAGGGTAAGCAGCAGAGCTTTGGCAAGCGAGGTGTTAATGCATCAAGATTAGGGTTTCATCCTGGATTCCAAGGAGCACGCATGGGAACAAATGGTGGTCTGCAACAGCATTCAACATCTTTTCAAAAACCAAGATATGCACGAAATGGTAACCCTCAAATTCAATTTGGGAGTTTTCAGCCTAATGGTTCTCTTACCAGATCTAGGAAAAGGAACTCCAAAATCCCTCCCACTGTTAGACAACCCCGTCTTCGGCCCGCCTTTGATATTGGATCGGGTCCTCTTTTACCCACTCCTATTTCTGATTCATACGGTAATCGCATTGGGGACTTTGATCCGAACACTCCTTTTGTCTCTTGGCCCAATTCTCTTCTTATTGAGCCTCCCTCCTTTGTATCTTCTCCAAACAATATTCCTGTTTGTCCACATCCGATACCACCGCATCAGCATTCACTCCCGAAGACTAGGGTATCCAAAGATTATGTTTACAAGGGCATTTTGAAGACTCCTCCACCACCATTAGATGGGTCTTCTGTATAGATCAACTCTCCTTGGGGTAAGAATCTGTGAAATACAACTATGCTTTCTTCGAATAAACCACTGGATAAGGTAAGCAATTATGGTTCGGTGATTTTCTTAGAAGATGGGTTGCTAGAACCAAAAAATTTTCATATGCAAGATAAGGCCCTAATTGGAAGGATATGTTCTTTCATTCCCATGTCAGAGTTGTGAAGCTGGGCCTTTGATAATTGGTCAGGGTTATGTGACTTATTTTATATGGATCATGCTGCTAATATTTTTGTGGCTATTTTTTCATCACCGTCTGCCTGAAATAATGTTCTTTGTGCTAGATTTTGGTTCTGTAAAGGATTTGGTATCTCTTTGACTTCGTGGTGTCCGAACTTTAAAATGGATGTTTTGGCCTATGCCCTAATTCCTTAATGGATTGAAATGCCTGCCTTGCCGATTGAATATAGGGATACTGATGTTGTTGAAATTATTGTGAACAAAGTTGGATCATTTGTTTATCATGATTTGCTTCCCTTTGAGCATCTTCATAGGTCTATTCAGGTTTGTCTGATGTTAGACACTTCTAGACCTTTTCCTAAAGGAATTGAATTACAATCAAAATGGGGGGTTTGGTATCAGAAATTTATCATTCAAGAAGCTGAGATAGTTGTACTTTATGCTAATTTATTGGGACATTTCACGAATCAGTGTAAAGATCCTAATAGTTCAAATTTAGTTGTATGTGAGGATCATACTTCTTTTCCAGCTAAATGTTCTAAGGTGGCAAATAAACAAATTCCATATGTAAATTCCCAGAATAACTATGATTCTTTGCCAATAGGGGAAGTTCCTGTCCCATCTTCAAATACTAAACCATTGCCTCATTTGTAGAATGAACCAGTCTCACAATGACAACTTGTTCCTTTTAATAAATCATCTGCTTGGTCATTTGACTATATATACTCTTTTGTTAGCATGCTAAGATGGTATCTACTAGTTATCTCCTCTGTCTATAATTCGATTGAGTTTTCTAAAGTATTATTGTATCTGCAATCTGCCCTGGTATCCAAATCCCATTGCAACAATGTAGATGCCCCTATGATGGAGATCATAGTTAATAAGCTGATGTTCTCAGGAGGGCCACTTAAATTTCAAAAATTAACTCTGGATCACACTAAATTGATGTCTAATGAAGTTATTTTGGCTGTATCTAAGAACACTTCTATATTTTTTCAATGCCAAGACAACGAAGATCAGTCCATTTTGGATTTTCCTATTCTAACAGATCATGATGATGCTAAATCCTCCCCTACATTGTTGTCAGACATTTTCCAATCCACAAATATTAATATTGATGATTGTTCTATGACTCTAGATTCTATGCCCTCTTCCCCAGTTAAAGCATCCATTGTTCAGACTCCTTTGTCCCCAAAGGTGAGCATTCAAACACCCAAGAAGAGAGGTAGAAAGTTTAAATTACCTAAAGCTTTGGAGGAAATAGAGGCTGGAGTTCAATCCACTTTGGATAAAAACTTTTCCTCTTCAAAAAGATGTTCGACAAGGAGAGCTAAGTGTTCTCCTTGTCCACAATGAGAATTCTTTCATGGAATGTCAGGGGCATTAATACCCCTGACAAGAGAAATAGAATTAAGTAAAGGCTTGATTCTTCTCAATGTGGTATTGTCTTGCTTCAAGAAACTAAGTTGTCCTTGGATAATTTTAATGCTTCAATTCAAAGGTGGGGTTTATGGGAAACTTCTTCTGTTCCAGCAATTGGAGCCTTTGGAGGTCTGGCAGTTTTATGGAATCCCAATGCAGTATCAGTATTCCCCCTCCAATCAGAGATGAACTGGTAGTTATTAAGCATTAAATGCTTCACTTTGTCATTCCTTCTAATTAATCTTTATGGTCCCACATCTACTCCTACTAAGTTGTTTCTATGGAAAACTTTAACTAACATTATCCATCAATTCTCATCTTCCAAATTCCTTCTTGCTAGAGATTTTAATGCTACACTAAATTTGAATGATAAAAAGGAAGGAATTAATCCTCCTACTTGAGTGGTTTCTGATTTTAATAATTTTATATTGGATAATGACCTCCTGGATGTTACGCCCTCAAATGGTTCTTGTACTTGGACAAACCAAAGATTGGGTTTTCTCTAGATAGTGGTTAGGTTGGATAGGTTTTTAGGATCTCATCTCTGGAAATTGGAGAATTACTGCTTATCTTCAGAAATCCTGCCTTTCTCAGATTCTGACCATTTTCCTATTTAGCTTCACGTTGAGTTACCTAATTTATCTCTGCCTTCTCTTCGAAAATCATCTTTTAAATTTGAGTTAGTTTGGTTTAGGCATCCTCTTTTTCATTCTCTTTTGAAACAATGGTGGCAGTCCACACCTCATCAAATTGGAACTAAGATGTTCCAATTCTTTAAGAAATTACAATATGTTAAAAACTTAATCAAGGCTTGGAATATTAATGTTTTTAAGAACATTTTTGAGCAGAAACAAAAAAAAGAAAAAGATTTATCTGAGATCAACCAATATATTATTCTCAATGGGTTAGATCCACAGTCTTATGAAGTGCAAAAGGAACTTCAGTTGGAGTGGTCTGAGTTATGTGCAAGGGAGGAAGAATACTGGAGACAAAAGTCTCATGAGTTATGGTTGCAATTAGGTGACTAGAATACTAAATTTTTCCATGCATCTGCTAAACATAAGAAAGCATCCAAGTCAATTTTTTCAATAAAGGATGAGAATGGGAATATTCTAACTGATTGAAAAGAAATTGAGCTACAAGGATTTAGGTTTTTTTCAAACTTGTTGTCTCCCACTATGCCTTCGGTACCATATATGGATAACTCCAATGATATTCTTCAACATATTCCCCCCTCTATTACACTTCAAGATAATTTATTGTTAATGGCTCCTTTTACCTTGTTGGAAATTAGAAATGTAGTCTTCTCTTTATCTCCTGATAAGGCTCTTGGCCCAGATGGTTTTACAGGTCTCTTCTTTCAGAAAACCTAGGATGTTATTGCCTTGGATTTACTAGATGTTTTGGAGGATTCTAGGAGGAATTCATCAGTCTTAAAGTGCTTTAACACTACTAATATTGTACTTATCCCAAAAGTTAATGATCCCCAAACTTTTTCTGATTTTCGTCCTATATCTCTCTGTAATACAATTTATAAGATCATTACGAAAGCCATTTACCTGTGTCAACATCATATTATTCTAAGAATCATCTCTCAAGAGCAAGGAGGTTTCGTCCTAGGTAGAGATACAATAGATGGGGCCATTCTAGCTCATGAAACATTACATTCAATAAATTCACACTCTATACCCTCTTTTGTTGTTAAATTGGACATGATGAAGGCATATGATAGGGTGAGTTGGTCTTTCTTACTGGAAGTTTTGGCAAGATTTGGTTTTTCAAAAAACTGGTGTAAATGGATTAAGGCTTGTATCTCTAGTGCCCACTTCTCTATAATAATTAATGGAGCACCTGCTGGTTTCTTTCCATCATCCCAGGGAGTAAGACAAGGTGACCCTATGTGCCCCTTTTCATTTATAATAATGGCAGAGGCTCTAAGTCGAGCCATTAATGCATCGCATACTACAAGCCTTTGTCATGGCATCCTCATTCCAAACACTACTATCTCGGTTACACATTCTTTATTTGCTGATGATACTTTTCTATTCGGTAAAGCTTCTATAGAGGAGGCTAAAAAAGTCAGACACGTGTTAGATGTGTACTGTTTAGCATCGGGTCAAAAAATTAATAGTCACAAATCAAAGATATATATTTTTAATATACAACAATCATTTGCACAAAGGATTGTTGATATCCTTGGTTTTCCTATGGATGAGCTACCTTCTACTTATTTAGGAGTTCCTTTTTTCTCAGGTTCTAATAAACCATTATATTGGCAGGCGGTTATTGCTCATATTAAATCCAGGGTTTTGGCATGGAAAGCAAGATGGCTTTCCTTATCTAGGAGAATTTTGTTAATCAAAACTATTTTGTCAGCTATTCCCAATTATTATTTTTTACTTCTTCAAGCTCCAAAGACAGTAATTAGCTAGATTGAAAAATTAATCAAAGAATTCCTTTGGACTGCTAACATGACAGGTGAAAAGAAAATCCCTCTAGTTTCATTATCAGATATGGCTTCCACTCAAGCTTCGAGTGGAGTGGGGCTTCATAATCTATCATCTCAGAATTTAGCTTTTGGAGGTAAATTGATATGGAAATTGTTTTCCCAACCTAGTAACAAATGGTGTCGTTTAATGCAAGAAAAATATCTTGACTCTTTGGATCCTTCTAGAGTCATCACTGCTCTTGATCCTCCTAAAGGCTCACTCATTTGGAACTTTATGATGAAAGCAAGATATGCCATTACTTCTTCTATGTCTTGGGAAGTTCATAATGGTGAATCAATTAAATTTTGGCTTGATTCATGGAATGGCTTACCAGCTTTATGTACTCTTCAACCCTTCCTAAACATCTGGAAAGTTGCCTCATCTTTGTGGGGTTCTAATTTCTCTTCCTACATGTCTGCAGTGTCTATTCACATAGGTTTAGGAATATGGATTGACTTTTCCCTTCTTCCAATTTCTTCTCATGAAGCTACTCTTGCAAATCATTTTATTTCCTCTCAAATTGTTTTCCTCTCTAAATCTTCTAATCATCTCTTCGAGGCTTCATCCCCGAATGGTAATTATACGGTCAAGTTGGGATATGAGAAAATTCAAGCTATTCAAACTAATACCCCAAGGCAATGTGCCTTTCTATTTTGCTGGCACAAATCAGTTCTACCCAAGGCTGGCTGTTTCTCCTGGCTTGTGTTGAAAAAATGGGTCCTTACAAGTGATAGATTAGCCAGATTGAATATTACAAATGTTTTTCCTTGTGTTATGTGTCATCAAGATCAAGGATCTGCTGATCACCTCTTTCTTAACTATTCATTTGCGCAAGAATGTTGGTTTTTCATTTTAAATAAATTGAGTTTCTATATGCCACTTCCTATGACTATCTAGGATCTATTCCAATCCTGGCCATGTTTGTTTACCAAGTCCATGTTTGCATCAATTTGGGTGTGTTCTTCTCTAGTAATTTGGGCTATCTGGTGGGAGAGAAATAATAGAATTTTTCAAAATTCCTCATCAAGTATTGATGTTGTTCTTAAAAGAATTGAACATTCCATTACTGATGTTACTAATGCTTATATGTTCAAGTACAAAGGTAATCATGGATTTTCTACTTGGGATAATTATATTTCTAAGAAATGGCAGGGGTTAGTTTTTCCTTCTCTCCCTTTCCCCTTATGTCCGAAAGAAAACAATATTCTTAGATCCCTTATTAGATGGTCCCCCCCCCCAACATGGATATATCAAACTAAATTTTGATGGGGCTGCAAGAGGTAATCTGAGCAAATTAGGGATTGGGTTTTTTTTTCGGGATCATAGAGGTTCAGTTATTCACTTTGAGACTTGTCCCATCCCCATAGGTACCAACAACTTAGCAAAAGCATTTGCGCTACTTCATGGATTATCTATTGCTAAGAACTTAAATATCCATCTTTTACATGTTGAAGGGGACTCATTAGTTATTATTAATGCATGTGTTAGGAGATTCGCTTACTCTAGGCATATTCTTTATGTATTATCTAGAATCTGGTCTCTTCTAGACTCTTTTTTGGATTGTTTCCTAACCCACACTTATAGAGAGGGGAACTATTTAGTGGATTTGCTAGCCAACTTTGGAGTTGAAGGTGTTAACATTATCTTTCCCTCCCCTTCCGTATACCTAGCTTCTCACCCTTCCATTTTTAATTTAATCAAGTCTGAAACCCCTTAACCTCTCTTTGACATCTCCCTTGCTTTTCCCCCTTTTTTTCCTAGCCCCCTTAATTATCTTTCATTATCTTGGTATAATGACATAAGCAAGAAGTGATCGGCATATTGCATCATCTTTTATTATGGTACTCTGTTTCATGGTATTTTATGATTGACAGGCACTATTAATATCCTGACTTCACATGTGTAAGGCTTTCTTTTAACAATATTTCTGGTGCGAGTGATCTTTCTATGATCTGTTTTCGCACGAAGGACTCCTTTCTGCCTCTGTAAGGACCTTGTTGGAAAATGATTTCTCATGTGTGAAATTTACTTTCTCGTACTCTATGCATTTATTTTTGTGTTTGGAGCATCCCTTCTCATTATGGCTATAGGTGCTATATTATGGACTTTCATTTCATTTAAAACTACTTGGTATTTTTACCCATATTACAGTGTTGTTCTTGCTGGGTATTGTTTTCATGGCATTACACAGATACATTGATGATTTAGGCCATTGAATCTTTGGGTTCAGTTGTCTGCTCATAAATTGGAAGTCCCATTTGAATGTATTATTTCTGATGAAGCTCTAGCATCCATGTTTATTATTCACTATACAAAATGTGCTCGTAGTATCCGTAGGATGATTGGGGATGCAGTATTATCTCTGCATTATCAAAGAATTATTTTTCCATCTCAAATTGTTTCGGTATTCTGTTCCAATATTTTAGACTTGTCTCAGTCATGGACTTTGTTGGTGTCTACTGCAAACTAGTCTATTCAACCACATTACTTGCAGGAAAATGGTTTTCTTCTTGTAGTCCAAAAGTATAACTTTGGCTCCAAGAAGCTCACATTGGGGGTATTTTTCCTCAACATTTGTTGTTAAGTTCTGACAAATATGTCATGTTTCTGGATGCAATTAAAGATTGTATATCAAAAAATTCAATTATGCCTCTTGATCATTTATTGAATAGAACCCCATTTGATGTGGGTCACAGAGGCAAGACATTTGCAAAAATGTTTTCCTTACTTGCCATGTTGGGTCATGTTCGATCTTTGAATTTGAATTCATCTTCCTCTGTGTTGGATGGACTTTCTCCCATGGGTATTTCAGCTTCTTTGGATGTTCCTTCATGTTCTTTGGCTCCATTGTTGGTGGTCTCATGTTCTTCCCCTATTCGACTCTCGGTTTCCTTGCTGCCTGATAGTTCTTCAAGGGATTCTCTAGTTGCTCATGCGGACCGAATTTGGAGTTCCCTATTGTTATCACCACCTTCACATCCTGCTTTTGGAAACTATGACTAGTGATACTTTATGATGTTTTTATGGTATATTATGTTTTGGTCTTGCTTCACTTGTGTCGCAGGAGGTGCTCTGCTCTTTATTGGGATTGCGGTAATGCTACTATGGAGATGTTACTTGCAGGTTTTTTCAAATCATCTTCATGACATACCTTCAAAGGCCAATTTTGGATACATGATGACTTCAATGTTCATTTAGTATTTATTTTTGGAGGTCATTATTTCTCTGTAAATTCAGTACTTCTCATAATGTAGTTGTTCAAGATGTATAGGGGGGCTTGGAGACCTTTATTTCTTTGTAAATTCAGTATTTCTGATATTGTACATGATCAACTGTATAGGGGGGCTTTCAATTTCTGTAATGGGGCCTACATTTAGGCGGGATGTCTTCAAACATTTTGGGAATATACTATATACAGATGTATTCTTTCGTATGGGTTTAAGGGGGTTTTTGTACTTACCATATAAGTCATCCTTTGACTTGGGGTTTTGGGTTATACATCATAGCTTCTTCGAGCAGTCTTTTGCTCTTTTTGTATATATGGGTAACGAACAGAGTTTTCTTTACTGGTTCTTTCTTCGAGAGCCCTTTGAACCAAATTAATATTAATATAAATAAAAAATTTTCTCAAAAAAAAACAAAACATGTTTATTAATAAATATAATAAATTTTTATTAATAATTAAATTAATTATTAAACATAACTATTAATAATTAAATTAATTATTAAATAAACTAAATAAAATAAAATAAGAATAAAATAATAATTATATTAATTAATATAATTATTAATTAATAATTATATTAATTAATAATGAATATTAATTAATATAATTAAAAATTGAAATAAATTTAAATAAAAACCAAAACGTGCTGCATATTTTATAAAGGTCGGTCCCTTTTATGTCTCCGGGGGGACTCTAATGCGGGGCCTGTGCTGACTGCGTGGTACCCCCGCGTGCAGGGGGCATCCTGCCTTAGCAGGGTGGTACCTTGCATTTGGCAGGGCCATCCTACTTTGGCAAGGTGGTACCTGTGTGCAGGCCCACCGAAGAGAGGGGGGTGTGGGACTTGCACCCCCCCCCCCCCCCTCCCCCCAATCATAATCAATTTTTTTTAATTTTATTTTTTTTAATAAATTTTTTTTTAAAAGTCACTTTTTTGTGACATCCAACAAAAGTATTTTTTTTAAAAGCTAATTTCTAATTTAATAGAAATTAATATATTTATTCTTTTACTCTTTTTGTTTTGTTTGTTTGGGTTTTCTTGGGTGGTGACCCAGGTGGGTCCCACCTAAGGTGACTAATTTGGGGAAAGCTTTACTTGGTGAATACTAATAGCTATTTTTTACTTTATTTGTGCCAAGTGGATGAAGAATATTCATTTTTAATTGACTATGTGATTGGAAAATGTATGGAAATTTTTTTCCCATACATTTTCCAGAGACCTCTAGGTCTCTATTTTCACCTTTCTCTTATTTTTTTCACTTTTTTTTTTTCTTTCTCTCTCTCTCTCTATTTACTTCATACTAAATTTTATTAATTTCTATTTCTTTTCTCTAATGGTAATAGAGTTAGATTTATTTATTGATTTAATTCTAACATTCTAATATTCATAGATATGTCTAAAAGACCAAGGATTAACAATTTACATAACTAAGTTTTCAATTTTCTTAGAGTATCCTATTTCTCTACCAAGATACTAATTTCAAGATATAAAATAAACTTGCAATGGAAGAGAAGGTGATTTTTCTTACTTTATATACAATTCCTTTCATAACTTTAAACATTATCATACATCTGAAATCAATACAATGCAATTATAAAAGATTGAAGTCTCTCTTTCTCTTCATATTTTTTTTTCAATATGAATGTCATTATAATTATCATTGAGACATGAACTTTAAAAGATTGAAGTATCTCTTTCTCTTTATAGTTTTTTTTCAATATGAATGTCATTATAATTATCATTGAGAGATACACAACTACTCACAAAACTAATCTAACATGAACTTTATTTTTCAAATGAACTAATACATTGCACATTCCTTATTGAAAATAATATGAATACACTAAGATCTTCCTTTGAACATTATACAATATTTTCATATGGAAACGAATCTATTCAAAAGGAAAACAAAACATTACTCTAGTCTTTGATTATACATCACTTTGATACAACACAAATTTTGGAGTATTGACTCCTTTACAAAATAACATTGAGCTCAAAGGAATCCTTAAGATTTCCTTACAATCACAATATACATAAAACACATGGGATCCAAGTCAACTTTTGAGTGCAACCCTCAACTTTCTTCAAGAACACAACTTCAAACAACAAGTCTTCAATGGCTTCAAATCCTACAATAAAATAAATATAGGCCATGGAGTGCTCACCTCCCAACCTAGGATTCTATGAAGCCACTGAGCTTGGGAAAGCATTACATAGACAAGGTTACATACAAGAAAACCAAAACATAATAACACATTAAGCACATTTAACTCCCATCCAAGGCTAAAACAAAGAGTCTTTAAATGACTCAAAAATTGGAGTGATGGTGGAACTAAAACTCAAGGGGAGAAAGCACATTTCATAGAAATAAAAGATAGGCCTACTTTTGGCTTTCTCAACACACATTTTTCCACAAAAATCTCAACCCAAAAAAACTCCTTATGACCTCCAAGGCTTCAAGCCATACAATCCCTTATGACCCCCAGAATACAAAAGGAAATGGCTACATGGAGCCCATACATCCATGTTTCTTCCTTCTCCATACCAAGGAGAGACTCTACACCCATGATTGTCCCAAAATACCCTTCACGCCCAAGGCTACTCTTCCCTCCCAAGGGTGAGTGTGGCCTTGAGAAAACTCCCTTAACAAAACAATACAACACAACAAGAAATATTCAAGAGCTCAAACTTCACATTTACAATACAAATAAAACATGCACTACAACAAGCTCAAGATTTCACATAACATCTACTAACACACAATAACAAGATTTATAAATTTTAAGCACATAATAACACAAACACTAGTTTCTCCATGCAAGAATGAAAATATTATTGAGAACTCTTCCACATGAAAACATCACAAGTAGAATGAAGAATGCCACCAACCTAGATCCAAGCTAATGGAAGAAAGTTAATGAAGAGCCTCCTCTTTTCCTAAGTGCTCCTTCTCCAAATTAGCAGAGTCTCCAAATCTAGAGAGTGGGTGTCAAACTCTTCCAAAACAAGAGTCCCCTCTAAAAAGGCCTCCACACAATCTCCTACGGATAGGATCTCACTCTCATTGGATGGTCTTCCCAAGTTTCTTACATGGTTTCCAAATATGGATTCCTAAAAAGGGTGGACCAAAGACTAGCCTCTTAATTAGATGGAGCTCTAACCAAGACCTTGCTTCAAAAGTGGATTTTTGGTCATTTTGAAAATCTAACTTTTGGAGGGGTCTTTTCGTCAACTATGGGTTGTCATATGGTTAAAAATGCCCCTTACCCATAGGTATATCAAGTGGGCTTATTAAAAATAGCCTAAAAACACCTGTAGGCACCTTTTAAGCCCCCCCAGAAAAACCCATGTAAAGCTCAAATTCAAAATTCATGAAATGACTCCACCTCTATCTCGCTATCCAAGAGATTTCTCATGGGGATCCTCAAGGGTACTATCCTAGGTTGATGGGCATCCAATCCCCAAGTAGACATGTCATGGCCAAGAGTACACACATAACTGTCAAGTGACATAAATAAGAAAGGCACATCACATGCCATGTGGCATATCCACTTGGGCATACTCAACATAAATTACATTAACAATTAATATATAAATTAAATACATTCATGCACATTACTTTCACGAATAAAATATGATACAACGAGGTTTTTTTGCTCTCACTGGAAGCAACCTTGGATCGAACTTATTTTCACAAAGCTCTATGCTTTGGTTCCTCGAATTTACCATGGTCTAATTCTCTGCACATTAAAGTCCAACATCAGTAGTCCAAAGAAATTGAATACATGTAAATTCATAACATTAATGATCAAGATAATTCTTTCGAAATATCATAATTCACATGGCATAATCAATCATCTATAACATACATACAACTCATCATGAAATACATAATTCATCACTAAATTAAGCTCATAACATAATCATTGCATATACAATTTAATTGTAATTAAATATCATCATGACATCATAATCATTCATAAAATCCAGTTAATCACACATAAAGGTTCCAAATAGATATCACAGTTTAATCAAAATAATATACTGAATGTGCATCTAACCTCTAGGTGATAAAACTATAATATAAAGTATCAGTAATCCATAAAGCATCAAAATATAACCTCAAATAAGTATATCTCAAATGCAAAAAAATGAATGGCTATCACAGGCTTAGGGTGAGGCCTCACATCTTATGTCTGAGATTGCATCATTAGATGTTTCATATTGAGAGAGTTACAACTATTTTGGTAGACTCGTCATTGGACTATGACAGTGAGAATTGACTGAGTTAGTCTATGGATTTTTGGTATATCTTTCAGAGGATTTGGATTCAAGGATGATAGAAAGGATATTGAAAAATGTTCATTGGTCAGCACAAGGTACGGAATGATTGGTGATATCATATGTGGTGTGTGTCCTAGCAATGGTTTTTTTTGAAGCCGACTTAGGGAATGAAGCATGTGTTTTGTTTGGAAAACATAAATTAAGGATGTCGGTCCTTAATTGTTGTATTGTAGTCATTGTATACTTTTTTAGATACCATGTGTATCTTAGCAAGGGTTTATGCAATTGTTTGTAATTAGAAAAGCCTCATGGGCTGACCTGATCATGGTAAATTGTAAAAAGGTATAAATAAAAGGTCTTTTCCTTGGAAAAGATATGGATGAATGTGGATGAGATAAAGAACTTGGAAAAGCTAGGAGCTTGTGTATGTTGTATGTACAGGAGAGGTTTACTGGTGGACTTCATTAGAACTGATCAAGAAAAGATAGTTGCTAGAAAAATAGTTCAAAAAGATTGCATATTTCTTTATATACACCTATTGCGAACTAGTGAGTTCTAAAGGTGGATTTAACCTTCTTTGGGTAGTGACCCTTGGGCAGTAAGCTCTCTCTTTTGTTCTTTAATCCTAACAAGGTCTATCCTCTAACAAGGACTATGTACTGTAATGTTTCAATAAGCTCCTAACAGGGCTATATCTTCTAACAAGGATAACTATACTCTCACTACATCATTTGTGGGTGCTAATTCCCACCAGGGTTTTTACCTTTAACAGGGTTTCCCTGAGACCAAAATATTGTGTTATTGTGTTGGCATTTATTATGTTCATTAGAACTGATATTGTGGAAATTAAAGTTTAAAGTTTAATATTCTATTATACAACTGATTCACCCCCCCTCTCAGTTGTATTATGGACTGTTATTCCAAACAATTGGTATCAGAGCTTGTGGTCCTCAGAGAGAAATCTTAACAACTTGAGTTGATCTTGGAGATGTTATTCTATAGGAAGGATAGTCCTAAATTTGATCTTGAAAACTTTGACAGCTGGAAAAACAAGATGCGAACACATTTGATATGCTTGGGCATAAACTACTAGATGATAGTAAAGAAGAAGGAATCTTTGAAGGCTGAGAATAATTTGGATTCAGCCATTGATGATGAAAAGAAGTCATTCTCATGCAATATGGTTGCAAGAGAAGCATTGATCAGCGCACTATCTGAGGGTGAGTTTACTTAAATTAAAGATCTGGATTTGACACATGAAACTTGGAATAGATTAGAGGCACTTTATGAAGGAGACAAGTATACCAAACAAGTGAAGTTACAAAACTAGAAGACAAAGATGGAGAAGGTGCAAATGAATGAAGATGAAAGCATTAGGGCCTATGTTCAAAGGGTTATAGAAGCTGTAGTCAAAATCAGGAATTGTGGAGGCACTTATGATGAAGATGAAGTTATTGCAAAGATTCTCAGATCTCTAACTCTTGCTTACAAGTTTGAAAGACTATGTCTATTGAAGAAACTATACCTCTAACTCTGAACTTTAGCAGAGAGATGTTGATTACAAAGCTAACTACTTTTGAAGTTGCAAAATTAGGAGAATTTGTACCTAAAGTTGAATATGCATTTAAGACATCTACACACAAGAAATTATCTGTGCCTCCAAGAATAAGAAAAGAAGACCTGAAAGAAGAGCTTGGTGAGTATGCTGAGCAATGGGAAAAGATAATGGCAGAGGAAAGGAAGATGAATGAACTTGTTACACTGATTACTAGAAGAGAAAAAAGAGGTAAGGGAAAGTTTGAAGGAAAGTTACCCTTGAAATTTTTTTTATGCAATAAGGTAGGTCATTTTTCATCTAGGTGTCCTACAAGAGTTCCTTAGTACGAACCTGATTATGCAAAGATTAGAAGAGACAAAGAATGTTATTATGCTAGTGAAGGAATATTTGATGATGATGATTTAGATTATGAAGAGATTGGATTTTTTGCTACTAAAGATGAACCAGTACATGAAGAAAAAGCCTTAGTATCTCTTGTTGATAAAAAAACTGAATGGCTAATTGATGGTGGATGTTCTCATCATATGACTGGTGATAAGAACAAGTTTTTCAAACTAGTAAACTATGATGGACGTGTTGTGAGGTTTGGGGAAAATCTCCCTAAATCCATCATAGGAGTAGGATCCATTACTCTCAATGGAAAGACTAATACAGATAATGTACTACTTGTTGAAGGACTAAAACATAATTTTTTGAGTGTCGAACAGTTAATGGATAAATACTTTCAGTTGAGCTATGTTAATGGTAAATGTTTTATTAGAAGCAAGGAAGGAAAAATAATTGCTATCGGTTCAAAATCTAGAGGTAATGTATTTGAACTGAACACATCTGGAGCCTCTTGTTTTGTTGTGAAGGTAGATGAAAGTTGGCTATGGAATAGGAGAATTTTTCATGTTAATTTTGATAACATTGTGTAGGTAAGTATGGCTAATGCAGTAAGAGATCTACCAAAGATTGTGAAACCATCTAACATTGTATGCAGAGAATGTGTTATGGGAAAGTAGACTAGAAGAACTCATAAAAGGAAATCATATACATCAAAAGGGAACTTGGATCTGGTACATATAGATCTATGTGGACCTACAAGAACAAAGTCATACTATGGTGAAATTTATTTCATACTCTTTGTTGATGACTTTTCTAGAATGATGTGGGTTACTTATTTAAGAGAAAAATTAGAAGCATTTGATAAATTAAAGTTGTTCAAAGGAAAAGTAGAAAATGACTCAAGATTAAAGATCAAGTGCTTAAGGTTAGACAGAGGTGGAGAATTTACTTCAAACTTATTCAATTCATATTGTGAAGAGCATGGGATAAAGAGACAAACATCTACTCCTAGGACTCCACAATAGAATGGGATAGCATAGCAAAGAAATAGGACTATACTTGATGCTACTAGGACAATGTTGATTGAAGGAAATGTATCTCATGTACATTTGAGAGAGGTTGTTGGAACAACAGTATATACATTGAACAAAGTCCAAATCAAAGAAGTTAAAAGTAAGACTCCCTATGAACTATGGTTTGATCATACTCCTACTGTAAAATATTTTGGAATTTGGTAGTAAATGTTATATCAAAAGGGATGATGACATAGGGAAGTTTGATGCTAGAAGTGATGAAGGGATATTCTTTGGTTACTCTATTAAAAGCAAGACTTACAAATGTATCAATCTAATATTGAGAAAGATGATTGAAAGTAACAATGTGAGAATAGATGAGAATTTTTAGATACAAGAAAGAATGTATGACAGTAATCAAATTTCAGAGATGAAAGAAACTAGTACTGCTGTAGAAGAAGAAGAACTTGTTGAGGAAGAAAGTGGAAAAGAGGCTTGTGATGCTAGTACAAGAAAGACTCTAAGGTATGTAAAAATAACCATCCTGAAAATCAAATTATTGGAAATACCAGTCAAGGAGTGCTAACTAGATCAAAAGTTAGAGAAGAAATTTGTTTGATTTCTCAAGTTGAGCCAAAAACTATAGATGAAGCATTTAAAGATGAATCTTGGATAAATGCTATGAAAGAGGAATTGGATCAGATAAATAAGAATAACACTTGGGATCTAGTTCATAGACCTAAAAATAAAAATGTTATAGAAATGAAATGGGTCTTTAGAAAAAAAATGGATGAAGAAGGAACTGTTGTAAGGAAAAAAGAAAGACTAGTGTGTAAGGGATACTCACAGCAAGAAGGTATAGAATTTGAAGAAACATTTTCTCCTGTTTCTAGAATAGAGCCAGTAAGATTGTTCCTATCTTATGTTGCACATAAAAACTTCAAAGTGTATCAGATGGATGTTAAATCTGCATTTCTGAATGGAGATCTTGAAGAAGAAGTATACATAGAACAACCAGATGGATTTCCTCTATGCGAAGACAAAAAAATGGTGTGAAAATTAAAGAAAGCTCTGTATGGGTTGAAGCAAGCTCCTAGGGCTTGGTATACAAGGTTAGACAAGTATCTAGTTGGGCTTGGTTTTAGAAAAGGTAATCTGGACATTAATTTGTACTTAAGAACTACTGAAGATAGAATCCTGATAGTAGAAGTATTTTTGGATGACATTATCTTTAGAGGTAATGATGATCTATGTAAGAAATTTGCTAAAGAAATGGAAAGTGAATTTGAGATGTCCATGATAGGTGAAATGAAATTCTTTCTTGGATTGCAAATAACTCAAAATGAGCATGGTATTTTCATTTCTTAGACCAAGTATCTCAAAGAATTGCATAAGAAATTTGGAATGGAAGATTGTAAACCAGTAGGAACACCTATGGTGAATGGCAACAAGATAAAAATTGATGATGATTCAAAGTGTGTTTTTCAGACTTTGTATAGATCAATGGTTGGAGGACTACAATATCTGACTCACACCAGACTAGATATTGCTAATGTTGTTGGAATTGTGGCTAGATATCAAGCAAAACCCAAAGAAACACATATAGCTGCTATGAAAAGGATACTGAGGTATCTAAGAGGAACCATAGACTATGGGTTATGGTATGACAAAAGTGATAGCTTTGAACTTCATGCTTATACTGATGCTGATTGGGCAATAAATATTGACGATAGAAAAAGTACCAGTGGTGGTGCATTTTTCCTTGGGAAAAGTTGGTTTCTTGGCTAAGAAAGAAACAAGATTGTATAGCACAATCTATTGTTGAATCAAAGTATGTTGCTACTACTATAAACTACACTTAGATTATATGGATGAAACAAATATTGATAGACATTGAAATAACTTTTAATGAACCTGTGGTTATCCATTGTGATAACACCAAGCTAATAAATATGTCAAATAATCCGGTGATGCACTCTAAAACTAAACACATTTCTATCAAGTATCAATTCTTGAGAGACAATGTGGGAGAAAAGGAAATCAAGCTAGAATATATTAGTACAAAAGAGCAGATTGTAGAAATTTTTACAAAGCCACTACTGAAAGATACCTTTGAATATCTCAAAGGTTTTCTAGGGGTTCAGACCCCTCCTAGTCAGAACTAAATTATGTAGAGATGCATCAGTCTAGAGGTATTCAGAGCCTTATCATTATTTGGGCTATATGTAGGGATCTACTCCTCAGGGGGAGTGATCATGGAAGAAATATTATATGTGAAGGCAGTTGAAGGCTCATGGAACCTTTGGCCATTGTTGTCAAAGGGGGAGTGTTGCTATGAGAAAATCCTCACTATATGGGGAGATTGTTCAGTTGAAAGACTTTGGATTGATATAACTTTGGGATAAGATTTTATATGTTGACATCAATGCCAAAGGGGGAGATTGTTGGATATTGCTAATACATGGGTAGTGGTTGAGATATTTAATATATTTAATCACTACATTACTGAATAGGATCTCATAATATTGTCATTTTTGTTTTGTCACTGATGTCAACATATTCTTCTGTGAAGGAACCAGACTGATAATCACAGTGTACAGACATTGTACAGATGTTTCAGGTACTGTGAAGTTAGATGAAAGTTTAGATGGATATTGTAATCTTATGTCTAAGATCGAATCATTACATTTTTCATATTGAGAGAGTTACAACTATTTTGGTAAAGACTGGTCATTGGACTGTGACAATGAGAATTGACAAAGTTAGTCTCTCGATTTTTGGTATATCTTTTAGAGGATTTGGATTCAAGGTATGCGAGCTTGAAGGATGATACAAAGGATACTAAAGAATGTTCATTGGTCAATGCAAGGTATAGAATGATTGGTGACATCATATGTTGCATGTATCCTGGTGATGGTCTATTTTGAAGCTGACTCAAGGAATAAAGCATGTGTTTTGTTTGGAAAACATAAATTAAGGATGTTGGTCCTTAATTGTTGTAATGTAATCATTATAGACTTGTTTTAGATATTGTGTGTATCTTAGCAAGGGTTTCTATAATTATTTGTAATTAGGAAAGCCTCTTGGGCTGACTTGATCATGGTAAATTATAAAAAGGTATAAATAAAAGGCCTTTTTTTTGGAAAATATATGGATGAATGTGGATGAGATAAAGAAGTTGTTAACAGTTGCTAGCAAAACAGTTCAAAAAGATTGCATATTTCTTTATATAGACCTGTTTGTTGTGAACTAGTGAGTTCTGAAGGTGGATTTAACCTTCTTTGGATAGCGAGCCTTGGGCAGTGAGCCCTCTCTTTTGTTCTTGACACCTAATAGGGTCTATCCTCTAAGAAGGACTATGTACTGTAATGTTTCAATAAGCTCCTAACAGGGCTATATCTTCTAACAAGGATAACTATACTCTCAATGCAGCATTTCTGGGTGCTAATTCCCACTGGGATTTTTACCTTTAACAGGGTTTCTCCGAGACCAAAATATTGTGTTAATGTGTTGGCATTTATTGTGTTCATTGGATCTGATATTGTGGAGCTCAAAATTTAAAGTTTAATATTCTATTATACAACTGATTCACCCCCCTCTCAGTTGTATTGTGGACTGTTATTCCTAATAGATCCTCTACAAAATGATACATGGGCTTATGGTGGAAGAATTTCACATTGTGATAAGAAGCTTAATGATGCTATGAAGGATCAAATTCAACTATTTTGGCAATCTAACTCAAGAGTGTCACCAAATGTGAAGAATGTCTTGAAGTTGAGAATTGGCATTTGAGACCGCACCCTGCATCCCAAACATTATTTGGAGGTGAGTCAAAAAATGTTCAAAAAAATTTGTGAGACACATCCAACATTAAAAATATCACAAAGAGATTTTGAAGCCCTCAAGCCTTTTTTTTGTGTGTCTCTTAAGATTCGAAATACTTGTTGCAAATATCATGTGGAGTTTTCAATGCACCATGAATTGTTACGATCCCTTCATTCTACTTTGCATACTAGTGAAATGTTGGAGGAGTGAGGTGCAAGTTCTCTTCCAAAATCATCAAGAGACTTGCTAAATCATTTTTTATGTCCTAGAGATGATCGATGTTTCTTTTATAGAAAAGATTACTTAAATGACAAGTGCTCAGAGTGTGGTGGGATAGTGAAGTTTGTTGAATGTTTTCATGAGGGATGTGAAGACAATTTTGGAAAGACAATTATCCACAAAAAAGGTATATGAAACCGTTAAATATACATTAAAAATTGGAGTTGAAGGCTCTAGATGTGAGCTGGTTACAAAAGAATGCAATGTAGCTAATTTTATTTTAGATTTCAGGGAGAATTTTTTTACAAGTATGCAAGGCATAGTCACAGGTCTCAGTGGTTGGATCAAAAATTCAAGATTTGTAAGGAAACTTTCCTAATTTGCACTATTATATTGGTTGTTGAATTTGCAGATAACTATACATTTCAGCCCAAAAATGAGTTGCAAGCTCAATATTACAATTCTATTCAAGTTGCTATTTTTGTGCACATAACATATAGACATTCCCCTGATAGTACAGAAGATGATCGATAAATAATCAAAGAGTACCATTTTTATATGAGCGATGATAGATCACACTCATCCAAGTTTTTCCAACATTTATTTGAGAATTATTCTGAGTGGGTGTGGAAAAATAATATTGGTATGGATAGACATCTCATTTGGTCAGATAACTATACAGGTCAATTAAAAAATGCTCGTATGTTTTATTGGTTATGTAGAACGCATGTAGAGAGAGGTGTACCTCATATTTGGATTTTTTTTTAGGTTGGTCATGGAAAAAGGGAGCATGATGGAGTAGGTGCATGCATAAAGAGAGCTCTAGTTAAGGAGAAACTAAGGATTTTAGGAGCATAAATTATTGATGTTCATTCTATTGTTGATTGGTGTACTTCAGCATTCTAATAGGGGGGACTCTTGATTCAGCGATGTGCAAATTCTTTTGGTTGGTTGAGTTGGAAACAATAGGAGATAGGTTGGAGTGTCAAACTGTAAAAGATTCTTAAAAAATGCATTCATTTCAAAGCTTAGATGCTAGTACATGGACCATTTGGACACAAGAGTTGGCTTTTAATTGTTTGAGTTGTCTTCAGTGTGATTGGGATCAGTGTGAGTCAAGTGAGTGGGTTGATACATGGGTTCCACATTATCTTACTCCTTTATCTCTCATAGTCTCTATAATAAATGATGACATGGATTTTTCAGTTGACTACGACCATCTTTCAGATCTTCTACAACCAAGACATGTTTTTGCATTGGTTTCACCACAAGGAAATGATGAGAGATCAGATTACTGGTTAGCACATTATGTACAAGGAAAGCATAAGCTTGCACAACCGACAATAGATGGTGATATGTTCACATATCCAATAGGATCACATGTTATTATAAGAACATGGTTGTGCACATATATTATTATAAATAATCTCATTCCTACATTTGAAGACTATGAGAAGCACAAAACAATTCTCATGTATTCACACCTTATTATAGTAGCCAATGTTAAGTTGTTCAAACTGTTACCCTAATTTTCATGTGCATGCAAATTTGGCTAGATCTACTCCAAGGTCTCTATTTTTACCTTGTCGAGCATTCCTAAAAATTTCATGGGTTCATGTCCAGTTTCCTGGCCTCTGCAATTCTTTCTATCCCCTAGTTTGTAGGTCAAAACATTTGAAAAAGTAGCCGTTACCAAGAAAAACCCTCAAAACCCTAGGTCATATTCTAATTTTCCATTACCTTTTTGGCCACTTAAGTCTCCTTTTTCCCCATGTGTGCTTTTCATCTTAGGCTAGTCGTGAGATCTCTAAAGACCAGAAGAATATTCTTTTCTATCTCTTGACCCCATGACTTCCTTGTATCTCTTAATCTCCTAGTCAGAAAGCATATTCTCTTTTCATTCAGTGACTTGGCGATGGTTCCCTTAGTTGCGTAATCTCCAGATGGTTAGTGGTCAGTTTGTGGGTGGCTAGATCTTATTTAGCGATCTCACAAATATGTGTTCGTGAGATCTCTCATTTCTGGTGGTTAAGTCCTTAACATCTAGCGACTCAACGAGCGGTTAACATTTCCTTTCGTCACATGGTCACTTAATGATTCGGTGGTCTCAGACTTGGGAGGGTCCTAGTTGATGAGATCAACAGATGTTGTATGATCTCATAGGGTCTGTCAGAGGCTTGTGATCTTACAATAGCCATCAATCTTCTCTTTTATATAGCGCTTCAAATCTTTTGTGGGTCCACTACCACATCATCCTATGTGGAGGCTTCTTATTGGCTATTGGTGATGACTTGTAAGGTATGTCAGGCAGGCCTGAAAGGCTATATCCCTTTCAATCCTATAGCTGGTGTATGATCTCATGGGTTGTGTTAGAGCCATGAGATCATGTGCTGACCGTCGATCTTTTTTGATGTTAGAGAAGGCTCGGGTGGGTCCTCAGTTGCTGATGTGCTCGAATATTATTGGTCCACGTAGTGCTGATGAAGATTTCTAGGTGGGTTCATTTCTCAGAGGGCCCTAATTTAATAAGGATCAACAGCTAGCGCATGATTGGAAGAAATATTTAGAGGCTATGAGATCATGCACCCACTGTTGGATTGGAATCTTGTCTTCAATGGGTTAGTGTCAGAAGGTGCCGAGGTGTTTGTTGATGAAGCAGTTCAAAATGAATAGAAGATTGACAAGTGGTGAATGGGCCCAGGGTTAGTATGTGTTCCGTGATTCAGAGACTAAGGTTTCTCTCTTGTTCGCCAGATGTAAATAGGGCCAGCTAAAAGACTTAGAGATTCAGTAGCTACAGTGTTTGTGTAGTCGCAGAACTAGACCAGAGTTAAGATAAGTTCTTTGTGACTTAGAGGAAAGTCTTCAGTTATGTAGTCACCAAATGACTTAAGAAGGAAAAGCTTAGGGTGGGGCCAAAATGACAGGTGTGCTGATTTTCTCACTTTCGATTGGTTGCTGACTTCCACAATGGCTTTGACTTGTCAGAAGGGTTTTGAAGTTGTTTTCTCAGCTTATCTGAGTCATTCATCTGCAAGGAAACATTAGACATTGATGGTTGTGTTTTAATTCAAACCTGCTAGTAGTTAACATTTAAAATTTGAATTTTTTGTGGTCTTTGTTAGGGTTTTGATCTTTTCAGCCATGCATGATGTCGGTAGCTCATAATTTATGTCTTCAGGACATATGTAGTGAGAGGATGATCATAGGGGTCTGGGTGGCCATCTTTGGTCATTTCTTGTTTTCTGAGAGTACCAATTAGTGCATTCATGGAAAGAATTTATGCAGGAAAGTGGATGAATCCAGGTTGCTTGTCTGCAAGTTGATGTAGTACAGGGATGGGAACTCAAAGATATATGTGATCAGCTATGATTTTATAGACATGTATTTCTATGATCAAATTGATGGCAGTGAGGGTTTGATTATTCTGATGCAAAATTCTTTAACCCTAGTTAGGTTTTGACTCCTACCTGTGTGCAATGAGAGGTATATAGTTCTTTTTGGGAGCCTTTGTGCTCAGAGTTAGACAATTGTAAAATAAATTCATCTTTCTTAAGGGTTATCTATGGCATTTTCCCTACCCTCTGGCTTCTACAGTTGTATTTCTTTAATTGATTATTCAGATATTGCAGAGGTATTTTGTGACATTTTTCCTGTCCCCTTACTTCCTTGTCTAAATTCTCTCTTATTGAATTGAAGTTTATGCATGATTCAATGACAATTTAGGGTTCTTGATCCCTCTTACTTTTTGTAATTTTGTTTGTTATTTTGTTGATTTGATTTAGATTTTTTTGTGGGTATACTTCAACCCCCTAACAATCTTGTCTCAATCCTACACCGAGTTGCAGAAGTGAATGTCTGCTTGCAAGTCATCAGTTGTGTCTTATGTTCAGGCCCTCCTATGAAACACTTATGCAAGCCTATTCAGTAAGTTGTGACCTACTAGACCTAAGCCTTTCATTGATTCTGTCCCTCTATGCTACAATTCATACCCCATTTCGGTGTATCATCTAGTAGGTAGTTTGCTTTCAAGTTATTTCCCTTTCATGCATTCCTTCTATCCCTTTCCCTCAAAATTTTTACTTTTCCTATCAAGAAGAAAATTAAGGTGACTATCCAAGAGGAACCAGCCTAGAATTTGGAGGTTTCATCTCAGTTAGCATAGGTCCCACACCTGGAGATGAATCCAATGTTATACTAGGTTATCAAGACTATAAGAGCTTGAGACAAGGGTGAAAACTTAGTGTATAACAATTCTGGCACACCCGGTGGGACTAGTAATGTAGATTTAATTTTAAAGGTGTTCCTATTGGTTCATCTACAAAAGGATTAAAGAAGTTCAATACACAAGGACTATCAATATAGACTCAAGATTAAGGATACCCCACCTTGGTACTAGTGTATAACAATTCTAGCATGGCCGGTGAGACTACAAAAGAAATTATTGTTTGAAGATTATGTCATCTCTAATATATAGATTGCACAATACAAGATTTTAGAAGTGTTCTATCAAGTATATCTGGTGACTCCACTGCTTTCACAGATCAGGTCTAACTTGTTCAAAGTTTATGAGAAAAATTGAGACTAGAAGCTTAAAGCCTACTAAATTTTTAGAGTTGCCCTCAAAAAGAAGTTACAAAGGTTGGTCAACTCAAAGAACATCCCCTACAAGGAGAGTTCAGTCTACACCTCCTAATACTTCAGAAAGGAGACCTTTGCCCTTTCATTCCAGAAGAAGAGGTAGATCTCTAACCAGAGATCTAGAAGAGGATTCAGATCTAGCATCAAATACAACTGATATAGTTTTCAATCTTTAGATTCCAACTCCTACAATGGCTAGATAGTTTTCTTTTGCACCTTTCAACCAAGGAAGTCCCTTGGCTTTTGCTCAACATCATGATGTGCCCTTGGTGGCCACAAAATTATTAGCAACCTCACTAAAAGGTAAGGCTCTTGAATGGTTTAGAACTCTAACTGTTGGTTCTATTACTTCATGGGATGAGATAGGGGATGCATTAAAGAAGCATTTTGAGGATAAATCAAATAACTTGTCCTTGGTAGAGCAGTTGACAACCATTAAAAGAGAACCTCAAGAACAGATGACAGATTACAATAGTAGATTCCTCAAAACATGGAATAGAATTCTAGTATCAGTAAGGCCATCAGCTGACCATGCTTTCCTATATTACTTGCAAAGTCTAAATGGTCAAATTTCTATCATGATCCAGTCCATGGGTGGTACTTCTCTTCCCCAAGCTTTTGACATAGCTGTCAGGGCTGAAAACTATCTAATCCAAGCAGACATGACTGCTAGAAGGCATCCAATGCCCATCTTCCCTAGCCTTCAGCCCATTGCACTAGCACAAGTACCCCCATTTACCCCTATCCCCACTATATTAACACCCCAGGCTAGTACGAGTGGTCAAGAGCTAACAACTAGTTTTTCTCAAGAGCTGCAAGAGATAAAGAATAGCCAACAAAGCAGTCAGCAGGAAATGACAAACTTGTTGTAGACCTTGACTAAAGAGGTCACAAATTTGAAGAAACAAGGTCAAGGAATCAGACCACCATTTTAGCCACAAGGCCAAGGTCCTAATCAATCATATCAAAATCAGGGATGACCTTATCAACAAAATAGGCTAGCATACCAAGGAGGCTATCAAGGACAAAGGAAAAGTTTTAATCAGAGACCATTCCAACCATATAACCCTGCACCTCTCAATTATGCAAATCCAATGAGGGATATGGTTCCTAGTCAAAACAATATGGCTATGGATAATGAATGGTGCTTTCTTTGTAATCAGCCTCACAATCAGGCTACATGTTCAAATGGGTGGATGAACCAAGCTCTAATGGTTCAAAATGCCTCCCAAGCTCAATCAGAGGCTTCATCCAGTGGATCAGTTCCCCAACAAGAATCACAAGAAAATGAGACTGCTCTCTTTAATTAGGAGCAACCAGACTTCAATGGAGTCAATGATGAGGCTACTTTTGTTGCCTATACAAGAGCAAAGAGAAGAGCTCAAGACATGGAGAGAGTAGACTCTGGTACTAAGGCTACTACATCTACAGAGCCAGTGCAATAAGCTACTCCCATCACACCTAAGGAGGTTCCTATCATTACAAGCAAAGAGGGCCAAACTCTCAAGGAGATGGAGCCTGTCATGCCAAAGACACAACAAAGAGTACACACTATGATACCTTTTAATATTGTAGACAACATGAAGAAGGTGAACATTACCATGTCCATGTGGGACTCTTTGGCTCTTCCAGGACAACTTGAAATTTTGAAGAAGGCCATGACAGAAGTGGCAACTCCTCAACCTACAAAAGAAGTCGCAAAGCTAGTGTTGGTTAACATTGATCAAGAAAAGGAGGCTCCAAGTAGCAACTCCAAGGCCAATGCCATGCAAGGTAGGAATTCAAAGCCACCTCCCTTTTATGTATCTCTAATTATTGGAAAATATCTAGTGCATAATTGTATGGTAGATAGTGGAGCTACTAGCACTGTAATGCCCAAGAAGGTGGCCGACCAATTAGGACTAAAATATGAACCGTTCCAAAAGAAGGTCACATAACTTGATGGATCCTTAGTCAATACTATAGGTGTGGCCAAGGATACCAGTCTAATCCTTCATGCTAGTCCTAATTTTTCCATCCTCCTAGATATATATATCATAGATCTCCTTGTATTATTTGCCATATGTTTGTCAAGGGAGTTTATAGCCAAGATAGGAGGCTATCTATCTTCTAACTGGTCTCACATGCTATTTCATACAAGGTATGGGACCAAGGTCACCATTAAGTTAGAACCATTAGTAGCTCACCACATAGAACCATATGTGTCCAATACCATCAATGTAAACTACCCCATATTTGATAACAATGACTTCCAAACCATTAGTGAAGCAGACACTAAGATAGAAAGTATCCCTAATATTTTATTAGATGAAAGAGCTTCAGAGGCCCAAGAAAATCTTTATTGGGATTTTGGTTTGGGAATTTATTTAATACAAGAAGGTGGATCCATAGAGCCAAGCCTTTTCAAAGAAGATACTGATTCAGAGGATCAGAACAATCAGGTTTGGAAACTATTTTTTGATGGAGCTAGAAGTAGACATGGTTCTGGTGGTGGTGCTATGCTAGTGTCCCCAAAAGGAGAAAGATATTATAATGCCTTTAGATTCAGTTTCTCCTGCACTAGAAACACTACATAATATGAAAGTCTAGTCAATGGACTAGAATGGGCTAGAAAAAGAGGACTTAATGCCTTAAAAGTCTATGGTGACAGTGAGTTAGTTGTCAGCCAAGTGAGAGGGATGAGTGCAACCAAGAATGACACCTTGAAAGCATACAAACATAGAGTTTAGGATGCAATTGAAGATTTCCATGCTTTCAATATTGTTGCCATCCATAGAAAACTAAATCAAAATGCAGATAGATTAGCTGCTGTTGGATTTCAGTATGATATTCCAAATGGCATTTCAAAATAAGTAGATCAACAACATGTCAAAGTGATTTTCATACCCTCTATTTCTGATAATGATGTCAATTGGCAGGTGTTTGATAATGATGAACAAATTTTGTAATTCTTGTTTGAAGAGGATGTCTTTTCAAGGCATAATCAAGAGAGATTATCACAAAACTATGGTGATCAGGTAATACAACTGAAGTCCAATAAGATGCCTAGAGGTCTTGTTACCTTAGAGGCTATCTTCAATAAGGATGATGAAGTTAAGAAAAACAAAGCTGGCCTGGTAGTTCAACAAGAACATTGTATCGAATTAGAGTTGGAACCAGGTAAGAGTTTACAATTTGGAAATATAAACACTAAATTGGAAAAGCAAACTTACACTCAATTATTCAAAGAATTTAGTGACGTATTTGCATGGCAATATGAAGACCTCAAAGGTTTTGATCCTACCCTTGCCCAGCACACTATTGAGTTAGAACCTAATGCCAAACCAGTGAGGCAGAAGCAAAGGCCTGTTAATCCCTAGCTTGAGCCACTTATGCATAAAGAGGTGCTCAAATTGATAGAAAGTGGTATCATCTACCCCATCAAGCATACTAGTTCAGTTTCCAACCTTGTTTCTGTCAGGAAGAAGAATGGGGAGCTGAGGTTATGTGTTGACTTCAGGGATCTTAATAGGGCCTCATTAAAAGACTGCCATCCACTACCCTCTATGGAGCAAATCTTACAATGTGTCTCTGGGTTCGAAATATTTTCATTATTAGATTCTTATTTAGGATACAATCATATCCTAGTTAGTGAAGAGGATCAATACAAGACTGCATTTACAATCAAGTGGGGAGCCATGGCTTATCAAAAGATACCCTTTGGTTTGTCAAATGCAGGTGCTACATTTCAAAAGGCAATGGATATGGCCTTTAAGAGCCTAATGTACAAGTTTGTGTTGGTCTATCTAGATGACATAACTATCTATTCAAATCATGCAGTGGATCATATCAAACATTTGAGGAAGACTTTTGAAAGGTGTAGAGAATTTGGGATATCTCTTAATCCCAAGAAATGTGTGTTTGCAGTTCATGAAGGAAAATTATTGGGATATATAGTGTCCAAGAAAGGAATCATAGTAGACCCTAAAAGAATTGCAGCCATCCTAGAACTACCATTGCCTCATCATAAGAAAATCCTTCAATCTTTCATAGGAAAGATTAATTTTGTTAGGAGGTTCTTGCCTAACATTGCAGATTTACTTAAGCCTTTGACAACCATGTTAAAGAAGAGTTCAACGTTTAGCTAGACTAAAGAGGGAAAAGCCAATTTTCAGGCTATCAAAGAGGCCTTGACAGAAGCTCTTGCACTGTTAAACCCAAATTTCAGTAAGGATTTTATCCTTTATGCTTATGGGGGTCAGGATGCCATATCTATAATGTTGACCCAAGAAAATTCAGATGGATTGGAGCAGCCTATTGCTTTCTTTAGCAAAGGTTTAAAGGAGTATGAATAGAGATACTCTTTTGTAGAAAAACATGTACTTGTTGTGGTAAAGAGCCTTAAAAATTTTAGATGTCTATTGACTCATAGCAAGGTACATTTGAAAGTTACTCATCCAAGTGTCAAAGAGTTTTTGCTTTCCAAGGACCTTAATGAGAAAAGAGCTGGTTGGATCACCAAGGTGATGGAATATGACAATTATATTCAAACTACCAAACTATTTAGAGGAAGAGGTCTTTGTGAACATTTGGCAGAGGATGAAAGTCCAAAGAAATCAGAGCAAATAGATGCATCTCTGGTTGTTCATTCTATAGAGGAACATGTTGAGGCAACAAGTTGGTTGCCTAATATGGTCAATTATTTGAAGACAGGACAATGTCCTATAGATCTAGATTCAACAAAAAGGAGGTATTATAGATTGCAATCTATTCCTTTTGTGTTGATAGATGAAGTTATTTTTAGAAAGGATCACAATGGTGTCCTTTTAAGATGCAGTGATTCAGAAAAGATAGCTGATGTCCTATTTGAATTTCATGATGGACCTTCTCGAGGTCACTTTTCTCCTAGGACTATTGCTTTTAAAATCATGAGGGCTAGATACTATTGGCCATCTATCTTTAAGGATAGTCATGATTATGTCAGAAAATGCACCAAATGCGCTATATTTGTAGGAAAAGAAAGGCTTGCAACCTTGCCCTTACAGCCAGTCAGAACAGAGTAACCCTTCATGAAATGGGGTATAGATTTCATTAGAATGATCAATCCTCCATCTAGTGTAGGCCAAAAGTGGATAATCACTGCAACTGATTATTTCGCTAGATGGAAAGAAGAAATTGTATTAAAAGAAGCCAATGAGAATGCTATCTTAAGTTTTTATGATGATATAATTCACAGATTTGGCATTCCAGATTCAATAATTTCAGATAATGCATTAGCATTCACAGGCCTCAAAGTCTCAGAGTGGGCAGTCAAGAATGCCATCTATCTGAATACCAATTCCAATTACTACCCCCAGGGAAATGGCTTAGTTGAATCAACAAATAAGAACTTGATTAGGATAATCAAGAAGACTCTACAAGACAATCAAAGAGATTGGCATACAAAGTTGAAGTCTGCCTTGTGGCTAGACAGAATTACCCCAAAGAAGATCATTGGTAATTCTCCTTATGTGCTAGTGTATGGCAGAGAGGCTAAGTTGTCCATTTCAACTAAATTACCAGCTCTGGACATGGCCACTCAATATGTCCTATTTGAAGAGGAGGATCCCTTGTAGATCAGATATGCTCAGTTGATGGAGTTAGAGGAAATCAGAGACAAATCCATGAAAGATATAAAATTCCATTAGATCCAAACAAAGAAAAACTTTGATAAAAGAGACAGGGTCAGAAATTTCAAGGTTGGAGATGTAGTTCTCAAATGGGATGAGTTCAGATCCAAGCCTGGCAGACATACAAAATTTGATTCATTTTGGGGTGGACCACTTGTTATAATAGAGTGCAAGGGATCTAATGCTTTCCAGTTGTCAACTCTTGAAGGAGATGCCTTGCCAATCTCAGTCAATGGATTCCACTTGAAGCCCTACTTTTAGGTTAGTCCCTCTCTGTAAATTCTTGTAAATATGTGTTTTTTTTTCTTTCTTTCCTTGTTTTCTAGGTTAGTTTCCTTCTTTTCAAGAAATGCCTATGCACAAGTTTGTCTCTCTGGTCCCAGTTTGTCTCTGTCAAAGTTTTGTGTTCTTGTAATGACTCCATTGCCCAATGAATTATGTCAAGGCCACTGATCAATGTCTAGCGGGCTGACATACAACAAAAATCACCAAAATGTTACCCTAATTTTCATGTGAATGCAAATTTTGCTAGATCTACTCCAAGATCTCTATTTTTACCTTGCCGAGCATTCCTAAAAATTTCATGGGTTCATGTCCAGTTTCCTGGCCTCTGCAATTCTTTCTATCCCCTGGTCTATAGGTCAAAACATTTGAAAAAGTAGTCGTTACCAAGAAAAACCCTCAAAACCCTAGGTCATATTCTAATTTATCGTTACCTTTTTGGCCACTTAAGTCTCCTTTTTCCCCATGTGCACTTTTCATCTCAGGCTAGTCGCGAGATCTCTAAAGCCCAGAAGAATATTATTTTCTATCTCCTGACCCTGCGACTTCCTTGTATCTCTTAACCTCCCAGTCAGAAAGCATATTCTCTTTTCATTCAGCGACTTGGTGATGGTTCCCTTAGTCACGTAATCTCCAAATGGTCAATGGTCAGTTTGTGGGTAGCTAGATTTTATTCAACGATCTCATGACTGTGTGTTCGCGAGATCTCTCATTTCTTGCGGTTAAGTCCTTAACATCTAGTGAATTAGTGAGTGGTTAACATTTCCTTTAGTCATGTGGTCACTTATTGATTCAGTGGTCTTATACTTGTGAGGGTCCTAGTTGATGAGATCAACAGCTATTGTATGATCTCTTAGGGTCTATCAGAGGCTTGCGATGTTACGACAACCATCGATCTTCTCTTTTATACTGTGCTTCAAAGATTTTGTGGGTCCACTGCCATGTCCTCCTATGTGGAGGCTTCTTATTGGTTGTTGGTGATGACTTGTAAGGTATGTCAGGCAGGCCTGGTAGGCTATATCCCTTTAAATCCTACGGCTGGCGTATGATCTCATGGGTTGTGTCAGAGGCATGAGATCATGCGCCGCCTATTGATCTTGTTTTGATGTCAAAGAAGGCTCAAGTGGGTCCTCGGTTGCTAATGTGCTCAAATATTATTGGTCTGTGTAGTGCTGACAAATATTTCCAGGTTGGTCCATTTGTCAGAGGGCCCCAATTTAATAAGGATCAACATCTGGCACATGATCAGAAGGAATATTTGGAGGCTATGAGATCATGCACCTACTGTTGGATTGGAATCTTGTCTACAGTGGGTCTGTGTCAGAAGGTGCCAAGGTGTTTGCTGATGAAGCAGTTCAGAATGAATAGAAGATTGACAAGTGGCTAATGGGCCTAGGGTAAGTATGTGTTTCACAATTCAACGACTAAGGTTTCTCTCTTGTTCACCAGATGTAACCTGGGTTAGTCAAAAGACTTAGAGATTCAGTGACTACAGTGTTCGTGTAGTCGCTGAACTAGACCAGAGTTAAGATAAGTTCTTCATGACTTAGAGGAAAGTCTTCGGTCATTTAGTCGCCAAATGACTTAAGAAGGAAAAGCTCAAGGTGGGGCCAAAATGATAGGTGTGTTGATTTGCTTGCTTCCGATTGGTTGCTGACTTCCACGATGGCTTTGACTTGTTAGAAGGGTTTTGAAGTTGTTTTCTCAGCGTATCTTAGCCATTCATCTACCGGGAAACATAAGACATCAAAGAGTGTTTTTTAATTCAGACCCGCTAGCCGTTAACATTTAAAATTTGAATTTTCTGTGAAGGTCTTTGTTAGGGTTTTGATCTTTTTGGCCATGCACGATGTTGGGTAGCTCAAAATTTATGTCTTTAGGACATCTATAGTGAGCAGATGATGATAGAGGTCTGGGCGGCCATCTTTGGTCATTTCTTATTTTTTGAGAGTACCAATCAGTGCATTCATGGTGAGACTTTGTATAGGAAAGTGGATGAATCCAAGTTGCTTGTCTACAGGTTGATGTAGTACAGGGATGGGCACTCAAAGATATATGTGATTGGCTATGATTTTACAGAGATGTATTTTTATGATCAGATTTGATGGCAGTGAGGGTTTGATTATTCTAATGCAAAATTCTTTAACCCTAGTTAGGTTTTGACTCCTGCCTGCATGCAGTGAGAGGTATATAGTTCTTTTTGGGAGCCTTAGTGCTCAGAGTTAGACAATTTTAAAAGAAATTCATCTTTCTTAAGGGTTTCTAGTGGCATTTTCCCTACCTTCTGGCTTCTATAGTTGTATTTCTTTAATTGATTATTCAGATATTGCAGAGGTATTTTGTGACATTTTTCCTGTCCCCATACTTGTCTGAATTCTCTTTTATTGAATTGAATTTTATGCATGATTCAATGACAATCTAGGGTTCCTAATCCCTCTTACTTTTTGTAATTGTGTGTGTTATTGTGTTGATCTAATTTAGATGTTTATTTGGGTATACTTCAGCCCCCTAACAGTCTTGTCTCAATCCTACACCGAGTTACAGAAGTGAATGTCTGCTTGCAAGTCATCGGTTTTGTCTTATGTTCAGACCCTCCTATGAAACACTTATGCAAGCCTATTCAGTAAGTTGTGACCTACTAGACCTAAGCCTTTCATTAATTCTATCCCTCTATGCTACAATTCATACCCCATTTTGGTGTATCACCTAGTAGGTAGTTTTCTTTCAAGTTATTTCCCTTTCATGCATTCCTTCTATCCCTTTCCCTCAAAAGTTTTACTTTTCTTGTCAAGAAGCAAATTAAGGTGATTATCCAAGAGGAACCAGCCTAGAATATAGAAGTTCCATCTCAGTTAGCATAGGTCCCACACCTAGAGATGAATCCAATGTTATACTAGGTTATCAAGACTACGAGAGCTTGAGACAAGGGTACAAACTTAGTGTATAATAGAAACATCAAGAACAACCAAATACAAAGGAACTTTGGACTATTAGTACTATTGATCATGAAGCAATATTGAATACCCTCAAGCAGAGAGATGACCCTTCAGGCACACTTCAGTAGGTAAGTTCAACTCAAGTTGCAAGCTTTTCCATGTTTATTACGATTACGTTCAATAAATTAATTGCAATTTTTTTCTTTATTTGTTTGATCTAATAAACTTGGTTTTGTATGTGGATTGTAAATGCAGTTGGATACATATATGATAGATATAGAAGATCGAGGTGTGCATTTGATTAGCCCATCTTTATTAACATTAAACTTTTCTATACATTGTCTATTCATGTTCTTTGGTTCATTTAGTTACTTATACATCTTCATAATATTTTTCTTAACCTACATAAACTTCTTATATTCTCTATTAACTTTTCTTCTTCCTTCCGAATGTAGGGATTGAAATGTAGATGTCATTGAGTACCATGTGTTAAACTTATACACTTTAGGAGTGGAAAGGACACTTATTTTTTATATATAGTTGTGTAATTTGCATATTTAGATGCCAAATTTTGTATATAAAAACAACAATCGAATGTAATGTGCATAGTTAGATGCCAAATTTTGTATATAAAAACAACAATTGAATGTAATGTGCATATTTAGATGCCAAATTTGGTAAATGCTAGCAACAACCCCGTTTCTACCACTGAGTCACTAGAATGTTTCGGAGCAAAGTGTCCCCAAGGTGAACTAAGCACGATTGGGAAGTGATCTTTTGAGGCTCATAGCTGAGACCTCATGAGAGGTATTGACTATCTGTGAGATGCTACAAGACTACATTTCTAAGGCCAAAAATAACCTCTCTCCATTCTGGGAGACTCAAATTTGTTTGAATATGGCATGCCAATCTCATTTGATGCCAAAGCTTGTTGTGAGGGTCAGTTGAAAGTTGCACCACTGGGTTTCTTCCAAACCATTTGTCCTGGCACCAAATGAACTATTCCATTAGCTCTAGTTCAAAAAACTCATTTAGAAAATAAATTTAGTAGGACATTCATGAACATGCCAGACCAAATTGTTCTGAAGGTCCACTAAGCACCATTGCGTATGTTGGCAAGCGTTCTGGTGTGCCAAGAGGAAAAGTAAGCCTTTAAATGGATCCAAAAGGATTCTACACTAAGTCTTGGAGAGTATTTAAGGAATCCAAAAGGTTATCTAGATCAACCATTAGTTTCTTGAGTTGTTTGGAGAATTCTAGAGGAAAAGGTTGATTTATGACTGGTGAAGGCTACAAGCCTAGAAGGGCTATTGGAGTGGATTGGTTGAAGATGAGTTGACCAGAATTGGTAGATTGGTGGAACATAGTAGATGGACCATATTAAGATGTTATATGGTGTTACAATCAAGGTGGAAGACCTATTTCAATTTTTGACATGATGGAAGTTCTAGGTGCACTAAGAGGCCTATAATGGAGTTGGTGCCAAGAGAAGTTGGGAGGAGAGGTTAGAAGAACTCAACTTGTTCAAAATTCCAGATGTGTTGGTTCTATAAACATAGAGCACTCTAGTTGACCCTTGAGTTGTGACTAACTCGTTGAGTAGATTCCATGATGCTTGTAGAATCCTCAAGTTGAGTTGAGTTCCATGAGGGGATAGTAGAGGGCTCTGCATCAGATTTTCTTTGTTGAGAGTGTTATCTTTGTTTGAGCATTAAAGATTTTCATTAGTATCAAAGACATCAATCAGTTACCTATGCTACTCTAGTCAGTAAAAGCAAGCACTTCAAGCTAGTTGGTTAAGTCTTTTCACTGAGGATCAGTGTACACCAATACCGAGTGACAGTAAACATCGAGCAGACTGGACACTAAGCACTAGTGTAATTAGTGAGCAACATACATAATGTTTACCGAGCATCACTAAAAATGGTATAGTAATTAGTAATGGAACACTTATCTATGCCAATGGTTACAAAAAAATCACAAAACATTTTACCAAGATTGAGGATCATTTATTATACATATATTCATTAATTGCAATGAAGATCTTTATGTAATTGCTAGATCTAGGTTATTTTTGTACACCGTAGATCTTAGAGTTTTCTCTAAGATATTGTAACCTAATTTTGTTAAGCAGAAAAAGTAGTATTTTATATAATTTTAATTTCATGTTAGTTTTGAATATGAGTGTGAGAGAGAAGCTTGACAAGGAAGTTAAGAACATGAAAAGAAGTTCTTGAAGCATTAGCCAACTTCAAGATATCAGTTATCAAACAAAGAAGAATAGAATTCTGAGACATTCAAATTAAGAAGCATCAGACAAGGCTACCAAGCATTACAGAGTAGAGATATTCACATGAAAAGTAAACTATCTCTCCATCCCAACAATTGGTATCAAAGCTCAGATCTCTTATTGGACAATTTAACTAGTGAAGAGTAAAGATCTAACTATGGAGAGATATAACCTAGATAAGACAATAGAGAATCAAAAGATTCAAATGCATATATTCATAGAGTAGTATAAGCAAGCTAAGGATGACTTGAAAAAGTTACTAGTCCAGAGGAAGAACCTGGCTATTATGGAGAATGACATCAGTTACTATGAAGAAGATATTGATGATTTATTTGATAACATTGGATCTAGTTCAGGAAGTATTTCTGATGGATTTGAAAGTGCAATCTCTAATTTGTCTAAAAAGAATCTTCGCTTAACTGAACAAGTGAAAGCCTTGCAAATCGGTCAAGAATCATAGATGGTGAGAATGATAGATGTAATGAACAATGCTAGATTAACTGAGCAAGAAAGGAATCTAATCGTTGAAGACCGAAGATAGCTAACTGAACAACTTCAAGAAAAAGAAAGTGAGATACAAAGACTCACTGAGCACCATTTCAAAATTTCCAATCAAATGATGATTGTAAATTAGGAAGATAACTGAGTAAATATTGAACTATCAAGAAAAATTGAAGACATTGGAATAATTAGGGAAGAGAATGAGAAACTGAGAAATGAGGTAAAGATACAACAACATCACAATGAAATTATGAAATTGGCAGAAGATAGTTCCAAAAAGATTGATGATTTTCTAACTAATCAAAGAAGATTTGGAAGTAATGCTGGATTAGGCTATACTAGAGAAGGAGAATCATCCAAACAAGATGAACAAGTGAATAATAATCAAAATCAAAGAGCTAAGATGTTGTCATGATATCACTGTGGGAAACTGGGACATACTTCAAATGTTTGCAGAAGCAAAGCACAAGGTAAACCCCGAGTCACTCCTAAGTTTAATGGTTACTCTTATTACTGTGGAAAATTTGGTCATAAAACTTATGAGTGTAGAGAAAAACTGAATAATAATGCTAACAATCCTACCATGGAGAAACTTTTTTAAACTTGCAACAAACATGGACACACTACACAAGAGTGTAAAGCTAAGATGAAGCAAGTCTAGACACCAAAAAAGAAGAGAAAACCCCAACCATATCAACCAAAGGGACAAGGTAATTCTTATGTTTTGGATTACAATACATGGGTTAACTATATTACATGTGGTAGATATGGACACATCTTAGCAAAATGTATGAGGAAAAGATGGGTTGGACAATCATGGAGCTCGAAAACACTAGAATGACATTCTTACATTGTCATAGGGTCAGTCATCTAAGCAAGGACTGTAGACACCAAGTAATAGAAGAAGGACACGTATTTGAGAGTGGAAACACTATTGAAGATATCATGAGAATCAGAAACACTATGTGGAGAAAGGCATCAAATGAAAATGCTGAGTCAAGCAATGTTGTCGGTGAAACATTGTCTACTAGATTGGGTGACATCAGTACCTCCACTTAAGGTGATTTAGGTATGTATGGAACTGACATTTCAAAATGAACTTATTTTACATACAACTCCTTATATATGATGAGCGTATACCAAATATGCATGAATAAATATGCATTATGGTTTATATGTTATGAGCTAACAAAGTCACATAGTCGGTATATGTAAGACCAAGTATTTAGCTACCTATCGGTGAAAGTTATTCAAGGTTAACCAAGTATCAGTATCAACTGAGTGAGAAATCATGTGTTAACCAAGCTACTGGAAGTTTTTGGTATTCATCAAGTTGACAGTTGTCACAAATCGAAACTAGGTTGAGCATTAATGACAAAAACTTATAAGCGAGAAATCAAAAATGCTATAAATACACGAAGGACTTAGTTCATTTTCACACAGTAATTTCAAAGAGTGATTATTTCACAGAGTTCATTTGAGAAAATAATTTTCAAGATGATCTAAAGCAATTGTAGATCGAACCAAGTGCACTCTTCATATATTTCGAGTAAGCTAAAACCCCTACCAAGCACATTCTTCACTTTTTGTTGAAAACCTAGTTTGTTAAAATGGCATCTACTGCAAGCAGTTCTAAGAATGTCAAACAAGAAGTTAACTTGATAGTATCAGCTAATTATGATGAGCCCAAGTACAAGTTACACCTGGAAGTCACATCAAAAATAGATTCAGTGGGTGCTTTCTCAAGCATCCCAACTAGGGTTTTGCTAGTCAAGGATGTATGATCCTACATTCACTTAAAGATAGGTGAAATAGGAGATTTTGATATGTATGTTGCACACCAGGCACTCTATAGTAATGATGGGAAACTCAAATTAGAGTACAAACAATTTGAAAAGATTGGACTCACTAATGCCCTAAATTTTCTAAAAAATTTCAAAAATGAATGCATTAGGGTTGTACTCAGTCGCTATCATGAGGGCACATTCTGGCTAGATAAACTGATAAAATTTACAAAGAAAATGATTCATAGTGTAACAGGTTACCCTACAACTAATAAAGCCAAAGCCCTCCGTAGTTCATCCTGAGCTGATGTTGAGAATAATACAGACACAGCATGGGATGTCCGAGCATTGAAGATAGCTTCCATTGTGGATCCAAAAGTTAAATTTGTAGCTCATGTAATTGGTTACAGGTTCTATCAATTGAGTAGACTGAAAATTATTCCTTTTAGTGCTATGGACATGGCATTTAAGATGATAAAGAAAGGACACCAGTTGGACCTTGCCAAGTTATTGTTCAAGAAGTTAGATGAGAACATGAAAAGGTGATATCTACTCAGTATTTCATTGATTTGTATTAGACAAGGTTGAGTTGTCATTAGCAGATATATCTTGTTATTTTCTAATCATTGTATCAGAGTTTGGTAAAATCTCTTAACATAGTAGACCTAACAGTCTTTTTGTAAATCTCTTAATCGAGTGCACACTTAAAATCCTATAACTAGGTAGATCTAATCGATCTGAAATGTTACTCCTAACAAGGTAAGATCATCAAAAGGGATCAGCACTTGTTTCCCTAATAGGAAAATCTTTTCTATCTACAGTAGTAAAGAATGTGTGGGTGTCATCCCCATCGTAGTTTTTACCTTCTAACAAGGGTTTCTACGTTACCAAAATACTTGTGTTATGTGACTGATTTATTGTTGATTTCATGCTATTTACCATTCATAGTTAAATGAATGAATGATTTAGAGGAAGAACCTAGCTATTATGGAGAATGACATTAGTTACTATGAAGAAGATATTGATGATGTATTTGATAACATTGGATCTAGTTCAGGAAGTATTTCTGATGGATTTGAAAGTGCAATCTCCAATTTGTCTAAAGAGAATCTTCACTTAACTAAACAAGTGAAAGCCCTGCAAATCGGAAAAGAATCATAGATGGTGAGAATGATAGATGTAATGAACAATGCTAGACTAGCTAATCAAGAAAGGAATCTAGCTGTTGAAGACCGAAGACAGATAACTAAACAACTTCAAGAAAAAGAAAGTGAGATACAAAGACTCACTGAGCACCATTTCAAAATTTCCAGTCAGATGATGATTGTAAACCAGGAAGTTAACCGAGTAAATGGTGACCTATTAAGAAAACTTGAAGACATTGGAATACTTAGGGAAGAGAATGAGAAACTGAGAAATGAGGTAAAGATACAAAAACATCACAATGAAATGATGAAATTGGTAGAAGATAGTTCCAAAAAGATTGATGATTTTCTGACTAATCAAAGAAGATTTGGAAGTAAAGATGGATTAGGCTATATTGGAGAAGGAGAATCATCCAGACAAGATAAACAAGTCAACAATAATCAAAATCAAAGAGCCAAGATGTTGTCATGCTATCACTATGGCAAACCGGGACATACTTCAAATGTTTGTAGAAGCAAAGCACAAGGTAAACCCCAAGTCACTCCTAAGTTTAATGGTTACTGTTATTACTGTGGAAAATTTGGTCATCAAACTTATGAGTGTAGAGAAAAATTGAATAAGAATGCTAACAATCCTACCATGGAGAAACTCTGTTATACTTGCAACAAACATGGAGACACTGCACAAGAGTGTAAAGCTAAGATGAAGCAAGTCTGAACACCAAAAAAGAAGAGAAAACCTAAACCATATCAATCGAAGAGACAAGGTAACTCTTATGTTGGGGATTACAATACATGGGTTAATTGTATTTCATGTGGTAGATATTGACACATCGCAACAAACTGCATGAGGCAAAGATGGGCTGGACAATCATGAAGCTGGACAACACTGGAATGGAATGCTTACATTGTCATAGGGTCAGTCATCTAAGCAAGGACTGTAGAGAACTAGCACTAGAAGAAGGACATGTATTTGAGAGTGGAAACACTATTGAAGATATCATGAGAATCAGAAACACTATGTGGAGAAAGGTATCAAATGAAAATACTGAGTCAAGCAATGCTGTCGGTGAAACATTGTCTACTAGATTGGGTGACATCGGTACCTCCACTTAAGCTGATTTAGGTATGTATGGAACTGACATTTCAAAATGATCCTATTTTACATATAGTTCCTTATTGTGATGCCCAAAAGTTGGGACAAAACACAACCAACAAATTTTTTTAAAAAGTGATAAAGTTCCTACAAACAGGATGCGGGTTAAAGAGTTCAACGACGAGGCTACAATGATTCAGGTAAACAACCTCGACAATGTGGTCTATAAAGGATGCTATAGGAACATTAATTAAGGTCAAGTATAAAGAATGTCTAATGTTTACGTTAAGTCCAATCTGTTCATGGAGCTTATCGGTTGAATTGAAATACCGGATAAACATGATCTAGTTCATCCAACTTATTATTAAATTAGAAAACATAATCTATAAGACTTAATCATTAATTTTATTTATTTATTATTTAAATATATTATTAATTAATAACTATAAAATATTAACAAATTAATAAATGAGAATTACAAAACAACTTAACATCTTTTTAAATTAATAATAACCCATAAAAGCATAAATAATAAAAATTACATTAATTATTCATGACTTTATTATCCACTACATTGCAAACTAACTATCTAAAAAAAAATCCAACTTAACCACTAACTAAAGCAATTTTTATTACCAAAAAGTTAGTTTAGTTAGTGGTTAAGTTGGATTTTTTTTTAGATAGTTAGTTTGCAATGTAGTGGATAATAAAGTCATGAATAATTAATGTAATTTTTATTATTTATGCTTTTATGGGTTATTATTAATTTAAAAAGATGTTAAGTTGTTTTGTAATTCTCATTTATTAATTTGTTAATATTTTATAATTATTAATTAATAATATATTTAAATAATAAATAAATAAAATTAATGATTAAGTCTTATAGATTATGTTTTCTAATTTAATAATAAGTTGGATGAACTAGATCATGTTTATCCGGTATTTCAATTCAACCGATAAGCTCCATGAACAGCATGTATTTGAGAGTGGAAACACTATTGAAGATATCATGAGAATCAGAAACACTATGTGGAGAAAGGTATCAAATGAAAATGCTGAGTCAAGCAATGCTGTCGGTGAAACATTGTCTACTAGATTGGGTGACATCGGTACCTCCACTTAAGCTGATTTAGGTATGTATGGAACTGACATTTCAAAATGATCCTATTTTACATATAGTTCCTTATATATCATGATCATATACCAAATCTGCATGAATAAAGATGCATTATGGTTTATATGTTATGAGCTAACAAAGTCACATAGTCGGTATATGTAAGACCGAGTATTTAGCTACCTATCGGTGAAAGTTATTGAAGGTTAACCAAGTATCAGTTTCAAATGAGTGAGAAATCATGTGTCAACAAAGCTAATGGAAGTTTTTGGTATTCACCGAGTTGACAGTTGTCACAAACCAGAAGTAGGTTGAGCATTAATGACAAAAAACTTATAACTGGGAAATTAGAAAATGCTATAAATACACGAAGCACTTAGTTCATTTTCACACAGTGATTTCGAAGAGTGATTATTTCATAGAGTGAGTTCAAGCAAATAATTTTCAAGATTATCTAATGGAATTGTAGATCAAACCGACCACACTCTTCGTATATTCCAAGTAAGTTGAAACCGCTACCAAGAACATTATTCAATTTTTATCGAAAACCTAGTTTGTTAAAATGGAATCTACTGCAAGCAGTTCTAAGAATGTTGAAGAGGAAGTTAATCTAATAGTATCAGCTAATTATGATGAACCCAAGTACAAGTTACAGTTAGAAGTCGCATCAAAAATAGATTCGGCAGGCGCTTTCTCAAGCATCCCATCTAGGTTTTTGCTAGTCAAGGATGTATGATCCTACATTCACTACAAGATAGGTGAAATAGGAGATTTTGACATGTATGTTGCACACAAAGCACTCTGTAGTAATGATGGGAAACTCAAATTAGAGTACAAACAAGTTGAAAATATTGGACTCACTAATGCCCTAAATTTTCTAAAAAATTTCAAAAATGAATGGATTAGGGTTGTACTCAGTCGCTATCATGAGGGCACATTCTGGCTAGATAAACTGATTAAACCTACAAAGAGAATGATTCATAGGGTTACAGGTTACCCTACAACTAATAAGGTCAAAGCCTTCCGTAGTTCATCCTAAGCTGATGTTGAGAATAATACAAACATAGCATGGGATGGCTGAGCACTGAAGATAGCTTCAATTGTGCATCCAAAATTTAAATTTATAGCTCATGTAATTAGTTACAAGTTCTATCAGTTGAGTAGACTAAACAATGTTCCTTTTAGTGCTATGGACATGGCATTTAAGATGATAAAGAAAGGACACCAGTTGGACCTTGCCGAGTTATTGTTGAAGAAGTTAGATGAGAACATGAAAAGGTGATATCTATTCAGTATTTCATTGATTTGTATTAGATAAGGTTCAGTTGTCATTAGCAAATATATCTTGTTATTTTCTAATCATTGTAACAGAGTTTGGTAAAATCTCTTAATAAAGTAGACCTAACAGTCTTTTTGTAAATCTCTTAACCAAGTGTACACTTAAGTAGTGTTGTTAAAATCCTATAACTAGGTAGATCTAATTGATCTGAAATGTTACTCCTAATAGGGTAAGATCACCAAAAGTGATCACCACTTGTTTCTCTAATAGGAAAACCTTTTCTATCTACAGTAGTAAAGAATTTTTGGGTGTCATCCCCACCATAGTTTTTACCTTCTAACAAGGCTTTCTACGTTACCAAAATACTTGTGTTATGTGACTGATTTATTGTTGATTTCATGCTATTTAGCTTTGATAGTTAGATGAATGAATGATTTAGAGGAAGAACCTAGCTATTATGGAGAATGACATCAGTTACTATGAAGAAGATATTGATGATGTATTTGATAACATTGGATCTAGTTCAGGAAGTATTTATGATGGATTTGAAAGTGCAATCTCTAATTTGTTTGAAAGGAATCTTCACTTAACTAAACAAGTGAAAGCCCCACAAATTGGTCAAGAATCATAGATGGTGAGAATGATAGATGTAATGAACAATTCTAGACTAGCTGAGTAAGAAAGGAATCTATCTATTGAAGACTGAAGACAGATAATAGAACAACTTGAAGAAAAAGAAAGTGAGATACAAAGACTCATTGAGCACCATTTCAAAATTTCCAATCAGATGATTATTGTAAATCAGGAAGCTAACCGAGTAAATGGTGAACTATCAAGAAAATTGGAAGACATTGGAATACTTAGGGAAGAGAATGAGAAACTGAGAAATGAGGTAAAGATACAACAACAACACAATGAAATGATGAAATTGGCAGAAGATAGTTCCAAAAAGATTCATGGTTTTCTGACTAATCAAAGAAGATTTGGAAGTAAAGTTGGATTAGGCTATACCAGAGAAGGAGAATCATCCAAACAAGATGAACAAGTCAACAATAATCAAAATCAAAGAGCTAAGATTTTGTCATGCTATCACCATGGAAAAATGGGACATACTACAAATGTTTGCAGAAGCAAAGCACTAGGTAAACCCTGAGTCACTCCTAAGTTTAATGATTACTATTATTACTGTGGAAAATTTGGTCATCTAACTTATGAGTGTAGATAAAAATTGAATAAGAATGCTAACAATCCTACCATGGAGAAACTTTTTTATACTTGCAACAAACATGGAGACATTGCACAAGAGTGTAAAGCTAAGATGAAGCAAGTCTAGACACCAAAAAAGAAGAGAAAACACAAACCATATCAATCAAAGAGACAAGGTAATTCTTATGTTTGGGATTACAATACATGGGTTAATTGTATTGCATGTGGTAGATATGGATACATTGCAGCAAACTATGAGGAAAAGATGGGCTGGACAATCATGAAGCTGGACAACACTGGAATGGCATGCTTACATTGTCATAGGGTCAGTGATCTAAGCAAGGACTGCAGAGACCAAGACCAGAAGTAGGAGATGTATTTGAGAGTGGAAACACTATTGAAGATATCATGAGAATCGTAAACACTATGTGGAGAAAGGCATAAAATGAAAATGTTGAGTCAAACAATGTTGTCGGTGAAACATTGTCTACTAGATTGGGTGACATCGGTACCTCCACTTAAGGTGATTTAGGTATGTATGGAAATGACATTTCAAAATAATATTATTTTACATATAGTTCCTTATATATGATAAGCATATACCAAATCTACATGAATAAAGATGCATTATGGTTTATATGTTATGAGCTAACAAAGTCACATAGTTGGTATATGTAAGACCGAGTATTTAGCTACCTATCGGTGAAAGTTATTCAAGGTTAACCGAGTATCAGTATCAATCGAGTGAGAAATCATGTGTTAACTAATCTATTGGAAGTTTTTGGTATTCACTGAGTTGAGAGTTATCACAAACCAGAAGTAGGTTGAGCATTAATGAGAAAAAGTTATAAGCAGTAATCAGAAAATGCTATAAATAATGGAGGACTTAGTTTATTTTCACACACTGATTTCAAAGAGCGATTATTTCATAGAGTGAGTTTGAGAGAATAATTTTCAAGATTATCTAAAGTAATTGCAGATCAAACCGAGCGCAGTCTTCGTATATTCTGAGTAAGTTGAAACCCCTACCAAGCACATTCTTTACTTTTTGTCGAAAACCTAGTTTGTTAAAATGGCATCTACTGCAAGTAGTTCTAAGAATGTTGAGGAAGTTAACCTGATAGTGTCAACTAATTATGATGAACCCAAATACAAGTTACACCTAGAAGTCACATCAAAAATAGATTCAGCGGGTGCTTTCTCAAGCATCCCACCTAGGGTTTTGCTAGACGAGGATGTACGATCCTACATTCACTGCAAGATAGGTGAAATAGGAGATTTTGATATGTATGTTGCACACCAGGCACTCTATAGTAATGATGGGAAACTCAAATTAGAGTACAAACAAGTTGAAAAGATTGGACTCACTAATGCCCTAAATTTTCTAAAAAATTTCAAAAATGAATGGATTAGGGTTGTACTCAGTCACTATCATGAGGGCACATTCCGGCTAGTTAAACTAATTAAAGTTACAAAGAGAATGATTCATAGGGTTACAGGTTACCCTACAACTAATAAGGCCAAAGCCTTTTGTAGTTCATCCTGAGCCAATGTTGAGAATAATACAGACACAACATGGGATGACTGAGCACTGAAGATAGCTTCAATTGTGGATCCAAAAGTTAAATTTGCAGCTCATGTAATTGGCTACAAGTTTTATCAGTCGAGTAGACTGAACAGTGTTCCTTTTAGTGCTATGGATATGGCATTTAAGATGATAAAAAAAGTACACCAGTTGGACCTTGCTGAGTTATTGTTGAAGAAGTTAGATGAGAACATGAAAAGATGATATCTATTCAGTATTTCATTGATTTTTATTAGACAAGGTTTAGTTGTCATTAGTAGATATATCTTGCTATTTTCTAATCATTGTAATAGAGTTTGGTAAAATCTCTTAATAGAGTAGACCTAACAGTCTTTTTGTAAATCTCTTAACTGAGTGCACACTTAAGTAGTGTTGTTAAAATCCTATAACTAGGTAGATCTAATTGATCAAAAATGTTACTCTTAACAGGGTAAGATCACCAGAAGTGATCACCACTTGTTTCCCTAATAGGAAAACCTTTTCTATCTACAGTAGTAAAGAATTTGTGGGTGTCATCCCCACCACAGTTTTTACCTTCTAACAAGGGTTTCTACATTACCAAAATACTTGTGTTATGTGACTGATTTATTGTTGATTTCATGCTATTTACATTTGATAGTTAAATGAATGAATGATTCATGTAATGGATTCAGGTTATATTTGAAATTTACTAGTGTTTGTTATTTAAGGTTTGAGAGTTGAAAGTTTTTGTGGGCACTGATTCACCCCTCCCATCTCAGTACCCTATCTCTCCATCCCAACAATTGGTATCGATACATGAAAACAATCAGGTCGGCAAAGTCTAACACTTGTAAGTTCAGATCACCATGGTGTGTTTATTTTTCTATCTTCATAAATTATTTCCTTCTGTTGGTCACATAGATTGGCCTACCGACAAACCAATTATTAGTCAAATTTCTGATATAATGACAAGTCTGGGAGATAATGTAAAAAATTTTGTAGATGATTATTTTGAGCAGTTTAAGATTAAGATGAATCTGAGAAGGAGAATCCCAAGCTCACTAGTTGAGAAATATGGAATGGATATTTGTTTTATAGTAGACACCGACCACACATTAATCAAAGTTGTTGAGCCAAGAACAAAATGGCTAGCTCCCATGGGATATGAAATGGATAATGATTTCTCTTTGAAATCTATCAAGGCTTTACTGGCTACACCTAAGGACAACAATGTAAAAAGGTTTGGCACCTTTGAAGAGGCAAAGACTAGAATAAAAACATATCTTGTCATCGGTAAAATGACTAGAAAGTCCAGGAAAATGATGAAGACACTAACTGAATAGTTTGGAGATGAATGACTCATCTGATGAGTCACTAGTTGAACTTGCAACCAAAGGTCAGTTACTGTTGGCTGAAAAAGCACATGATAGTGAGGAAATTGAGTCCAACAAAGAAAAAGATTCAATACTAGTTTCTCCCACTCCAAATCCAAAGAAAAAGCAGTTACTAGTGCAGCCTAGAGCACAAACAAGGTCAACTACTACAGCCTCACCACCTTTGAAAAAGGTAATTGTGAAGGGATCAAAAGAAAAGGTAGCTACACTGACCAAGACATATTCAAAAAGAGGAACTAAGTTCGTACCTGAGGCACCAAGGAAAAGGAGGAAACTAATATGAGGAAGAGAAGACCTTGAAGATGAATAAAAATGACAACAATTAGTTCAAGGTGGTTAGTAACAAGAATATAATAATAGATGAAGTTGTTGTAGATATAATTGAAAGTGGAGAATTCACAAATCTAGAACTTAGCTGGTTTGACAACATGTCTACCGAGGATCAAAACAAAATTGAGGAGACAGTCATCCAAATGATGATAAGCTTCAAACAAGTTCCATTGGAGTTTACAAAACCACTACCCAAGGCATTAGATGAAAGAATAAATCAGAAGTGGTCCTATGCTTTGGACACCAAGAAGAAATTGAGGGAACACACCCTAGTTTTGGCAGCTCCAAATTTATCTCTTGATGAAATTAAGGATTACATGGACACTTATTTTAGGAGATTCAGAGTAAAATGTCATGCTATGAAAGTATTAGATGAAAATCTGGCAAATATTGATCAGTCTAGCCAACTCATCTAGACATCAATCATTACAGTAAAAGAGAAAGCTGAGAAAAATGCATTTCTAAATCTATCTAAGAAGAGACAAAGGTCAAAAGGAAAAGGTATCTACATAGATGATGCTAATTTGGCAAAGAAGACTGGAGAAATAGGTGTATCAAGCATTTATCGAGGTGATTGATACAACACTTGTCAATGAAGTCATAGATATTTAACAAAATGCACCAGATCAGGTTGAGATCTAGATTATAGATAACAACACATTAGATGTACTCATTGAGGATATTACTAATGGTGATCCTGATGATAGAGATGAAGATGAAGATGTGAATATTGTAGCAGATAATACAAAAGATGATGGTCAAGTTACCAAGTCTGCATTTACATCATTACTAGGAGAGATTCTTATCCTTGTAGAAGTAATGGGAATTTTATTACAGGAAAAACCTAAAGGCTCAGACCCCAAGCAACCAAAAGATACAATAGGGTAACAAGGAGCTGAGATACCAACTGATACAAACATGCCCAAAGAGAAAGAGGCAACTGAGATAGATACAACAGGCCAAGATGGCCCCAAAGTAACTGAGGCTAGCCCACCGAACACATAAGAGGCTCAGACAACTGACACATAGGTTCTAGAGGAGCAGAAGCAGGAAGAAAATGTGTCAACCGATCAGGTTAATCAAACCTCTGAGGTAAAGGATATCATATCATTTGTAAAAATTTCACCTCAAGAGCCAGAGAAGAAGAAGAAGAAAAAGAAAGGAAAAGGGCCAGTCATATTAGATGAAGTCATATTTATACTAGATTGTGACCTGAGGACCCTAAGCCCAGAGGAACTTAGAAAATATGGGGGGTTATGCACAAGAAAGGCCGCACAAGAAAAACTACACATGGAATGCAAGAGAAAGGAGATATTAGAGAATGTATGAGATATCTTACAATTGGTCATACCTGAGGTACACATTAATGATGATACTCCCATTATGGACCAACTTGCCACCCTTGTAGAGGAAATAAATGCATCAAATGTAGATGCTGAAAAGAGAATAGAAGAATGGGCAGAATAAAAAATTCAAGAAAAGATGGTAGAGAAAATAAGCCAAGAAGTGGCAATCAACAAGGTAAATTTAGCTAAGGTAATCAATGAGATAAAATCTATCACTCAATTAATAAGTCAAATTTTTCTTAAGCTATGCACTATGGAAACCTTTACTGCTGAGATTAGTGAAAAGATTAAACAGCTTGATAATGAAATCAAAGCCAGTGCACAAGCTGCTTTAACCGAGCCAGAAGCTTTTGCAAAGCATATCTTGAGAGTTCAAGAACTCAAGTGGTTAAGAGAAGATCTCAAGAAATGGGAAGAAAGAGTCAGTGATCAAGTCATAGAATTGCAAACCGAGTTGCTTCCCTACCTGAAAATTTTTGAGAAACACATTGTCAAAGCGGAAACACTTATTGCAAAATTAGAAATTTCTGTGTCAGAAAATTTCTTGGACATGCATACACAAGTCGGTCTTGAGCACATTGCTCTCACCAACTTGAAAGAGGAATGGGAAAACCTCTTAGATTCCTTAAAGAAAACCCATCAACACATTTTTGACAAGCTCTAAGTATACATTTTTGTATTTGGCATTAATATCAAAAGGGGGGATGACAATGTATATGCCAAATATGTAAATAGATGCTAAGTATACTACACATTACCAGGAGCATGCACTGAGGGAGAGTATAGAAATTTTTGTTTATGTATATATGGTGGAGACATAAAATATTTTGAGACATAAGGTCTATATACATTTAAGGTTTTGATACTAATGCCAAAGGGGGAGATTGTTATGTCTATTTGAGCATTAAAAATTGTCATTAGTATCAAAGACATCAGTTGGTTACGTATGCTACTCTAGTTGGTAAAAGCAAGCACTTCAAGCTAGTAGGTTAAGTCTTTTCACCAAGCATCAGTGTACACCGATACCTAGTTAAAGTAAACACTGAGCAGACTGGACACCGAGCACCAGTGTAATTACTGAGCAGCATACATAGTGTTTATAGACCATCATAGAAAATGACATAGTAATCAGTAATGGCACACTTATCTATGAAAATGGTTACAACAAAATCACAAAACATTTTACCAAGATCGAGGATCATTTATTATGGACATATTCATTAATTGCGATGAAGGTCTTTATGTAATTGCTAGATCTAGGTTATTTTTGTACAGTGTAGATCTTAGGGTTTTCTCTAAGATATTGTAACCTAATTTTATTAAGCAAAAAAAGTAGTATTCTATATAATTGTAATTTCATGTTAGTTTTGAATATGAGTGTGAGAGAGAAGCTTGACAAGGAAGTTTAGAGCATGAAAAGAAGTTCTTGAAGCATTAGCCAACTTGAAGATATTAGTTATCAAATAGAGCAAAATAGAATTCAGAGACATTCAGATTAAGTAGAATCAAACAAGGCTACCGAGCAGTATAGAGCAAAGATCTTCATATGAAAAGTACCCTATCTCTCCATCCCAACAAAGAGCATTAGATACACATGAGTACAATGTAGCACATAAATTTTAAATTCACTTAAATGATGAATTACACGTGTGAACACACATAGCACATAAAGCGTACACATATTTTTTCTTAAGTCATGAAGCATACATGTAGCACATAGATTATAAAGCATACCACATGAATTCACTTAACTCATGCATGTAGCCCACACACATGAATTTAGGTAATGAAGAATGTACTTGAATATACATGAATATACTTAAGGCATAAATCGTACATATGAGTACATACACACAAGCATATTTACATACTAACAATGAATAAATGAACACACAATTACCAAATTGGATCGAATATCAAGTTTCATATATGTCAAAATGAACAATAATTCTATACATATTTGGGTAAAAGCACAAAGTTGTGTCACGTGTCAGGCTAACTTATCAGCATAGCTGAATTTGAGAATTTCTAACTAAATTTTTTTTTCTCAAATATATGGTCTAGCTAGATTCATGCTAGCTAAGTTAGATAAGTGCTTCAACTTTTCCAATTGGAAATATCTATTAAATGCATGTTTTATACTAATTACTAAAGAAATAAAATTATTTTAGAAAAGTGATGTTTCAATAACTCCTACTCTTTTCAATGATGTTTTTTTACAAATATAAAAATACCCTTTTTAAGAGTACAGAGTCAAGATTATCATCATATAATTTTTATATTATTTTAATTAGATCTAATATATTATAATTTTAAAATACTGCAAGTAGGTATTTTGACATTCAAGAACAAGTTGCTTCAAAAATAGAAATAAAATAGTAAAGCTTAATCAAAAAATTGAAATTTTATATTTAACACTAGAGGAGAGAGTTCTCTTAAATAATGTGTAATTTTTTTTTTGAATGGTGTATATTTGATAGGGGAAATTTGATGGGAGACGAAAACTATCGATTTCAGGTATGTTCAACTTTGAGTAGTTATAATAGAGAAAATATACATTGAAAACTAATTTTTCTTCTTTTGTTCACTAGCTATACATTTCATCTATAACATATTTTGAAATCAAAGGAAAAAAAAATTATTTGCATATACTTTTTGGGTGGGAACACGAACCTTGTTTTCAACATTTTTCAGCAAGTAAAAAATGGACTTCAAAAATTAAAAAATAATGTGAATTCTTTTTCAATTTTTTAAAAGAAAATTATAGGCATAAAATTCATCCACTTTTACACATTTCATTAGTTTACATCATCTCCAAATTCTAAACATAATTGCCATTTTTATGTCATTAAAGTTAAAAAGTTTGTGTTGTTGACCTTTTCCTTTTTAAAAGTGTAACACAGCTTTATAATTTTACCCATTTACATGTCAACATATCTAGATACAATGTGGCATACACCATCTCAAAATGTGTCATATGACATCTCAAAATAAGAATTTCAACTACAAATGTTTCTAGGAAATCCTATTCTACTGGTGGATTATCAAAATGTAGCATCTTTGAAGTACTCTTTTGTTCTGATGGATCCTACATTCAAACACAAAACTGAAACCACAAGTTAGATTAAAATTCAAAATCATAGTCAATAAAAATAAATAAAATTTAAACTAAAATTGGACTCGCATATACCTTGCCTCTCTCTCTCCTCCTGCAGACAGGAGACCTAATATATGTCCTTGGTAGTGCAGGAACAATGCCACCAATGTCGACTCTGACCTGTATATGTTTGTGAACATGAGATTGATCTACGAGTTATACTATTTAATGTTAAATACTTGGTAGAAAATATATATATTTACAAAATAACTAAATTAACATTAAAACTTAGCTATGTTGAAATTTCTTCAGGAAATGTTGGTTGAGTCATCAATGATACAAACCCTTGGCATTCTACCTCACTCAAACTAGGAGTGACCTATAAAAGTCAAACAGATACTTCATACTATCATAACTTGATCATATTATATATACTTGATAGTAAAATACACAAAAATAACTTTAGAAATGTATGTACCGTGGGGCTATCACTGTGAATGGATATGCCTATGACTCTATCATGATGATAGGGTCTCATGACATCATCATATGCCACTCTCTGTCAAATAAAGCATGTAAATTAAAAATGAGTACGCACAACTGAAAAGTATACATGTATGCATAAAAAAACTAAATTACCTAATTACCTTTCCCTTGTCAATGCTTGACACCTACACCCCCTCACATGCCCCCCAGTGGCTACTTGTGACACCTACATCAGTATGCAATAAGATGATCATAAAAATTAGAAAATAATGTACATATACTATTATAATAATTTAAGGAAACCAATGAGTACATTAAAACATATGTACCGTGGAAGTGTCAAGACCAAATGATATTTCCAAAAGCATGGACCCCTCCACCTGTGCCATCTCCTCCTTTGTCATTAATTGAACATAAATGTAAGACATAAAAAAACATTAGTGGGAAATTATTATAATAAAATTCTACTAAAAATTACGAACAATAAAATTTAAATATAATGTAAAAAGTGAACTGTTTACCCTTACTGTAATAGTAGGAGTCCATGGCTCTGTATGCCCCTAATGCACATCTTCATGAGGTGCTTCAGTGCTTGTAGTGTGCTGTGTAGAATCATCCACCTCAAAGATGTAATTATGTGCATCACTATCATTCAGGGGACCTAAGCACATATTCTTGCATATAATGCAAGTGTGGGGCACACAAACATGTGAGCTCATGGAGGATGTGGAAGGGCCAGAGGATCAGGATGAGGAGGCAACAATGTTGTGCTCTACATAACCAATAGATCACTCAAGGTGTGAATGGCTAATAGTCTATGAGTTGGCCTCAACAGTAATGTCAGGATGCTGCACTATGGAAGGTGGTGAAATCTCAGGAGGGGGGACATATGTGTGGGATTTCACCTATTGTGCCCATGGCCTATCATGAGGAGTGCCTAAGTCTACACCCTGGTTTGGTCTCATACTCCAATAATTAACCTTGTGACTGAGAAAAAATGTAGCATACAATTTTTTTATAAAATAAAATGGGACATCCAAATTGTTATGAGGTGGTCTATCAAAAACCATCCACCAACGGTCCCAAAAGTTGTCACATATTGCACTATTTGTGCACCATTTAATTGTCAACTTGGTTTTTTAGGGTCCACTTTTAGACCATTTTTAGGATCCACAAAAATATTATATATGTCATGTGTTTTTATGTTTAGGTTCATGACTTGATCATAGTCAAGCCCATCGTCAAACTAGGCGTGCATGGAATTGCGCCAAAGAAGTGCAGCACTATGTTTCTTTGTAAGTTTCTCCATGTTTTCAATAATTGAGTTCAATGTCATAAACATGGGGCACATTGTGGGGATATTGGCATAGGTGGTTTGAAATCCTCCAAGTTTATTTAGATTGTCTCCTATTAGATCCTCTAAACGACGAGGGTTTGAGATTGGTTCGTCTTATGAAAGGGGGGGATTGTTGGGAAGTGGTTTTGGATTGTTTGCGGGAACATTAGGAGGGTTTTCTAATTGATTTGGGTCCATGTCTCATTACAATTAGAACACAAATCGATAATTACAATCAATTTTTATTTTTTTTTAAAACTCATTTAAACCCTAATTTTCATATAAAAAACTATAAATTTCTATAAAAAAAACAATAAAAACACTAAAAACATAAAAAATGAACTTACCTATGATCTTAAGCAAATCGAATATAGGATTTGATCAGATATCTGAAATGTCCAAGTCGTGTTCAACATTTTCAGAATGAAAAATGTTGAACGTGGTCGAGCTATATAATTAAAATTACTGGCAAAAATTGGATATCCGATTAGGCCTTTGCTTTGGCTTTTGCCTTGGCTAGGTGTACTGACACCCAGGCTAACTAAAAAGTCTACAAATCCATTTGTGCGCTTTTGGATGAGTGAAAATAGGTTTTTTTCACATCACCACTTTTTGGCATACCATGATCCTGCACATACCCCTCAATCACTACTTAAGATGAGTATGTTGTTGCTAATATAAATTGTAATCAAGTTTTTTGGATAAACAAAATTCTGAAAGATTTAAGGATAACCATTTACAAGTCAAGTGTTATAAATATTTCAAAGAACCCTATGGAAAATCCAAAGACAAATGATATTTCTATTAAGTATAATTTTTTGAGCGATAAAGTCTATGAAAAAGAAGTAAAATTTGAATATGTGTCTCCTAAGGACTTCTTATATTAACTATGGTTGATGAGCTCGGGGAGTTCTCTTAAGTGAGAGAATAATTTTGATAGGAAGATGTAAAATAATTATCTATTATGACTTTTCAAGTGAGTTTAGTTCTTTATGATTTCAATGGCCCTTTGTCATTAATCTCAAAGAGGGAGAGATTATGTGAAAAATAGAAAAAAATCAAGAAAGATTGTATTTGGGATAGATTGTGTTGAGAGGTTTGATGCTAGATATTTAGAGTGATCAAGTGGACATATTTTTAGAGTGATTAGGTGGATATATTGATGTCTTTGTGCATTGATCAGTTTTTCACTTCATATATTTCCATCAATGCCAGAGGGGGAGATTATTGAGACATTTTTTAGTATGTTAGAGATTATTTATTAGACCTTGTTTATGTGTGATGAAATTAATGTTTTTTTATTAATGTCAACATACTATTATTGTTCCCGATAGTGTGTTTAGTTTATTTAGATATGATTATTTCAATTGATCAGGTGATATATTGAAGATATTTTTATGCAATTATAGATGATGTTTTAGATATGCCTTTATTTGAATATGGTCAAGTTATATAGGTTTTCATCATAGTTTGAATGAGATATGATTGATTTATTAGGTGTCAATATTTTAGTATTCTTATGTAAGAGGTTTAGTTATTTATTTAGTGAGGATCAATGTAGTTGTTTAAGTTGATGTGAAGATTGTGGTAATATTGGTATTCATTGTTGTTTCTTCAATTGGAGTTATTTATGATTCAAAGTTCAACAAGATGTATTTTTAGTGTGACAAAGTTTTCTATTCAATGTTTTTGGTATTTAATACAGAGATGAGTTTAGATTTTGAGATCGAGTTGATGTGATGGTTTAGGAATCTATTCTTGCTTCTTTCTAGTATTCTTCGATCATGTTATGATCATATTGATGGTTCACATTGATCATGGTGATTACATTTTATGATTTTCTAGTGTGTTGGTGTTTCTTCATTTAGGTCCTAGTCGACTTAGTGATGTAACATGTTATGATTCCTTTTTGAAAATTTGGAAAAGTTACATTCCATGTTTGAGGATGATGCTTTGGGTCCTATCTAATTCTTGGCCGAATTAATTTATATCACATTATAGGTTGAGTATAGTGTAATGTTGCCGCCAGGGAACCCATAAGGAATCGGGTCTATGACCTAAAAGTACAGCTAACAAATTTATTTTTTCTTAACATTCTAACATACCATCATTACTATTCACAAGTGCATTCCTTAAGGTTCTCTTAATGAATTCATTTACCATTATCAAGTATTACATAATCTAACGAATTCTATTTCTATTTCAACGTCAATTTACCTTGAGACATTGCTTTCATTCTACTTCAAACCAATTACCTTAATGAATTAATTGAATTCATTTTCTTTACCAACTACCAAATCATTTAATTTTAGAAATGAAACCAGCACATAGTACATTTCTATCTTCCTATTTATTTTCTCCTTAACCTTATCTATGCTCAACTCAATTACACCATGAAAACTCAATTAAGCTTTTCCAGTAGGAGTCCTTACTTTCTATTTTCATTTCAATATAATAATAGAAAGAGTGTTAAGTACTTAACCATATATTGATAATGAACATAAACCATTTAATGAATCATTTTTTCCACAAGTTTAACTTCCATAAATTATCATCTATAACCTTGTAAACATCTAGTAAAGAATTTATATTAAAACCTTGTTTCAATAACCAGACATCACTCACATTGAACTATACATTTAAGAAATCACATCCCATTACTTCTTTCAATAACATACATATTTCCTTTTCCCTTATTATTTCACCTGGAGATACCCTTGAACCCTTAGCATATCTTTTCACTAACCATATATCAAAACAAGGTTCCTTTTAAAGAAGTTTACATCCATAAGTACTTTCATTACAAAGGTTTTCATAGAACCATTACTTTAAATTTTATTTAAAATTAACAAGAGATATAAGGTAGGAATTACTCATTGATTTAACCATATTCAATCCCCTTTTCAGATTCATAATTCTACCCTTCCCTTATACATAACTTATTTCTTACAATTTCCTTTTAAAAACATAATTACAGTTACCACACATTGCTCGAAGGCATATAGAAAGATTATTACATCAAGTTTCCCAAAGCTCACCATACATCTTTACATCTCGATAACAAAAGATAGAGATACATGAAACAAGAATAGAATCTTCACCACTGAACAACTCAGAATCCAAGCCATGACATGAACCACGAACAATACCTCAAAAGAGATTTGCCACCCAACCATGTGAAACTAACAAAGTTCCACCCCCCGTGCTAGGAGATAGAACCAAGGTACTCTCAAGACCTTAAGGAAATCTAAGTCTTAAATACCAATAAATGCAAGACTCAAAATAAAAATAATAAGGCACATAAAAATATCATCATATTATATCACAAAGGTTAAGGTTCTAGGAGACCACTTAAGTGAGTGTCATCACACAACCTATATAGTGGGATCCTTCTTGGCAACCATTTAATCCCGACCCCCCCTTTATGAATAGGGATCCATCCTGGCATTTATCCCTGGTCTCGGTACTCCAATCAGGTCTGTGTGGCCATTATTATATTTTCTTTCATTATCTTTTGAATCCCCCCTTCCTAGGTTAATTTTTAAGGTTATCACTTTTTAAAAACCCACCCATAGGATCATCTAGAAACCACTTTAGGGTTCCAACACCTATGGTGAGCCACTCACTTAGGGTTCCTATTCCCTTACCCCATTACAAGCCAGAAATACAAGATAGCATTTCCAAGTCCTGATTCATAGGTTTAGGAAACTCCCTTGCGCACTCAGGTCCTCAGAGCGAGTCCTAACCTTAGCCATATACATAATAGGAACCATTGGAAGAATGTCTATCACAAGAAATATCAAAGAAAAACATAAAAATTTCCACATGCATAAGTATAACTTTCCAAGGCTCATTTATAGGTCTAAGGAACCCCCCCGTGCACATAGGCCGCCGAGACAAGTCCTAGCCTCATAAACTAAGCTCAAGTCTATGCCAAGTGTAAAAACATCATAAGTAAACCATATAACCTCAAAAAAATAATTAACAAACATACATAGGTGATACAAACTTCTGCGTGCATTAAAACAACATCCATCTATGGAAATCTCATGAGCCTGAAATTTCAATAAGTCTATTTTTTTTGGAAAACCCAAAATCTATAATCTGCATCTTAACTCCTATGGAGCTGAAACCTATCACAAACATCCTAGAATGTATTTAATTTCTTTATACAAATATAACTTAAAGTATAAGAAATTAAAGTATCAAACTTATACTTAAATGTTATATTTGTATAAATCCTGCAAATTTTGAGCCCCAGAAACCCTAAAAACTCCAAACAACTTTCTATATAAACACACATGACAATATATGCATTCCCGTATGGCTTTTGCCTATGTCGTACGAGTATGAATACAATGTCATACAACACAACAAAACACTTTCCCAAAATCAAATTTTTAACTTCCCGAAAACACTAAAACTAATTTTTAACCCATATGACAATGTATGCATTCCCATACAACTTTTGACCAAGTTCTGTATGAGTATGAAGGCATGGAGAGTGCCTGGGAAAGGTTCCCTAAGATCAACCTAATGCAGGGACCTTAGTATCACATCTAGATCACATAATCAACATTACCTAAGGCATCAGACTAAATTAATCAAAATAAAAGCAATAAATCATAGACAGGCTTACAAATGCAACAATGGAGAAATATGGCTACATCTCTCCCCTACACCTCCCTAACCCTTCCTATTTCTTCCTAAACATACAAAATACATTCAATAACAATATAATACAATATCCTACATGATAAAAACCATTGCTACCCTCCCAGGAAGATTTCACCATAGTAAATATACAAACATTCATAAAATTACTTCCTGGAACATGTTTAAAATACACATAAAACAAAACCTAAATAGTTCTCCTTTTCAAAAAAAAGTAAACAATCATATTCTCATATAGTAACATATCATTCATATACACAATAATACACATGGGAAGAGTGGAGATTCATCCCAGTCTAGACCCTACCTGGGGTCCTACGGAGAATTGTCTTCTTTTGGCTGGAGACTCTCTGCAAAATTTGCAGCCTTGAGTAGATATCCTCCTAAAAATATTCCTCTTGTAGTCAAACTCCAAACACACACTTCCCCTCCAAACTAAAGAACTCTCAAACTCACAGAAAAACTCTAATAAATTGTCTAAGGAAATCAATGCAAAATCCTCCCAAATTTTCCTGAAACTCTCCCTCCCATTCACCCAAAAGAAGCAAATATTTATTGTCCAACTATGTGGTTGGAGGAGTTGCTTTATGGGAAGCAACTTCTCCAACTTTTGTAGTTGGTTGAATAATCAATAAATCATTCCCGTAAAAGACTTAATCAAAGTTTTAATAAATTTAATTAAAATAGTCTCAAAATAAAACCATAACAAGAAAACTCGACAAATAACTTTCAAGAAAAACACATAGAACACATGGAAACCAACTAGCCTAACTTCTAGGAGGTCTCGAGTTCAACTCCCTTCTAGACAGCTAGTTTTACTACAAAGAGCATTTATTTTTATTATTACTATTATTAATATTATTTTCACTTTTTATTTATGTAATACACTTCATTGAATTCACTTCAAATAACATACCACTAAAACAATCAATAAATCCATACAAATATTATTATTTATATAAGCATGGGTATATGTGTGTGTACCCACATATACACATACCTATATAACATACAATCAACATAACACATATAAAATAAATATATATACATATACTTACAAGGATAATTCTAACTCACATCAAAAATAATAGAACAATGTCAAATCATAGATCACAAGACCACATCACATACTGCATTCAAATTCCCAAAGTAGGGTAACCTCCTAAACATAAATCTAAGTCCACGGGTAACCTTGAGAGTAATCTTGGTAATATCTCCACACAACAACAGTTCAAGGATTTTTAAGGCACGCTCAGACTTGTGTAGCTAGGTGGAGTCGATGCCTGGTACCTACATCCTACAACACCAAATGACATGCATACATGTGTATATATATATATATATATATATATATATATATATATATATATATATATATATATATATATATATATATATATATATATATATATATATATATATATATATATATATATATATATATATATATATATATATATATATATATATATATATATATATATATATATATATATAAACAGACAATGGTAAATAAGGAGGGAGAGTGCGGCATCATGTGGACCTCCTGTAGGAGTAACTACGACTGCCTCCCCTCATCCTACATTAACATCAGACAGTGACATCAACAAAGCATAATTGGATTAGTGTGGTTAGTACTAGAATAATCCCTTTTCCATATTGTATAACAAGAATGCATCATAACATATTCATGTAAATGTAAATCATCTATTAACTTTCACAAACCCATTTAACCATTAGGCATGTACTCAAAATGTCTCATTATCAAAACAAGATAAATAAATCATATAACCCTAAATGCATTAATCATGTCTAATCCCAAGTAACGTTATTAGAGAAGGTAACACATCTAACCCTTAAGTTATTATAATCAATTAACCTAAGGTACACATAAATAATAATAATAAGCATTTCGCATAAAATCATATAAGTCTATCAGGTGATCCTTTTAGCATTAAGGTCCTAAACTATTGTTGACACACAAGAAGATGTATAGGAACATACCTTTGCAATTATTATTATTTCCCATATTAAAATACAAAGTTATGCTGAGTTGGATGAGGTTCGGTTTAAGAAACCATCTCAAGAAGGATCATTCTCACATTTAGCTCTTCCTAATTTCAAGTGAACATAACCAAGACTTGATAGGGTTGGAGGGGCATTACATATAGTGTTTGTATCATTTATTCTTATTGGTATTAGCGGACCTTGTTTTGTTTTATTCATTGTAATATGTATAAATGAGAAATAATTTTTTGATTTCATAGAGTGTGAGTGTGTAGTATAGAGAAGAGGAAAAGGATTTTTGTATTCTGCAAATGAGGTAGAAATTGTACTTCATTGGAATCTTATTGGAATAGAAGATGTTGTAAGTTAGTTTTCTTCTATTTGATATTTTGTCCACCCTTGTGAATTGTAATCAGAGGTTAATCAGTGAATCCCCCATGTTTTCTCTTAACCAAGTAGTACTTTTAACAAAGTACATCTATCTAGTGGGTTTGACTCCCTTTGGGGTTTTTCCTTAACCTGGTTTCCTTGAAAACAAATTTGGTGGTTTGTGTCATGCATTGTGGATATTGTATTACAATTTATCTTTTAGCTTATTAATTTCTTTAAGTGGTCACAAATTTTAATGGTTAGTATATAACTAATTCACCCCCCTCTTAGTTGTGCTTGCCTCTTTTTGCACCTAACACACACACAACTAAGGGGGGGTATGGTGTTGGGTGAATCAATTGTGTCAGTTAATTCAAAAAATTCACCCAATACTTAACCATAGAACTTAGATCAGAAGGATAATCATTAAAACACTATACTACAAACCATAAGAAAACATAACACTAGATTTTTTTTGTGGAAACTTGATTGAATGAAAAACCATGATGGAGATAAAACCCACAAGATTATGTAGTAGAAAAAAAACCCTATTAAAGGTACAATAGGGGAATGTACATGTATTTAGGCTCACTTCCTAGAGATCACTATGCAAATACAACAGAGGGAAACAACCTTGATATTAAAAAAAGGGCTACAACCCAAAAATGGACTACAATACACTAATTTATGAACTCACTAATAACATATTTTATATGATAATATAACTCTTATGAACTAAAATAAATATCTTGTTAGATCCCACTCATACCTCTTCAAATATAAATGTGTATATCCACTAGATCACTTCACAATTACAAATAATTAGCTCATTCTATATATTTTCATCACCTTAGAAACATGAACAAGATTGACATCAACCTTAGCTCCTCAATTACAAATATTCAATCAATTATAAAGTGATCTGAGACATGTCATAAAAGGTATATCTAAGACCCAAACCTTCATTCATGAACATGTTGGAAAGATTTAGGTCACATACTGGGGGAGGGTGAATAAGTACCACACACTTTTAACACATTTTAGCCTTTCAATCATAAACTGATAAACTATAATTCACTTTCACTGATATCTATTGTTACAATAGCTAATGTACCAATATAAAATGAATTGTAACCTATTACTAATATGTAAAGCTTTTAAAATTAATCAACATTTAACATAAATATTTACACATATAACACTTAACATGTAATTCTGTTCTTGTAGAAAACCCTTGGTTAGAAGGGAAAACTACATCGGGGATGGTACCCATAACTCATCACTATGGTAATAAGGTTCCCTATTAAGATCTTACAATAATTTCATCTTCTGAATGACTTCACCTTATTAGGAGTGACTAATACCTTATTATTGTTAGGAATAATAGTCCACAATACAACTGAGAGGCGAGGGGGGGGGGGGGGGTGAATCAGTTGTATAATAGAATATTAAACTTTAAAATTTAAGCTCCACAATATCAGATCCAATGAACACAATGAATGCCAACACAAAAACAAAATATTTTGGTTTCGGGAAAACCCTATTAAATGTAAAAACCCCGATGGCAATTAGCACCCACAAATGATGTACTGAGAGTATAGTTATCCTATTAGAAGATATAGCCTTGTTAGGAGCTTATTGAAACATTATAGTACATAGTCCTTGTTAGAGGACAAACCCTATTAGGAGTCAAGAACAAAAGAGAGGGCTCACTTCCCAAGGCTCATTACCCAAAGAAGGTTAAATCTACCTTCAAAACTCACTTGTTCACAACATAGGTGTATATAAAGAAATACACAATCTTTTGAATTGTTTACCAGCAACTATCTTTGCTTGATGAGTTCCAATGAAGTCCACCAGTAAACCTCTTCTCTACATACAATAGACACAAGCTCGCAGCTTTCACAACCTCTTTATAACACATACATTCTATCCATATCTTTTCCAAATAAAAGACTCTATATATACCTTATTACAATTTACCATGATTAGGTAAGCCCATGAGGCTTTCCTAATTACAAAAAATAAAATAAACCCTTGCTAAGATACACATAGTATCTAGGACAAGTCTATAATGATTACATTAGAACAATTAAGGACCGAAATCCATAATTTAATCTCGCCAAATAAAATACATGATTCAATTCCTGAGACAACTTCAAAATAAACCATTGCTAGAACACATGCCATAGATGACATCACCAATCATTTTGTACCTTGTTCTTACCAATGAACATCCTTTAGTACTATGTCTATCATCCTTCGAGCTCCCATACCTTGAATCCAAATCCTCTGAAAGATATACCAGAAACCCAGAGACTAACTCTGTCATAGTCCAGTGACCAGTCTTCATTAAAACATCTATATCTCTCTCAATATGAAACACCTAATGATGCAATCTCAGATATAAGATCAAAACATCCACTTGAACTCTCATCTAACTTCACATCATCTAAAACATTCATACAGTTTCCATACACCGTGATTACCAGTCTGGTTCCTTCATAGAAACATATGTTGACATCAGTGACAAAACACAAATGATAATAGTATGAGTGCCCATTCAGTAACATAGTGATTAAACATATTAAATGTCTCAATCACCTCTCCATGTATTATCAATATCCAACAATCTTTGTCTTTAGCATTGATGTCAACATATGGGAAAATCTTATCCCAAAGTTATATCAATCCAAAGTCCTACAACTAAATAGTCTCCCCCAACATACCTCTGAGATATTTAAAGGTATCTTTCAGTAGTGGATTTGTGAAGATGTCTCTAATTTTCTCTTTTGTACTGATATATTCTAGTTTGATTTCCTTTTCTACCACCTTGTCTCTCAAGAAGTGATACTTGATAGAAATGTGTTTAGTTTTGGAGTGCATCACCAGATTCTTTAACATATTTACTGTAATGGTGTTATCACAATGGATAACCACAGGCTCATCAAAAGTTATTCCAGTGTCTATCAACATTTTTTTCATCCAAAAAATCTGAGTGCAGTTTATAGCAGCTGCAACATACTCTAATTCATTATTAGATTGTGCTATACAATCTTGTTCCTTACTTAGCAAAGAAATCAACTTTTTCCCAAGGAAAAATGCACCACCACAAGTACTTTTTTTGTCATCAATATTTCCTTCCCAATTAGCATGAGTATGAGCATGAAGTTCAAAGCTATCATTTCTTTCATACCATAAGCCATAGTCCATGGTTCCTGTAAGATACCTCAGTATCATTTTCATAGTAGCTAGATGTGTTTCTTTGGGTTCTTCCTGATATCTAGCCATAATTCCAACAACATTAGCAATATTTGGTCTGGTGTGGGTCATATATTGTAGTCCTCCAACCATTGATCTATACAAAGTCTAAAAACCACACTTTGATTCATCATCAATTGTTATCTTGTTACTAGTTACCATAGGTGTTCCTACTAGTTTACAATCTTCCATTCCAAATTTCTTAAGAAATTATTTGAGATACTTGGTCTGAGAAATAAAAATACCATTCTCATTCTGAGTTATTTGCAATCCAAGAAAGAATTTCATTTCACCTATCATGGACATCTCAAATTCTCTTTCCATTTCTTTAGAAAATTTCTTACATAGATCATCATTACCTCCAAATATAATATCATCCACAAATACTTCTATTATCAAGATTCCATCTTCACTAGTTCTTAAATACAAATTACTATCTGCATTACCTTTTCTGATTCCAAGCCCAAGTAGATACTTTTCTAACCTTTCATACCAAGCCCTAGGAGCTTTCTTTAGCCCATATAGAGATTTCTTCAATTTTCACACCATGTCTTTATCTTCGCATAGAGGAAATCCATCTGGTTGTTCTATATAGACTTCTTCTTCAAGATCTCCATTCAAAAATGTAGATTTTACATCCATCTGATACACTTTTAAGTTTTTATGTGCAACATAAGATAGGAAAAATCTTAATGCCTCTATTCTAGAAATAGGAGAAAATGTTTCTTCAAAGTCTATGCCTTCTTTCTATGAGTATCCCTTACACACTAGTCTTTCTTTGTTCTTTAAAACATTTCCTTCTTCATCCATTTTGTTTCTTAAAACCCATTTTGTTCCTATTACATTTTTATTTTTAGGTCTAGGAACTAGTTCCCAAGTATTCTTCTTCTTTATCTGATCCAATTACTCTTTCATAGCATTTATACAAGATTCATCTTTAAATTCTTCTTCTGTATTTTTTGGCTCAACTTGAGAAAGCAAATAAATTTCTTCTCTAACTTTTGATCTAGTTAGCACTCCCTGACTAGTATTGCTAATAATTTTATTTTTAGGATGGTTATTTTTTACATACCTTGGTGTTTTAAGAGTCTCAATAGCCTTTCTTGTGCTAGCATCACAAGCCTATTTTTCACTTTCTTCCTCAACAAGTTCTTCTCCTTCTGTAGCAGTAGTAGTTTCTTTTATCTCTGAAATCTGATTACTACCATACATTCTTTCTTGTATCTAAAACTTCTCATCTATTCTTACATTATTACTTTCAATCATCTTCCTCAATCTCATATTGAAATATTTGTAAGCCTTGATTTTAATGGAGTAACCAAGGAAGATTCCTTCATCACTTCTAGCATCAAACTTTCCTATCTCATCATCTCTCTTCATATAACAATTACTACCAAATATTTTGAAATATTTTACAGTAGGAGTATGATGAAACCATAGTTCTTAGGGAGTCTTGTACCTTCTCTGATTTGAATTATGTTCAATGTGTACACTATTGTTCCAATGACCTCTATCCAATGTACATGAGATACATTTCCTTCAATCAACATTGTCTTAGTAGCATCAAGTATAGTCCTATTTCTTTGCTCTACTATCCCATTCTATTGTGGAGTCCTAGGAGGAGATGTTTGTCTATTTATCCCATGCTCTTTGTAGTATGAATTGAATAAGTCAAAAGTAAACACTCCACCTCTATCTGACCTTAAACACTTGATCTTTAAACTTGATTCATTCTCTACTTTTTCTTTGAACAACTTGAATTTATCAAATGCTTCTGATTTTTCTCTTCAATAAGTAACCCACATCATTCCATAAAAGTCATAAAAAAAGAGTATAAAATACCTTTCACCATAGTATGACTTTGTTCTTGTAGGTCCACATTGATCTTTATGTACCAGATCCAACTTTCCTTTTGATGTATATGCTTTTCTTTTATGACTGCTTCTAGTTTTCTTTCTCATAACACATTCTCTGCATATAGTGTTAGATGGTTTTACAATCTTCAGTAGATCTCTTACTACATTAGCCATACTTACCTTCACAATGTTATCAAAATTAACATGACAAAATCTCCTACTCCATAACCAACTATCATCTTCCTTTGCAACAAAATAAGAGCCTCCAAATGTGTTTAGTTCAAATACATTACCTCTAGATTTTGAACCGGTAGCAATCAATTTTCCTTCCTTACTGTTGATAAAACATTTACCATTAACAAAACTTAACTGAAATTCTTTATCCATGAGCTATCCAACACTCAATAGATTATGTTTCAATCCTTCAACAAGTAGTACATTGTCTGTATTAGTTTTTCCATCTAGAGTAATGGATCCTACTCCTATGATAGATTTTGGGAGATTGTCCCCAAACCTCACAACACCTCCTTTGTACTTTAGTAAATTAACAAACTTGTTCTTATCACCACTCATATGATAAGAACAACCACTATCAATTATCCATTCAGTTTTCTTGTCAACATGAGATACTAAAGCTTTTTCTTCATGTACTGGTTCATCTCTAATAGCAACAAATCCAATCTCTTGAAAATCTAAATCATCATCATCATAGATTCCTTCACTAGCATAATAACATTATTTGTCCCTTTTAATATTTTCATAACTAGGATTGTACTTAGAAACTCTTGTAGGACATCTAGATGCAAAATGACCTACCTTATTGCATCAAAAACATTTCAAGGGTAACTTGCCTTCAAGCTTTCCCTTACCTTTTTTTTCTCTTCTAGCAATCAGTGCAACAAGTTCATCCATCTTCCTTTCTTCTATCATTATTTTTTCCCATTCCTCAACATACTCACCAAGCTCTTCTTTTAGGTCTTCTTTTATGGTGCTCAGAAGTACATAAAATTTCTTGTGTGCGATTGCCTTAAATGAAGATTCAACTTTAGGGACAACTTCTCCTAATTCCACAGCTTCAAAAGTAGTTAGCATTGCAATCAATATTTCTCTGCTAAAATTCGGAGTCAAGGGTATAGTCTCTTTAATAGACATTGCCTTGAACTTGTATACACGAGTTAATGATCGAAGGATCTTCTCAATAACTTCTTCTTCATCATAAGTGCCTCAACAATTTTTGATTCCAACTACTACTTCTGTGACCTTTTGAACATAGGCTCTAATGCTTTCATCCTCATTCATTTGTAGATTTTCCATCTTTGTTTTCCAGTTTTGTAACTTCTCTTGCTTGGTATATTTGTCTCCTTCATATAATGCTTCTAATCTATTCTGAATTTCATGTGCAGAATCTAAGTCTTTAACTTCGGTGAACTCACCTTCAGATAGTGCACTGATCAGTGCTTCCCTTGCGACAATGTTATATGAGAATAACTTCTTCTCATCATCATTAGTAGATGGAAAATCATTCTTACTCTTCAGGGCTACCTTCTTTTTTGTAATCATCGAGTAGTCTATGCCTAAACATAACAAGTGTGTTCGCATCTTGTTCTTCCAACTATCAAATTTCTCATGATCAAATTTAGGACCATCCTTCCTATAGAGTGTCATCTCCAAGATCACCTCAAGCTGTTAAGCTTTCTCTCTAAGGACCACAAGCTCTGATACCAATTGTTAGGAATAACAGTCCACAATACAACTATGAGGGGGGGGTTGAATCAGTTGTATAATAGAATACTAAACTTTAAACTTTAAGCTCCACAATATCAGATCTAATGAACACAATGAATTCCAACACAATAACACAATATTTTGGATTTGGGGAAACCCTATTAAAGGTAAAAACCTCGGTGGGAATTAGCACCCACAAATGATGTACTGAGAGTATAGTTATTCTTGTTAGAAGATATAGCCCTATTAGGAGCTTATTGAAACATTACAGTACATACTCCTTGTTAGAGGATAGACCTTGGTAGGAGTCAAGAAAAAAAGGGAGGGATCACTGCCCAAAGAAGGTTAAATCCACCTTCAGAACTCACTTGTTCACAACATAGGTGTATAAAGAAATACACAATCTTTTGAACTATTTTCCAACAACTATCTTTGCTTGATAAGTTCCAATGAAGTCCACCAGTAAACCTCTTCTCTACCTATAGTAGACACAATCTCACAACTTTCACAACCTCTTTATATCACATACATTCCATCCATATCTTTTCCAAAGAAAAGACTCTATATATATACCTTATTACACTTTACGATGATCAGGTCAGCCCATGAGGCTTTCCTAATTACAAACAATTACATAAACCCTTTCTAAGATACACACAGTATCTAGGAAAAGTCTACAATGATTACATTACAACAATTAAGGACCGACATCCTTAACTTATGCTCTCCAAAAAAACACACACTTCATTTCCTGAGTCAGCTTCAAAATAAACCATCGCCAGAACACACACCACAGATGATGTCACCAATCATTCCATACCTTGCACTAACCAATGAACATCCTTAAATACCCTATCTATCATCCTTCAAGCTCACATACCTTGAATCCAATTCCCCTGAAGGATATACCAAAAACCCATAGACTAATTCTATCAATTCTCACTGTCACAGTCTAGTGACCAATCTTCATTAAAACATCTCTATCTCTCTTAATATGAAACATCTAATGATGCAATCTCAAATTTAAGATCACAACATCCACTTGAACTCTCATCTAACTTTGCAACATCTGAAACATCTGTATAGTGTCTATACACTATGATTCCCAGTCTCATTCCTTCATAGAAACATATGTTGACATCAGTGAAAAAACACAAATGACAACAGTATGAGTGCCCATTTAGTAACGTAGTGTTTAAACATATTAAATGTCTCAATCAACTCTCCATGCATTAGCAATATCCAAAAGTTATAAGTATCTAGAGTCATGTTAGAGACTACTCTATTAAGATATTGTATCCCACTTAAATGTAGTGTTGGCCTTGTTAAGGGATTTACAAGAAGTTCCAAATAGAATTCCTAAGTCTAATTAAAGACTACCTGGTTAAAGGATTTCACAATCTTGTTGCTAGAATCTTAAGAATAGATAAAAAGAATTTGACCTATGATTTCTTTCACCTAAATCTTTTCAAATCGGTTTGGCTCCTTCCCCATTTCTCAATTCATCTTCTTATTTAATCTGTAAAAATTTTCTTCACTTTCTAATTTTTGGTAACATGCAACACCAAATCTCTATATCATTTCTATGTATTTCCTTCTTCTAAATATTTTATATAATTCTTTATCCTTAACACTCCCCTAAACCTAATTCGGGCTCCATAAAAATACCTCTCAAATCTTTCATAAATCCTTTTGATATCTGATGTCATCTTCAATTGTTATGTTGTCATCCCTGATAAAATTTATTTCATTTTCTAATCCTTCCTTGAATTAAGAACTCAAATCGCTTCACCTTTTTCTATAAACCATTTTTCATGATTCCTTGACTCATGTCCTTTACTTTGTCTTTCATCTAGATTCAATGAATCTCCATCTTTGATGATCATGTCTCTTTTGTACCAATCTATTTGTTCATTTACCAATTTTCCATTTTGAAGTTCACTGATAGTGAATCTTGTTCCAATTAGTTTTATTCATATCTTATGCACTGATAACACTATAGTTATCTGATAACATTCTACTTCTATCTTTACCGATAGTAGCTCCAGTTCTCTGATATGAATTATATGTTTACCTATATTCTTGAATTGTATTACCTCTTTATGATTTACCTTTCTTATGTGATTTTCCAGCAAAGACAACTATATGAAAAATCTTCAATATAATCTTGGAGTACCTTGCAGAGGATTTTGTCAAATAACAATATCCCCCTTTGGCATTGACGAAAAAAATTGATATACATCAAAACATTCATATTGTCAAGTATTTGTGTTTCATATTGCTTCCCCTTTCTAATATAGGTGTGTCTCCCCCTTTTTTATCATATTCGCCCCTTTTTGTGTAAAATTTTCATTACTATTTCTCCCTCTTTTTTAGTAGAAATGCCAAAAATTATATCAAGAATTTAATATTATGGGGTACTTGTCCTTTATATTCATGAAAAATTTTCTCCATGTTTGTTTGAGTTCATTTAAAGAAGTGATATTGCTCCTTATTTCTATTACCTATTATGTTTCCTTCTCGGTAGCACTTTGTCCTGTTGTAGCCAGTATTTATATAACATTTTCTAATTATTTTCATAGTATGTCTATAACAGGTGTAATTATGTACTGTATTTCAATCTTCTCATTGACATCTCCATTAGCGCATGTTTCTCTTTATAGCTCAATAGATGCATACAAAATTTCTTTCATTTCTTATATCTTCTCCAATAATATTGTCATGTTTTTTGTAATTCTTTGCACTTTCAAATTTTCTTCATCATTTCACAGTTTATCCTTAATCTTCTTGCTGATTTTGGCTTTCGTATTTTTATCCTTTTGAATTTTATCTAGAAATACTTACAACTGATCAATAACTGATTCATTCTAAAAATGTTTCAATAGTCTTTTTCAAAAAAAATTGCTTGTATCTCTTCCTTCTTACTCTTTCCTTTTCTATCTTTTTTTTCAAATATATATATATATATATATATATATATATATAGATATATATATATATATATATATATATATATATATATATATATATATATATATATATATATATTTCTCTTTGTAGTTTATTTAATTGGATTCTTCTTTAGTATAAAAAATTCATGGTCATTATCGAAATCTTCATATGCTTCATATGATTCTTCTTCTATTTTCCTCTTCTCTTGTTCATTTTTTATCACAATCATACTTTGTAAGGTTCTTGCAACTGATACTTATTCTTCTTCAACTATTTGTTCTTTGTCTTTCTCAGTGTTTATTAGTTTCTTTTTGGTTGTCTCTATATTTTATTTTTTCTTCTCAGTTTCTCTTGGGACCTGTACCTTATCGATGGATTGTTCCTCCTCAGTTATTACACTTTTACCTATTTCTTGTTTTGTTATATATGTGACTTATGATTCATGTAGTTCCTCAATTTATTTATCTTTCTCATCACTTTTGTTTTCATTCATATTATCTTGAATTTCAATTAGTTGATCTCCTTGTTGTTCATCTTTAGTATGAATAGTATCTTCTCTTTTTGGTGTGTAATCACTTTCTATTTCTTCATCATCTTTCTCCTCTTTTAAATCAATATGTACTTCATCTATGATGTTTTGTCCAATTATGTTACTCATTTCATATAGTTCTCCAATTTGTAATGATTCTTCAGATTTAGGTTCCTAAGGAAAACTTGTATCAAGTATTGTCTTCCAAAATTGTAATGCTTCATCTTCTTCTTCTTGATTTAATCCTACCAATATTTTTGCAGTTCTTCTTCCTATAGTAAATTTGGTTTTCTATTTCTTCACTGTTTCGTCAATCTCTTTAATTCTTATCTCAAGTTTTGTAAGAATTAGTGTCCTCTCTCTTCTTTCCTTCTCTTTCACTATTACTTCTTCCCATCCAACCATGATTTTGTAAAATATTACCTCATGGACAATATGCTTAAGTTCAACTACGAATCTCCTAAATTTGTAAAAGTGGAATATGATTGCATCTTCCACAACCTTTTTGTCTTCATCAGACCATAGTCTATATCTTAGTTCACTTATTAGCCCAACATTTCCATCTTCTCTAATTGATTCAACAATGTGTGCAGTTGTTCTCGATGTTCTTTCTGTTTCTCTAGTTCTCTATACATCATCACTCTTGGTTTTCTCTCTCCTACTATCTATACTAGTTATTTCTCTAGTTTGGCTCCATTTTGATCTTCTAGATTGTGGTGTGGTAGCTCTTGCAGTCCTTGAGCTTGTTCATTTTTCAAGTGTATCTCTAGTTTCTTTATTAGTAGCCTACCTTTCATAATTTTTCTTCTTTATCTTTTCATATGTTCCAGGTGTAATTGTGAATTTTTGTCTTATTGGTTTGCTACTACCTTCACATTTATCATATTGTTAATTCTTCTGTTCTGAAATTAGTTTTCTACAAACTTCCTCATAGGTTCCAAGTCTATTTTCTTCTAAATATTTTGGTAGACTTAACAACTGTTCAATACTTGTAACTAATTAGTTTTCATTTACTTCATAGCTTAGGAGTGGCAACCATGATGTTCTCGGGTCTATGACTTTAATTATACATGAATGAATATTCACCAAAAAGCATATATCATCTTGATACTTTTCCACAATATGAGGTGGAATCCTATTTCTCTTATGCATTTTCTTCTAACTTTTTTTGAAATATGTCCACATAACTATATTATAGTTTCCTCCCAATTATCTTATTTACTAATTGATTGGTAAATAATGGGTCTATCTAAGTTCTAATTAACTTTCCCAATACCTAGAAAATAGTCTTAAACATAGAAAAATATACATACCAATAATTCTCTAAACTTCAATTCTTTCTTCTTGGCTGGTTTGATTCTTCTGAGGTTCAGCATCAGTCAATTCCTTTCCATATTAGATAGATCATATATCTAGCCATGTTTAATCATTTCATATGCAACTTGTAGTGCACCTCCTAGTAGGTTTTCCAAACAACTTGAGTGATAGATTTTATAAATGATAATCATTGATGCAAATCTTACTTCCTAGTCCAAAATAATGCTTACAATAATTATTTTGTGATCTTTCTTGTAGCTTTTTATTCCTTCAATTTCTATTTTGGTAATTAGTTCCATAATACATTCTCTTCCGACAGCTAATAAAATCGTTATCTCATGAATGATCTCTTTAGTTATTTCAATCATCTTGTCTCCCATCCAAATGTATTCTCCATGGATATGACTCAACACATATCTGACCCATTCTTCATCAAATTTCTTGGGGAAATATACCATATGATTTAATCCTTTAATTTCTAGATGATGAAATTATTCCTTCAATTTTCCATATTCATTACATAGTTCCATATAGGTTTTGCTCATTTCCACATCTCCAAGGTCAATCAATTTACAACGAGTAAAGGCTCTAACATATTTTTTCAACATGACTCTTGGTGGTATTGAAGATAAGGATCTAGTTTTGTTCCCTTATGTAGCTTTCAATTGATGCATCTAGTATTTAGGTTCACATTCCTATGATTTATCTAGTGTGTGTGTGTGTTAGCATCCATCAATCTTTCCTCTCTTATTCAATTTCCTAAAAAAAATTGTACAACTAGGGTTTACGACTAAATTCATCTAGTACCTTCAAATTATTTCTTTTATGATGAATCTCTTACTAGAATCTATTTCCACACTTTATCTTTGTTTGCACAATATCTCTTTGAAATAATAAAACAATAGTGAAATAGACATTCCTCTATATGGTAACCAAAGGTGTTCAATGGCTATGTGTAGCAATCATTAAATTTTGTTAGCACCCAAGATTATTTCTTACCAATAATAATTTAGGTTACCAATAGTATTCTTTCAATCTGATAGTACTTTATCCAATAAGAGCGTACTTCTAATCATATGATTCTGCAATAGTCATATTTGTCTTGCTTCCAATTCTTATTACGAATGCATCTATTTATGATCATATATTTTATGGCTCACATTATTTAAGGGACTGAATGATAATTTAATGAAATTCTAAGTCCCAGAGCACTTACTTTCTTACATGGTGGATAAATTCCCCATGCTATATGATAAAGGGTCTTCCATTGAGGTAACATCTTATTTCTTTACCCATTTTTTTCTTCATTTCTTGTCTAACTTGTTCTTGAATTTCAATTCCCTTTCCTTTTTTATCCTTGTCAGTAGTGAACTGATATCTATAATTGTATTCAACATAGCCAAAATTTTGACAAATGTAAAGGCAAATCCCATTTCCCTGCAAGGTTTAGAATTTATTCTAGTATCTCCCAATCTACATTCTAATGTCAAATGTCCTTCTTTTCCACATTTGAAACACATAATAGGATTGTTACCTTCTTTTATCATATAGTTCATTGATTTGCTAAACTTCCTTGGTAGTGCCATCTTAGTTCTTCATTATTTATCTTTGTGTCCATAGTAATTGCATTTATAGCAGTATCTAGTAAATATTTTCTCAAATATCTTACATAATTTCTAGATCTACACTCATAGGATTTGTAATAATACTTATTGAAATTGTAACAATAACCATTAAAAGATTTACTTCTTGAAGTGTTCACTTGTCTTCTTCTACAAAAATTTGCAATAGGGATAACTTTAAGAAACCCCCTTTTTGGAAAAAGTGTAAAATCTTGGTGAATCATACATTATTTTAGGGGAGAATTTGTTTTAATGAAGGCAATTTTTGTTTTCAAATCTATGAATTCTCATAGGTAGTATTGGCGATTTTTTCCCCACTGAATGAAAATTTCATAAATTCATGGTGAATTATATAGTCATGTGGGGGAAAATATATATTATATGAGGTGAATAATTTTTTTTTCAAGTAAAAAATTATAATATATGAGGCAAATGATTTTCATTTGAAGGGAAAAAAAATTAGTTGTATTGGCAAATGTTATGCACTTTTGAAAAATTATTTATTTTATTGGCTAATTGTTCAGTAATTATGGGAAAAAAATATTTTATTGATGATTTTCAAAAGATGGGACATAACACAGACACGTAACCTAACATACATACATTATTTTATAATGTTAAATGTATTATTTGAGACCATCTAATGATCCAAGATCAATGGCTGAAGTTTAATTTTGGCCCCAATTTCTTGAAGGAAACAGAGTTGTCTAGGAAGTCAAGGGAATATTGACATGTATCAAATTAGGGTTGTGAACTTGTCTACAGACTACAATGTGCACATGTTGGTATCCATAATCACGATCCTATAGTGCAAATTTTAACTCTTAACTTGGTAAGAAATAAATGCCTTTTCAGTGACAAGAGACATTCTTTAGCTTGTCATGCACCACTTCCAAATTCGTACAGATGATATAACCAATTTTTGATAGTTTTGCATTTATGGGAAAGATTTACTACCAAATATGAAAGATTAAGGACAAAATTTTAATTTCTCATACGCATGCATTTAAGGGAAAGATTTACATGAAATATTTAGAGGAATATTAATGAAAATGGATTTAATACCATTAAAGAAAGAATAATTTATTGCTAAGTAATGATCAAGGATTCAAGGGCTATTTATAAATGATCTAGCTTCATTATTCCTCGATTTGTGTTTGCTAGATAATTTGTTTGTTTATGTGATTAGTCTTCACTTTGCAAATAATTTATTTTTAAGGTTTCTAAATTTTTAGATGGACACTCCAATTAAGCTCAGATGCATGTCTGAGGAGGCCCAGAAGGCCTTTCTGGGTTCCTTTTTAATGAAACCTTACCATCAATTTGTAAGGAGGGTGGGCCTTTTGTAATAGAGGCTATTAAAATGGTGTTTGGAAGAGATTTTCTGCACAATGAAGATAGGCACCAGGTCAACACAGACATTACGTCCCATTTTTTGGCATCTCTTCTCGACCTCAGAGGAGAGAAGGTGGATATGTTAATGCTGCTAAGGATGGTTTTTAAAGAAGAATACCTGGGGGACAATGTTCATGTTTTCGTGTTCACAGAAATAGGGGTGGGGATCCCTTGGGCAAGTGAAATACCCAAGCTTCTCCTCACATGCTAGAATGTGGCCATGCAACCTTTTCTATTGGGCTTGAATGCTAGGCAGTTGAAGCACCATAGGAAATGGGTGCTGATAGCGAGGGATTTTCTCCAAAAGTGGATCCTATTTGATGAAGTGGAGGCTCACACGGGGCAATATGGGTGGCTCGATGAATTCTCACAATTAATTCTCTCTACAAAATTCTACTTAGATGGAGCTGGAGGGAAAAATCAATAGCGGTTTTGTTTTTGATAAAAACATACCATGTTTTTGGGTTTTTTGTTTATAGTAGGTTTCTCTTTGTATTGGAAGTGGACAATGTAATTATAATTTTATGAAAAAAACAATGAAAATTTTGCAAGTTCATTTCAATTTGTGTTTTATGGGTACAAAAAATGGTTCCTAGACTTCTCTGTGATTGCAATATTTTAATTAGTTTCTTTATCTGTGTATTAAATATGTATGATGTAACTTGTAAGTATGTTTCAGTAGAAATAAGGAAATGATGCCGAATTCCTATGGTATTTCCATTTTTAAATCTGAATATTTAAAATGTATCACAATTGTACAATGTAGACAGTTGTAGTTAATAAAAGAAATGTCTTATCACTAACATTAAGTTTGGGTAATGTTATTATGTTACCTATCATGACACTTTTTCCAATTTCACACACTTGTACATTTAATATGAAAGATTTACAGAATTTTGAAGGACAAATGAATTAATATGGTTAGAGAAAGAATTTATGGTTTTCCAATTATAAGGTATGAGAATTATATGTGATTATAATTATCAATGTTAAAGTTATAATCAATAAAAAATATTAGTTTAACTTTAAGTATACTATATAATCAATAAAATATATTACTTTAACTCATGTTTGATTGGGAGACCTAGCAAGTCAGCGACCACAACATTCTCATAATCTCTAAACACTAATATTATCAAAAAAATAGTGCATTTTAAATTTGACTGGCTAAAACTATTACTATTCAATTAAATAACTTTAAATGTTATTATCCATTTTTAATTAATATATATAAAGGAAAAAATAACATTATAACATTTAACAATGTCTGTTGCAAATAACTACCGTTGGATTAGCATAGATTGGTGATGTACGATGGATTTTGGGATGAAAGGGGAAAGCAACACCATTTTTTCAAACCCATTCCAGAATCATGACACGTGTCATTAAACACGTTTCACTCACATGATCTACCAACAATGTCATTTGATGATGACATCTGACTCATGAGGTGATTCAGGTGACTAGGTGAGTTAATGGGAGCCATGATCATAGGGCCACCACACCAGATAGTGACTAATAATAACCGATGATTGTTAGATGATTGTAGATCAATGACTGAAGCTATATTTTGGGATGAAAGGGAAAATTAACCCCATTTTCTCAAACCCATTCTAGAATCATGTCACTAAACACATTCCACTCGCACGGTCTCCCAATAATGTCATTTGGTGATGACGTCTGACTCGTGAGGTGAGTCAGGTGACTAGGTGAGTTAATGGGACCCACGGTAATGGGGCCACCACATTAGATAGTGACTAACAATGACTGATGACTGTTGGATGATTGTAGATCAACAACTGAAGCTTTATTTTGGGGTGAAATGGAAAAGCAACCCCATTTTTTCAAACTCATTCTGAAATCATGACACATGTCACTAAACACAATCCACTCGCACGGTCTGCCAAAAATGTCATTTGATGATGACGTATGACTCATGAGGTGAGTCAGGTGACTAGGTGAGTTAAAAATAATGACTAACAAGTAACAATTGTATGCACCCTAAAATGGTCGCCTAGACTTTAGGCCCCATTCTTCAATTTATCAAATGATGGAACCAATTTATCAATTTTCTGAATCAATGTTTTGTGTAATATTTTCAATTCAAATCAATTTCCTTGATCAAATACTAATTAATTCAAATATTTCAATATTTCTTAAGGTTTGATCATTTTATCCCAAGTTTTATTTAATTAAGAGAACATGCTCCCTTTTAATTAAAAATAAATCTTTTAATTAAATAATAAAATCACTTTATCCTAAGCCACATTTAATTAGAAAAATAAATCTCTTTTAAATAAATAAAAAATCTTTTAATTAAGTAATGGAAACCACTTTGCTAAAAATTATAAATAAATAATAAAATAAAAATAAAAATAAAAAGAAAAGTGCACTTTCCTATGAGATAGAATCTTTTAACTTTTTGAAAAAGGTTTTTGCCTCTTAATCTCTTCCACATATCTTTTCGCCTCTTAAACATGTCCATTGATTTTGCCTCTTGAGAATCTTGAGCACATGGATCAACCAAGATTTAATCTCCACCATTTTTCATTTCTTTTTGCCTCTTAATCTTGACCGTCCATTCATTTCTAAATTCCTTTATAAGGAGACTCTCTCCTTATTCTTAATCATCCATCTTTTGCATCATCATCTCTTGCATTATCATCCTCTTGGAGTCTCTCAATCTTAGCATCTTGGAGTCTTGGCATCTTAGCATCTTGGAGTCTCTCAATCTTGGCATCTTGGAGCTATGGTATTCTTAGATCTCTCATATTGAAGCATTGCATCATTATTTTTATTTTCTTTCTTGCATCTAACTTAATCCATTTAGCTTAGATCTACTTCCATTTTCATTTTTTTTTCCTCTTTGAATCTCTCATTTTATGGTGTAATTGCATGGGCACAAACTAGGTCTAATCTAAGAGTCTCCATTACAACCCTTCCACTCCATGAATAGAGAGCTATGAGCCGATATTTGAGACCTCATTTTTGAGCAATCTTAGATATAATGACTCATAGAAGTGTGACAACATTTTACCACACATTTTTTGGTGCCCACCATATGGAAACCCACCTTTACATGCATGTTTTGGTTATTTTTGCAACTAACCCCCTTGTGCAGATTTGCTTGGAGACTAAAACCCTATATTTTTAAAGATTTGATCATATCTCCCAAATGACTTGGTTTTTTTATCTAAAATTTGTTTTGTAGGTTGGCAACATATCAAAGAAGTTCAACAAAAAATTTAGAATTTTATAAGGTATTTTCAATTTTTTAGAATTTTTTCTTCATTTTTCATAAAAAATTAATTTTCGGCACAAATTAGCATATTTTTAGAATTTTTTACATTTTTGGAAATCTCTTCAAATTCTACAAGGGTTCCATTCTTTGTGTTTTCAATTTGAATGAAATATCATAGCTCAAATAATTGATTTACAAAAATTGGTTTGTTTTGGTAAAATGGGTCTCTAAGCCACAAATGAAGAGATTTTTCTAAAAATTTTATATTTTTGGAAAGCTCTCTATTTTTTAGCAAGGGTCTCTATTTTGCATTTCCATTATTTTGGCCAAAATCATATCAAAAAAATCAGATCTTGTTGACTACGTCAAATGCAAAAAAAATAAAATTTTGTGATGAGTATGCACTTATTTTTTATTGTTCAATGCATAATATGAGTTGTCATTTGGATTATTTTCTAGCTATTATTGCTCCTAACAATTGATTTTCAAATCTAACCCTAGGTTTGCATAAGTTGGATATACATTGCATATCTTATTTGCTTGTTTGATTGTTTGCTTGTTGGAGAGTTCGTGGCTTGCTTGCACAAAAAAACTCAACAAAAATCTACTAAGCGTGTTGTATTGGACTTGAGGTATTTTTTTCAATCTCTATAACATTTGGATTTTGGGAATAAAATGAATCTGTCATGTGTTTGGCTTGAATTTTTATTGCTTCCATAGATCACACTTCAAATTTGGGCTCTAAAAAAAGAACATAGATTCACTTTCTTGCATATGTGTTTCACATAGTAATTAGGCCCTATGAACACTATTTGTGGCATTCTTGAGAGAGTGGGCTTCTTGTGAAGCTCTTCTTCAACATTGATCAGTACATTCTCTCTTGGTCCCACTTAGAGAGCTCAGTAGACATTGTTGTTGACATCATAAACTTTGGTGATGTGGTTTCAATCTTAGCATGTCAATGAATTTGTTTTCTATGTTTGGGTGAAGTGAAGAGGCTAGAGGATTATGCTCTACTCCCTTTTGGGTAGTACTAGAAACTTAGATCCTTGAATCTAAGTTAAGTCCCCATATGGTCCTTTTTGTGAGTCACCTTGTTAGAGAGGGTCAACCATAGTGGACACTCCCTTTATTGGGTAAACCACGCGGACGGAACCTCAAGCAGTAATAGTCATTTTAACCGTGGTAGCAACAACCGCTATATAAATGTCCTTGTGGAAGAAATCTCCACGGGTGTAGTTTCTTGTTGGGCTGTCAGATCTCCTCAGCATCTCCTATTGGTTAAATTCTCAGAATGTGTCAAAACCCTGGTGCGCCTGGATTGGAGTTCACCCTCTTGAGATTATAAAAGTTGAAGAGTCAAACCATTACTAAGAACCATAGTATAACCAAATTTGTCTTTCTAGGACTATGTGCGTGATTGGAAAAATATTTTGAGAACATACACAAGTAGTTCTCAGGGAGTAGAAATACTAAGTCACTATTCTTGTTCATGTGCAAGGTTTCTTTTGGCCTTGCTCATTGTTTGAAGACATTGTTTTCTTGAACTCCTTGATTGTTATTTTATGTGCTTGATTGATGATAAAAATTTGTTGATGCATTTAGTTGGTTATTTAAAACAAATAAATCTGAGTTCCCGAGTGATAAAAAAAACTTCAAAGATTTCCCCAAAAGTGCTATGACATGTTTCTCAACATCCAAATGAACTTAAATGGTATCAAGTTGCACAAATGACTCTTTGTCTTCTTTCTTCCACATCTCCCATGTCTTCCTAGTCTCCCATTTCCATCCTTTCTCTTCTTCCTTCATGCTTCTTCCCCTTCTTCCTAAATTTTTCACATCTTCTTGATTGTTTTCCTCTTATTTTCTAGTATACCTTCTTCTATTCATCTCTTCTGTCACTTCCATGCTTGATTCCTCATCTTCTAGGACCATGAGCTTCAACTATCTTGCTATGGAACCTCTCTTGAAAATGGATGATCTTGAACTCCTTGCTCAATTTGAAGAATATCATTCCTCCAAAACTCTTATTGATGATAAATTTATGACAAAAATACAAAAGAAAGCAATTGAATCACCTACCTTTGGTAGAATCATGTTCATAATCCTCTCATGATCTTCTTCTTCCAAACATTCTTCATCATCTAAGTCTTCTCATATGAATTCCTCATCTTTCAAGTCTTATCATGAATCTTCTAGACATCATTCAAATTCCTCATCTTCCAAGTCTCATTGTGACTCTTCTAAACATCATTCCAATTCCTCATCTTCCAAGTCCCATCATGACTCTTCTAGACATTATTCAGATTCTTCATTATCCAAGTCTTCTTCATCCACTAGGTCTTCACTTTCCTCTTCTTCACGATCTAGTTCATCTTCTACTTCTCCCAAAAGTCTTACTCCTCAATATGAGCAATATTGTAATCCTTGTGATACCTCTCCCATGAAGAGTGACACATCCGTCTTTGATGACTATGATGACTATTATGATGGATATGATGATAAACCATATAGTCATACCTATGAAACCTCTATTCCTAAGAGTCCTCCTCATTGTGTGCTCATGCTTACTAAAGGGTCATCCCATTGGATAGATTGTGATGGTGATCCATATGATTCTAATTTTGAAAGAGACTTTGATAAGTTCTATGAACAATACCTTGATGATGATCCATCTACTACTGTTGAGGATTATAAAATGTACCGCACTGATTGGAAACATAAATATTATAAGAATCCTTCCTCTAAGAACTCTCATGCTAAAAATAAAGATTACACTCTCAAGAAAGATTATGTTAAGGATGGACCTTTGTCTTGTGATGATTCCCTTCCTTCCCCTACTTCCTCCAATACCCATACATTTTCTAAAGCTTCTGAATCTTCCAAATCTATCACAAATTCTTCATCCAACAAAAATCCTAATACTTTTCATGCGGTTCCCTATAGTTATTCTCAAGGGTTACCTTTTAAAGAAACTCAACCTAACCTTCACTTGGCTGCAAATACTTTCAATAATGCTAAACCTAAAGAGCCTAATCCTTTGCATGCTATAATGCCTACTTTAGCTAATCCTTCACCATCTTTTCCAAAGTTTTCCATACAATTCCAACATGCTTCCTTTTCCTTGGAAGTGGCTCCATGTCAAGAGGACTTTAAAAATGATAAAGAAAGATCAAGATCAAGAACCTTCCATGTCATCCAATTATTTTCATGATGTCTCTTATCCATTTCATGGTTCTTTTGATCCTCTACGCCCTTTCTCATTCATTCCACCATATTTTAAGTCTTCTCCTAAGCAAGATCAAGATAATACTTACACCGTTGAGCTTATTGACAATCAAAATAACCTTACTACACTTGTGCTTTCCAAAGATGATACTTCCATTAAGGTTATTGAAAATAGTGTTGTTACTTTCAATATTAAGCCTATTGAAAGTCAAGAGAAACATTATATGCTTATGCTATCCAAAGCTCCTTGTCAAGATCAAAGTCTTCCATCTTCTTGTTCTACCATTCCATGTTTGCTTCCACTTTCTACTCTTCCTAAGTCTTTGCAAGCTCTGAACAATCCTATCAAAGAATTTTCTCCTATTCAAGATGTTAATGATCCTATTGCAAATCCTAATTCTCACTCTAAAGATGCTAATGTCCTTGGTTTTCATATAGATGTTGATGAAATTATTGATTATCCTTTTGTATCTTCCACATCCATCCTTGGACCTCCACCAATACTAAAGGCTTCATGTCTTCCTTCCATCTTGGGCCCTTATGTCCCTTCACTTTCCCCTCTTAAATCTCTTAATTTATCATCCAACTTGGGTCCTTACGTCCCTCCATCTCTTATCTTTCCTTAAGATCAACATAGATGCATACCCTTGAATCCCTTTCATCCACTCACCCATCTAAACCAGTCATATCCTCCTTCTTCTTCCACAAGTCCCAAGTCTTTTGGAAGTAACTTGAATGTTCAATACAAGAAAAAGAAGCAATACGAGAATTCATCAAAAAAATAAGATCACCATGTCTCCTCTAATTGACATGGAAGCATAAAGTCAAAAGAGATATCTAAGAAGAAAACTACAAGACAAGTATGGGCTCCAAAATCTATCATTGAAGATATTCTCTCTAAATCATCAAAAAAGAAATGAAAAGCCTATAGCTATATGGAATCCAAAGTCTCTCTTGAAAGAGTCTGATGTTGAGCAAAAAGTGAAGTTGACATTCAAGCTTCCAAAGGCTTCCACTTCATCTTCTTCCAAAAATATTCTTTCATTCCATACACCTAAATTGCAGCCTCTACTATCCATTCACCATATTCCTTCATGTATTCCTTCATTCACATTTCCTCCATCCTCTCGCCACCCTTCAAGGTGTGTGTTGATGTTGATCTTTCCTTCCTTTCCATCTACCCTTCCATAATACTTTCATTCATTATCCTTCTACCTTCTATCTTTTTTCCTCATTTTCCTATTCCTCCTATCTTCCAACCTCACTTGCTTTACATAAAACCTTATCCTCCATTTTTCTCTTCCATCTTCCTTTCCCTATCAGCATCTTTGAGCATATCATGGTTTATCCTTTCAAGGAGCATTATCTAAAAAGCTTGCCTTCTTCCAGAAAAAATAAATAAATAAATAAATAGAAATTTTTTTTTAAAAAACAAAAAAAAAATTAAAAAATTAAAAATGTGCCTTAGTGGAAACCTAGAAACAGGCACCTTGGTAGAAAATGTAAAGAGAAATAAATTTATCCTATGGTGAAAACCACTCCCTTGTGGCACCTTGGATAAGTACCATGATGAAAACCTGGCAATCAAGAATCATGCGTAGTTCTTCTACATATTTCATTCATTCTGTCTTCTCTCTTTGATCTTAACAATGTTGACCTATACACAAACATTTGGCTATCTTGTGAGCTATCTTACGATGATCTTTCTTTCATTCCTTTCATGTTTAGCCTTCATATTTATTTTCCTCCATTCATTCTAGCATTTTGCTATCCTTTTCCCCTTTGGTCTTGATCTAATAAAAAAGATTAAAACACGATGCTATGAAGCCTCTTGACATGTCTACTCCTTTGGACTGCATCATTTCCTACTTTTGCATTACACTTTTGCGACTTATCCTATGATGGCCTTTCATTGCTTATCCAAATGTGCTTTACATTACAATTTTTCCCTATCTTGGGTACTCTCGAGGAGTTTTCCCTTGAGGATTTCTTCCCTTCATTCTCCTTCATTCTCTTGTCTTCCATCTCATCCACCATCTTGCTAATTCCTCTTGTTCTCCACCTTGCTAGACATTGGGACTACACGATGTCATCTTGCTTGGGAGTTTGATGCCCATTTTGTCTGGGGGCATCCTTTGTACATACTTATTGATCCTGAAAAGATGCAAAAAAATGGTATATTGTTAAAAATTCTAAAAATTGGAAAATGTCATGAAAATGATCATTTTAGTGAAAACCTAGCAATAGGTTCTTTGATGTATCTCAAAAAAAAAAAATATTCCAAAAATACCAAAAAAAAAAAATTAAAAAAAATTTTAAAAAAAATAGAAAAAGTCCCTTGGTGAAAACCTGGAAACAGGTGCCTTGGTAGCAAAAATATAAAAAAATTATAAAAAGTCCTGAAAAAAAAAAAGGAAATAAAATCCAAGTGGTGAAAACCTAGAAATGGGCGCTACTTGAGGCCTTTACACCCCTATTTCTCAGCACTCATCCTCGACACTTAGCCTTTTTCCATCATGCCTTGTCCTTGTTGCCTTGGTTTGGAATTGGTCTTTGTCTTTTTCTAGGGGGCATAACTGTGTTAGCTTTGGTCTCTTGGATGCATTAGTCTTTAGGACATCTCGCAAACTATTTTTTTCAATACCACCCCAACTCTATTTTTCAACACAACCCCTGGTATCGAGTGTTTCTCAACACTTCTTAGTTTGGTCTTACCCAGTTTTGTCATGTGATCTTACCTTCTTGCAAGCATTCAATCCTTATCCTCAGAACTCAGTATCAGATAACACAATTAAATTTTTAAATGCAACATTTAATGCTTGAGCTCTGTCATGATCTTTTCTTTGTGTGCTGACTGTTATTGATTTTCGTTGAGTGTGCTTGTCTAATAAGTCTCTCTGGGATGCATAGCTAGAGGACTTGGGGCATGGGACATGTTTTTATTTTCTTTCTGCTTGTGGGTGTGGTCTTGAAGCTCTAGAGTGTCTCTTTTTGTTCCCTTGAACACTTAGGAGATTTGAGGGATCATCCTTGACTATTTTTCCATAACCGTTCTTATGGTCATCGTGGCATCTTTACCTTGATGCAAGCATGGTTTTCTACATTAAATTGGGTAAGATAACATCGAAGTCATCTTGACCTTTATGTCTTTGATGCTTATGTTAGAATCTTTCCACATTTCAATCTGATATAAATCACATTCATATCTTCATAGTTACGCTTGTGACTAGTGATGATTGTGTGATTTTTTGATGTCCATTAATAATGACCCAATGATGAAAATAAGTTCCTTAACATTCTCTAATGAATGATGAACATAAAATCCTATGTTACAGTTGCTCTATTGCAAGTACACCTTTGCATTTTCATGTAGCTTGCATTGTTATACTTCATGTTAAATTGCATTTTTAGGCTGCATTATGAGTTGGAGAGGGTTTTCCTTCATCTTTATTTTGGACTTTTAATCAACTGTGATCATGTTTTGATCTTCATTTACTTATCTTCTTTTGTGATCTCAATCAAAATTTCCTATCTTAAAAAGTTGATTGATTTTTGAGGCATTCTCTTTCTTGAGGAAAATTTTGTTTCTTCTCTCCATTTCTTTCCACCTCTTCCAAACTTTGATCTTCCATTCTCTTTCACCATAATTCTTTTCTTCTGATTCAACCTTGGGGCATAAAATTTACTGCTTAATGATCTACCTTGGTTCTATGATCCTATATCTTTCATCTTATATCAAGAACCTTATTTCTTTAATTTGATTTGATCAAATTCATCAATTTTTTGTTTCTCCTCTATCTCATTTTGATTTCGATCATGAGGGGGCAGTACCTATCAAACTTCAATCCTTGATTCAGCATTATCGAACCTATCAATTAACCTTGTTTTTTTTCAATCAGCTTATCTTTGTCCTGATGTGTTCCCATCTGTCAAACACACATCTGTATTATTTTGTGATCCCAAATCGATCTCACACTTTAATTTCATTCTTTGACTACATGTGATCCCAAATCGATCTCACATTAGTCAAAGAGGGGAAAATGTATGCACCCTAAAATGGTCGCCTAGACTTTGGGCCCCATTCTTCAATTTATCAAATGATGGAACCAATTTATCAATTTTTTGAATCAATATTTTGTAATATTTTTAATTCAAATCAATTTCCCCGATCAAATCATAATTAATTCAAATATTTCAATATTTCCTAAGGTTTGATCATTTTATCCCAAGTTTTATTTAATTAAGAGAACATGCTTCCGTTTAAATTAAAAATAAATCTTTTAATTAAATAATAAAATCACTTTATCCTAAGCCACATTTAATTAGAAGAATAAATCTCTTTTAAATAAATAAAAAATCTTTTAATTAAATAATGGAAACCACTTTGCTAAAAATAATAAATAAATAATAAAATAAAAATAAAAAGAAAAGTGCACTTTCCTATGAGATAGAATCTTTTGACTTTTAGAAAAAAGTTTTTGCCTCTTAATCTCTTCCACATATCTTTTTGCCTCTTAAACATGTCCATTGATTTTTTCTCTTGAGAATCTTGAGCACATGAATTAACAAAGATTTAATCTCCACCATTGTTCATTTCTTTTTGGCTCTTAATCTTAAACATCCATTCATTTCTAAATTCCTTTATAAGGAGACTCTCTCCTGATTCTTAATCATACATCTTTTGCATCATCATCTCTTGCATTATCATCCTCTTAGAGTCTCTCAATCTTAGCATCTTGGAGTCTTGGCATCTTAGCATCTTGGCATCTTGGAGTCTCTCAATCTTGGCATCTTGGAGCTATGGTATTCTTAGATCTCTCATAGTAAAGCATTGCATCATCATTTTCATTTTCTTTCTTCCATTTAGCTTAATCCATTTATCTTAAATCTACTTCCATTTTCATTTGTTTTTCCTCTTTGAATCTCTCATTTTATGGTGTACTTGCATGGGCAAAAACTAGGTCTAATCTAAGGGCCTCCATTACAACCCTTGCACTCCATGAATAGAGAGCTATGAACCGCTATTTGAGACCTCATTCTTGAGCAATCTTGGATATAATGACTCATAAAAGTGTGACAACATTTTAGCACACAACAATGACCGTTGGATAATTGTAGATCAATGACCAATGCTATATTTCAAGTTGAAAGGGAAAAGAAAACATATTTTTGCAAACCCATTCTAGATTCATGATGCGTGTCCACTCACACGGTCAATGATAAGTGTGACGAATGTAGAATGTATAATTTTTGCGCTGAAAGTTTCCAATCTATGTTTTTCATTTATAATTATAAGTAGTTTGGAGATTTAGAAAGGGGTTACGGATTCTAAATTTCTAGGTTGAGGATTGAGGTCCAAGGAAAGAAACAAAGTCTCTCTAAGTCTCTTGAATCTTCCCAGTCATAGTGTGCAAAAATCAAAACTATGGGTAACTACTAAAATCCTAAACACCTACATCTCGCATTTTAAATTTTTCAAATCTCTTGGTTTACAACTTTAGTGCATATTATAGAAAAACAATTAGCCTATTACGATTTAATTTTGAATCACCCCTATAAATTTTTGTCTTGTAGCTGTGTATAAATATTTGAATTTTTCTACAAGTAAATAGGGATACTAGTTACCAACATACCATGATGGGAAAAACAAATATCAAGAATAAGATTATGAGTAAAAGGCCAAGTCAGCTAATAGATTTCCACAATATGCTTAAAATAGCAGATTTCACTAATTTATTCCATGATATTTATAATCATGTTATCCATGGAAATAAGGGAATAATGGAAATTACATTTTCACTTGAAAACAAGTGGAACAATCCAAATAACGGTTTAAAATTTTATTCATTTAACAACATGATAAATGCAATGACAAATAAAATTGCAGTGTGGGTTGATGGGTCGACACGCATGGCATTACCTCAAGTATTCCCTTGCCCAAAAATTGTCATGGTTTGCACGAAAAATTATGATGAAAATAGAAAAGAAATTATGAATAAAAATACTCAGGAGAAAATTTTTGTCCATAACTGAGAGTGAATTTGCTAGTCTGTTGAACCTACGGTTTGAACAACAAAAATCAAACATGCAAATTGACCTAAGAAAGCTGGCAGAGGATTATGAAAAATTAGATGTAACACATAGAGATTCCTATATCAGACGAATAACAAGTGGTTCTAGTTTGAGTCCAGATCATAAGCCTCCTTATGATTATGATATTTTTGTGTCATGGGAACAGGACAATATTTCCTTGCTAGCATTTTGTTTGGGATTGGATAGTAACAAAGAAGTGGGTGCCAACATTCTTGAAATTCTTTTTCATATTCATTTTGAAAAGGAACCAGTAAAATATTATTTTATTGAGCACATTGTTTGTTGCATGAAAGAAATTTTACTAATGATAAAAGGAGGTTCACAGAAGATATTTAGATTCACAACCTACTTGTGCTGTCTTCTCTTAGGAAAGCATCGTGCAATATTTCAGACAAACAACCTTTGCAGTCAAGGCAAAAATTGAATATATGAGTGGGCACCTCAAATAAGGATGATTGATAATAGAAGGAACTACAACAATTTTGTAGACTTCTTTTTGGCACCAATGTACCATAAAATTATAGGTACTCCAATGCCTAGATTTCCTATTACTTGTAGAGATTGCATTCAACTCGAAAGTCAAATACAATTGGCTAACTGGTACTTAATGGAAGAGTACACCATGTTAAGGTTTTACGGTTCAGTGGTAGAACCCTACAAACTTCCAATACATGTAACAAAGAGTGTATTTGCATTTGAATATGTACATTAGATGGAGAGCACATATGTACTCTTTAATGGTCAGCAAAATAAAATGATATTTCCTTACTTTCCTTTCTCATTTGGAGGGATCACATTTGACAAGAGAGGATTCAAAGTGGGACAAGCCTTTTTGTCAATTTTTTCCTTTGATGTTGACAGTCACTGGCAATATGATCCACTCAACATAATTGGAACAAAGCTTACAGAGAATGGGAACTCTGCAAGAAAATGTCAAGATGAAAGTATTCCATTGATAGAAAAATTTAAAAACATGGAGTCCTAGGACGAGTTCAAAAAAGAAATGGATAAATATGGTGCTGAAAATAATATTTCAATATAGGAATTGTCATCACAAATTATGGCATTACACAAATAGAAAGGAAAAGTGCAAGCCACAACATCATATAATTTCTACTAGAAAGTCACTCAACCATCTACAAAATCTATTCCAAAAGACCTAATGGATGAATGTATGGATGATAATTGGACTCGAACCAAAATTTATGATTTTTGGGAAATGAGGAAGAATCTTAGTGAGCCAAAGACCTCTGCAGATCTTTATGGCGTGGAAGAGGATATAATGTTTAGTGAATTATGGAATAAGGAGCATCCAGTTGAGGCATATCATGACAATGATGATGACTATGAGAAGGATTCACTAAATCCCACGTCCAGTAAAGTATATTCAATTAGTAGAGGAGTTGATGTGTCCACAAAAGATAAATATACCAAAGGGGCAAAAATTATAGAAAAAATGGGCTACCCAGGTTTTGGTGGTCTGGGTCCCAGTGCACAAGGGCCTTGGTCTACACTTGACCCACCATCTCCACCAAAATATGGTCACAAACTAGGCCTTGGACTTCAATCATCATATTCATAAAAAAAAAATACTACTCATTCAATTTTAGTTTTTCTAGCTTCAAATCCAGTTCCATGTGTTCTAGGCACCAGATTCAATCTAAATCAATCACCACTCCCATAGCTATGGATATCAAGGGTAAAACTAGTGGTCCAAAAAGGACATTATAAGTGGACATGGGATCAGTAGATCTGAGAGATCAAGGATATGTAAAACTAAAGAAGAAAAAGGTTATGACAAGTAGTAGTACAACAATGAAAATGGTGACTCTGAGTCCAACAATTGCCACACCTTTAGGACAAAACCCTCAGAATAGTCCTAAAAATCATTTTGTAATGTGTTAGGGTGTTTATAATCCTCATGGTGGAACTGACATAACCACAAGAAACATAGGTGGAGGTTTGTACATTAGTGTAAGTGCTATTTCACCATTCAAAAAATCAATTGTGTCAGAAAACACTGATTTTTGTTAGAATGATTTTGTAACTAAATTTGAACAATCAAAAAATAGGAATAGACAAAATGCTAGGACATTGAATATGGAAGCAGTTACTTTAGCTCATGATGCAGAACCTGCATCCAACAAGTTATTTCCCACATTTGACCCAAAGAAAGATATGATGGATTTCATGGTTGTTATGCCCCCAGCTAGAGATAAAAATCCACCAGAGAGTCAGTTAGATCCATCTCAATTTCAAGTTAGCACCCTCAAAATGGATTTATCCAAAATTTAAAATGTGGATGAGATAAATATGTCAAAAATGACCAACCAAGTGGTCTACAATTCAGTGATGAAGTTTGAGAGAGAGAAAGGAAGGTTTCAAGGCACAATAGATAAGTTAAAGGCAGACCTGGCAAATGAAAAGGCAAAGGAGAAAGCAGTAGAAAATAGGTGCAAAGAATTAGAGAAAAGGATAAAAAATTCATCCTCTAAAGATGCAATTGGATAGCAAGAACATATGGATGCAAAACTGAAAACTCTGAGGGAAAAGTTGGAATAGAGCAAAAAAAAACTTGAGGATGAAAAATCCTCTTCATTAAGTATATACAAAAGCATGGAGAATGCGGGATAGGCAAACAGTAACTTAAAAAAACAATTGGAGAATGAGAGGGTAAAAACAAAATAGTGGGAAGAGAAAGAAAAATAGTGGGAAGAGAAAGCAGAGAAAATAAAAAAACATAGTGAACACCAGTTCTCAGAAATGAGAGAAGACCTAAAGAAGGAAAATAATACAATTAAAAATTATGAAAACAACTTGAATGACCATGTAAATAATACATTCGAGCAAATAAAAAAATACTTCTAGGGGCAAATAAAGGTGTCTGTTGATAGGTTGTGTGATTGGTTTGAAATGAATGAAAGTCTTAGATATGTTTTTGGGAAGTTGAAAGAGCACATTGAGAAGAACAATTTTTTTTGTCAGAGATAGAATACTGCAAAGAAGATTATGCAAGAAATCAACACAACAAGTGAAAGACATTTTGCAAGAAATGAAATTCATGACCACGTTGATGCATCAATAAAGGAAAACTTTGTCTTTCAAAAATATCAGAAACTAAATGAAGCAGACGGAAATCTTTCCTTATTTGGGCCAAAGCTCGCCAAGTTGAATAGTAAACCAACCAAATTGATAACTCCTGGTTTGTCGAGCCCTGGTCCTGACTGCTCATCAATGAATTTAGTTTGAAGAGAAGCTTACAAAAAAAAGTTGGAGGACAAAATGACGTTTGATTTAGGCAAGCTTTCTCAGGACATAACTCAAGAAGGCATTACAAACTGCATCAAAACAATGACAAATTTGAATGCAACATTGGAAGAAACATTTATTTCAACTCACTCTTCCAAGTATGGATGCCTGATGAGGTTGCAGGTCATTCACTATAACATCAAAAAAATTTCCCTTCCCACCGATGAAGAATGGAGCATACTAAATAAGCTAACAGAATCATCTTGATCTCATCAATCATAGTATGTGAAAGTACTTTTAGTTTCAATCATCTCTATATCTTTAGTATATATCTTTGATATTATCCTAAATACTAAAATTGATTTTAAAGTAACAAGTTTGAACTTTGTATTTTGAACAGGATCAATGTTGCAGATGCTATTGCCAATGCTAATTTACTAAACTATCCTATCAAATGTAGAAATGTACATTTGTAGAGATGTTGTAGACTTGTAGTTGTCTTATTGATTTAGATTTTGAGACTTCACATTAGGAAAATCAACCTGAAGCTATTGGTGCTCCCTTGTTTCTATAAAGGGAATTCAGGGTCATTGGCTTAGGGTAATGAAATTGAAATTGGGCAATGTGCCAAATTGCCAATGGGTATTGAGTCATTTACTTTTGTAAACAAAATCATAGATTTGTGTTCTTACTAATATTAATGAATGAATTTTTACATTGTATCATATTTTTAATTAAATTAATGAGAATCAGTATTTCTAAGAATTGTAACATATGAATTTCTATGTTGTCAAAAAAAAAAACAATCTACAAGAATTGTACCATATGAGCTGAATAATGCAAATGAAAACCATTATTAATTGTGCAATTGAATTTTGATGACATTAAAAACTACATTCATGTTTTTGACATTGGAATAAGCTATTATGCATGATTGATGATGAGATACAGAAACTGATAGTAGACTTCAGGAAAAAGTTTAATAAATACCTAGGACCTACTACTTCTACAATGGTTCAAGCTGCCACATCATATTATTATTGGCATCCTCAGATTCATTACCATGAACTTTATAGCTTCCTTGGTTCTTCGATATGTTTTCTTCACTCTGCATACCTCCTCTTAACTGATGTTCACCGCTAGCAGTCCCAGTACCAGTACACGAGTCAATGACATCATTACCTCTGGCACTCCCATTTTGGTTTGAAATTTTTCCCAACCCTCTTCTCTGACATTTTTTCCTTTGCAATTTTAGTTCCCTTTCATAAGGAAAAGTATTGACTTCATACCTAGATGTATAGAGCCTCAAGCAATTTTCTAGATTCTTGTCTAGTTTGTTTCTAAGCTTTGACTTTAGGAATCCCAAAGCACTGAAAACTCTCTCATCCTCCACTGACCCCAATATCATGGTTAGACATAAATTAGTAAGCATTAAATATTATGATATTGAATCAATCAATATTTCTCTCTCAGCTAGATTTTTCCAAAGCCTTGATACCGATCCATCTTTGAGAGGGTTCTGCATAATATTATATTGTTCCCTCATTGTCAGTGAAAAATAACCTAATTTCTCTCTTAAATGAGATTCATTTAAAATTCCATTTAGAGTTACTCAATTTAACTCTTTGGTTTTGCATAAATGATCTATCAAAGTTAGTAGCTTAGTTTTAAAATCTTTAAAATTATTCAGTCTCCAATATTGAGAAAACAAAATAGGCATGGATTCAAGTAGTTGTACTGGAGGGAATCTTTCTCTAATCTATGCAGAAAGATCAAAGGCTATGTGCTTCACAGAAGTTGTTACTGACTCAACAATCTTGGTAAAGTTTTCCCTTTTAATACTTGATAGCCACTTCCTAGCCTTCTTTCCTAGTTCCTCAGACTCAATCCTGGCAATGTAGTGCATTGGTATCTCAACTCCACGAACTTCTGCACACAACTCCCCGTTTGTACCAATTTTTGAAAAGTTATTAGGATTGTCCAAATTTGTGATTTTCAGCGAGCTGGCAAATTTTACATCATCACATGATCGATAGAATTTATCAAGTGTCACACATGTCAATTTACGCAACATATTCTACACTATACATAGCTCTTTGTTGGGCCTTTTTCATTAAATTTGTCATTTCCTCAAGCGTGGGGAGAAGACTTGCTAATGTTAAGAGTGTCTCTACATTACTTAACATTCACAGTAGTGTAGGAAATTTTGGTTCCCATGCTTTGTCATGACTTGAGTTCATTAGACCAAGAAATGATTGATATTCTGAAAAAACTCGATACAATGGTCCATCCAAAGAGATCCATCTGGTATCATTATCCTTAAGAAGCTTGTTCCCATTGGTTAGTTCTCTAGAAAAGTGTGGAAATTCCCTCAATCATTTCAAACTTTGACAAAAGTATTGGTAGAGCTCTTTGATTAAAATTTTAATTTTTTGTACTGGAGCATGCTTGTTGACAACTCCAAAATCTAGATTCATTATGTGGGCCATGCAGTGAATGTGAGTAATGTAGGGTGCACAAGATGATTATATCTTTGTGAAAAGACCACCCCTGTGGCATTGCATTACTAAAGCTCCATCTGCTCCAGCACAGACTGACTTTTTGGAAATCGTCATGTCATTTATACCTCCATATTCAATTAGAGAACTCTTTACTAGTTCAAATAAATTTTCCACTGTCGCATTATCCTTCATTTTAGCTACAACTAGTAGATGAGGTTGGCAAACAAAATTGTGTACAGTATAAACATGCATGCATACCAAGGAAGTATTTTCTACTATTGTAATCTTGACTAAAGACAATGCAGTAAAATTTGACTCTTTAATTTTTGCCTTTAAATCCTCTTTTTCAACCTTGGCTAGATAAATTTTCCATTCCCATCCACTATTTACTGACCAGTGATTGTTAGGATAGTTAAGAACTCATAGAAAGTGTAATGAAGAACTCATAGAAAGTGTAATGAAGAACTCAATAATAGGTAGTCTTTCATAGGATATCCTCTGCTCAAAATATTAAACACAACACTTAACTAGAGAGCTTTTCCCATTAGTTCTTCCCATGCTTTTCCAAGACTAGCTTCAATAGAGCCTTTAACTTCACCAGGCTTCATCTTTATATTATGTTGAAATTCATATAATTCTAAATTCCTAACATGTTGAGATTCCTCCTTTATTTTCCATCTTATCACTAACATTTTAACTCCATCTATAGTTTTCTTTTCATAAACTTTACCCATATTCTTCTCTATGGTGTCAATTTTTAGCTTCAACCTCTTTTCCTTCTTATTTGTCTTGCTGTAAATCTTACATCTTTATTCTACCGGAGGATCATCTTCAATTGGATTGTCCACTAGTTCAATGAATGGATACTTTGACACCCATTCTACTTGAAAATTCCTCGACAGATCCCACATTCGATCTTTTTTTGATTATCTATCATTCTTTGAATTGTATTTTCTTTTTTTCTTCTATCCACCATCATCTTCTCTGGCATTCCCAGTCTCATCCAAGTTTATTATATCATATGGCTAGTTTGGGTATTTAATTGAAAATCTTCTTCAAGTTCATCGTGATCTGAGATATCAAGTTCATTGACTTCTTCAATATGTCATGTAGGTTCAGGTTGTGAATCTTGAAAATCTTCTTGTGATAAAGTAGCTTCCCGATTTTCACCAGAAACATTTCCAACACCATGACCAAAGTATGATGATAATGTTCTACATTTTGCTGGCCTCTCTTGGCTTTCCCCATCTGCGGGAGCCTAACCCTTATTCTTGATTGATATCTTGATTCTTGAATGAAATAAAGGCTACCAGCCTACAACTAAGAAAAAAAATGTTTACTTGTGCAAGAAGTGACAATAGAACTATAATATATATAAATATGATTCATCCACCCTTAAATCATGTCTGAGGTCTCCCTAGTCACCACTGTTCACTAGCTAGTCCCCACTAAACAAGAATGAACTCAAAATTACATAGTCGTAGAATAATAATCACTTACCTTTGCCTTAAATTCAATTGTAGTTACAACTTGCCAATGCAGTCAAGACTTGACAGTTCAAGCTTTGCTATCGATCAAATTGAACCAAGCCAAATTGTGTACAATAACATTGATCTATGAATGTATTTATACGAATCATTTTTTAGTGAATTCGGTGGGAGTTATTAGGTCTAAAAATATTTGGTGAAACCTGCGTAATTATAATATGTCTTGTGTTATTTCTGAGGGGATTATGGGTTGTCCAATACCTTGGTATGATTAATAAAGTTGGCAAAAATGCATCGGTTTGAGACACGCATCTGTAAAATACTAGGCAAATTTAGGGCCGCCTAAAAATATATATATATAAAACTATTGGCAAATATAGGCCTTCCATTTGGGGCTGCTTTGAAATTATAGGCGAATGTTTAAAATATGTCGTGCCCAAAAATTAGATGCCATTGGCGATAATATGAAATAAGTGGACAAAATTAAATAAATTGATGGGCGATGGGCCCAGGCATTCGACCCAATTTCAATAAATGTGGGGTGATAGGGTCAATCCCATATGGGCAATATATTCTCCAAATCATGGGTTAGTGACAAGCGACATTCACCAAATGCCAAATAATCACCACTAAAGTTTTCGCTTATTACAGTGTGACCAAATTTTCCAAATTTTGATGATTCTCAAAATTCCATTTTGTTGTTTCTGATATGTCCTGATCCATTATTGTCACCAAGTTTCCTCTAAACGTTTAGTTTTTCACCAATTGTTTGCATGCTTTGGTCAAAATTTGTGAGTCTCTTATTAATTTTGTTTTCAACTTTAAGTTTGTTCTCTAGTTGTCCATTCTCTTACTTTAGTGTCTGATTTCCATCGTGTAACTACAGGTTCTTGTCACATATTCCTTCTAATTGTTCATTTGTACTTGGATCTCTTGTCTTTGTCTCTATAGGAGTGATTCTTTGTTTCTAATGGTTTCCTCAGCTTTCCTTTTTTTGATTCAAGAATTTCATTGGCACTTTTAGCATCTCTCATCATTTCAAATACTTTTGTCATTTTTATGGCTTGAATTTCATGTTCTTTCTTCATTTGGTTAATCTCATCAAGTAGCTCATTGTTCTTTCTCAATAGATCTACAATAGCACCATCAACTTCCTCAAAATTAACACATCCTTCAGATAGTTGTTTAAGATCATCAAGGCTTATTTGTAAATTTTCTAACAATTCATTTCTTTTTTCCAAATTAAGTCTTCAATTTTTTTTTTCAGATTTTATATTTGATCATTAGAATATTCTAGGGCTTTCTCTAGTATCTTTTGATAGTTGTAACTTTCCATAATCTTAGATCTACTCTCAAGTTGTTAAAATTTCCTCTAGAGAACCAATGCTCTAATACCAATTGTTGGAAAGATTCAGGTCAGATACTAAGAGGGAGGAGGGTGAATCATTACCACACACTTTTCACAAGTTTTATCCTTTCAATCATAAAATAATAAACTATAATTCACTTTCACCGATATCTATTGTTTCAACAGTTAATGTACTGATATGAAATGACTTGTTACCTATTACTAACATGTAAAGATTTTGAAAGTAATCAACATGTAACATAAACATTCACACATATAACACTTAACACACTATTTTCGTATTGTAGAAAACCCATGGTTAGAGGAAAAAACTGTGGTGGAGATGGTAGCCACAATTCATCACTACAATAATAAGGTGTCAGATTAAGAGCTTACATTAATGTAATCTTCTCAATGACTTCACCCTATTAGGAGTGATTGATACCTTGTTATAAGTATCTAGAGTCCTATTAGAGACTACTCTATTAATAGATTTTATCCCACTTATGCATTGTTCACTCTATTAATGGATTTACAAAAAGTTTCAAATATAACTCCTAAGTTTGATTAAAGACTACCTAGTTAAACAATTTTACAATCTTTTTGATAGACTATTAAGAATAAATCAACAAGATTTTTTTCTCTAATTTCTTTCACCTAAATCTTGTCAGATCCGTCCAACTCCTTCCTTGCTTCTCAATTGATCTACTTCTTTATTCTGTCACTATGTTCTTCACTTTACAATTTTTAGTAACATTCCATATCAACAGTCTATATCGTATCCATCTCTTTTCTTCATCTTAATATTTTTAAATCATTTCTTCTCCTTAAAACTTCCCTAAACCTAATTAGGGTTCCATAAAACTTCCTCTCAAATATTCCATAAACCATTTTGAATTTTTATGTCATCACCAATTGTTGTGTAGTCATCTCTAATAAAATTTATTTTCATTTAATTCTAATCCTCCCTTGAATTGAGCACTCAAATCTCTTCACCTTTTTACATTAACCATTTTCCATGATTCCTTGACTGGTGTCCTTTACTTTTTATTTCATCTAGATTTAATGAATCTCCCTCTATGGTGATCCTATCTCTATTGTACCAATATGTTCCTTCATTTACCAATTTAACATTTTTCAATTCACCAATAGTGGTTTTTTGTTACGATTAGATTTGTTCATATCTTGTGTATCAATAATACTATAGTTATCTGATAGTAGCTTTCGTTCTTTAATATGACTTATTTGTTTACCTATATGCTTGAATTGTATTACCTCTTTATGATTTACCTTTCTTATGTGATTTTCCAATAATGACTACTATAGATAAAATCTTCATTAAAATCTTGTAGCAACTTGGAGAGGATGTTGTCAAATAACAGAACACACTACATTCCTTAAATCATGCCACAAATCTTCAAAACACACTATCTCACCAAGTCGATCAAGAACACTAAAAATATTAAAACACTATAGTAAAATCATGAAATACAATCACATAACCCAATGCAATCCAAAAAAATGAATGACACAATCTAGAAGCATCATTAAGAAAAATAAAATATCACATCAACAACATAAACATATTTGTCTCTAAATTCACAACTATCTCCACACTTCACATTAGGAACACCAAAAAACAACCTCTGTCACTTAAGAGAACTATCTCAACAACATCCAAATCATGAACCATTCAATTTTAGGAGACATATCCATGTTCTAAACTCACCACTAGGTTAGAAACAAAAAATATTGCATAACCAATCTATATTGATCCAAAAACTACAACACTATTAGATCCTAAAAAACCATAAAACTATCCTATGATAAATCACCTAAACATCACTCAAACCATAATGTGAACCAATAAAACTTGGAGATGATAAATTCTAGACATCCCTCAATATATCTTCAACTATGCAACATCTAATAATCAATAAAGTAGTTGAACTAATCCAGATAATTTACAAAAAAGCCCAACATTATTGTCCAAAAAAAGGAAATATGTTGACATCAACGACAAAACATCAATGCCATCAAATATATGAAATGTATATCAGAAATATATAATAGTTTCAGTAGAGAAAAAAGTGTGCAGAATGATAAAGGGAAGCAAAAAGTTGACGTACAAGAGGTTAAGAGGGAAATGAGTAAGATATTGGTTAGAAAAGACCATATTGATGCTACTAGAAATATCACACTAGATTCTAGTATAAAAATATCATCATCAAACTAATTAGGTCATATACCTAAGGGGGGTATTTTCAAGAAAAATATTACATTACCCCTGAATCAGAAGGATAAATAGAAGTGATCAATATGGCTATATACATAATTGAATCTCGATCTCAATGGAATCAGACCTGAAGGATATGGTCCAAATGGAATCAATTTTTGGTTTCTTACTTAGAGGATCATCCTTTGGCTTCTTACTATGTCATGGAACTTCTCCACTTTCATTGACATCAATGGTCCAACACTAGTGGATGATCTTGAAAATAAGAAACCAAAAATTGACATAGTTAAGCCACAATTTATAGTTAATGATGCCTGGAAGAATATGACAATTCATTGCATATTAGTTTAGTTGAATAGATATTATAATAGATATGAATAACAAGAAAATATATTATTAGAAGATGGAGAAATTGTTTATTTACAAAACTACAATAGATCTTTAGTGGAGATCAAAGGTGACATTCCAAATGATCTATCTAACATCCTAGTTCTCTCTTCAATCTTTAATGCCATCTAATAAGCATCACCGATTGTTTTTATCCACACAGTAAGTAACTCTTCTTAAATACTGGGTCTCAAACCATAGACATACCTAGCAACCTTCTCTTTATCAGCTTCAGAATGACCAGTCCTAATCAAAATCCTATAAAACTCCTTGGTATACTCTTGTACCAATTTGTTAGTCTGCTTCAATGCTTGCATCTTCTTAAACATGTCCAATTCATGCATCTTCTTGGCCATAACCCCTGTCTTCTAAGAAAGAAAGTTAACATCACTAGAAGAGGAAAATCTAATTGGTGAGATGAATTTGGCGAGGCTCTGTTAGGTAATTGTAAGAGAAGAAATGAAATAAATTCTTGAAGATGTTAGGATTAGGTAATACTAAGAGGGGGGGTGAATTAGTATTACAAAACTTTGATTTTAACTTCAAACAATTATAAACAATCCAAAGTAATACAGAAATGAAAAGAACAAATAATCATAACACATTACTCATGACACCATGATTTGTTCTTGAGGAAACCCTGGTTAAAGGGAAAACCCCGATGGGGATGGTACCCACAAATATGTACTAAAATATAATGTCCCTATTAGGAATCCTAGCCCTGTTAGGAACTGATTATTACATAGGACATTTCCTTGTTAGAGGATTACAAAAACCCTTTTAGGGGCATACAAAACACCTGGTTAAAGGTGGTGAGCACACTTCTCTTACAATCAAAACTCTCCCAAAATAGTTTTCAAAAGGGGAACAATACAAGCACTTATCTTGCTTAGATAGTTCCAGTTGTAGCTCGGCCTCTTACTGATCTCGCATCTGACTTCTGCTATTCTATTCACAAACTTGTCATATCAATATCATCCATACCTTTCTTTAACAAGAGCAATCTATATTTATACAAAATTAGCCTTCCAGTCGGCTCTACAATTGTCATACAAAACATAATATAAAATTGTGCAAATGATATATATGGAGTTAGCACTCTTATATCACCAAAGATTTAGCATTATAATTTATTTACAAGTCTTATCATGTTACCATATCCATTATGCTTTCCTTAATCTTCGCAACTATTCATGTACCTTGATATACTATTTTGTTGTCTTCCCACACCTTCCCAAAATTGTATCTTGCACACCAGCTATCCAAAACTCATGCGATCTTAACTAAGGCATGTATATATCACAAAATGCCTCTAGTTAACTTTGCAAGCCATAATACCTTGAATGTCTTCATCACTATCAAAAACTGTGGCACTCTACCCTGTTTTCCAAATTCTGGACTTAGTCATTTTCATGACTGTGAATCCAGTGGAAATCTCCACAACATGCGATCATACTATCATAAGTGTTTCCATAAATGACAACCCTTAGAAGATTTCCAGTACTCCAAAACATCACATGCCAACAATCTCTCCCTTTGGCATTGATGGCAACACTTTAAAAAATGACTAAGTGTCACAAAGCACTTCTCTTCTTTTCCTTTTGTTTTCTCTTTTTCTTCCTCTCCCTTTGACATGAATGGAAAAGGTTATTCTCAAAATTTCAAAACTAAAGCATATGTGTTCTAGTTCTTGCTTACCAAATTTAAGACATCATGGAAAGATGTTTCCAAGGTCTTAACCTCCTCAACCCATGAACTTATCAATAGCTCACTGACATGGATTAACCCATTTAGTGCATATGATGTTGTCTCTGCTACCTTAAGCTCAGTGAGAGTAGATACTTTCATTGAACTTTAAACCTTTATCATCTCAGAGATATGAGTCTCAAATATTGAGAGCTTGGGAGTTAATAAGTGTCTTAATGAACCAAATCTATCTGCAAGTATCCCTTTCTCCATTTCCAGTATCCTTATTTTCTCTAGTAACTTGGATGTCTCCTTGTCAATTTCTTTCACAGTTTGTGAAGATGACTCACAACTATCCATTATTTTTTCCAGACTAACCTTGTCTTTTTCTATGGCCTCCTCAACATTTTTCAAATATCTGTAGGGATTTATGCAATGGCTCTATAGTTTCCTGCCTTGTGCCACACAGCTCTTGGCTTTAAGGGTGGTAGCCTTAAGAATGTCTAAGTCCCATGAGATGGACTTATGAACTTTGCTTAACTTCTTCTCCAAGAAGTTTCTTTCAGCCTTCTCCTCTACTATTTTTAGAAATGAGTCAAAGTGACTATCAAAGCTATCCAGTACTGTACCGAGATTCTCAGTTTCACCCTTGTCTTTTAGGATAATTGGAGAGGGTAGTAGCTTGTTTACTTTTTCTACTACCCTAACCATTATCTTGGCTCTTTTGTCTCCTTTATGGGCTGATCTCTCCTTACCTTCAGAAAATTCCATGAATGAGAGTCTCATTAGTTCATCTTCATCCATGTTGTCCACATCAGAACTTACTAGTTTGGCAACACTTTCCAACAATAGAGATTAATCGAGTCTGATTTCAGTGGTCTCTTCTGCCTTAGGTTGTTTTTATTGATGTCCTTCTTGTTGTAACTCCTCCTATACTTTTTCTACTTGTTTTTCTTTTTATTTCCTCTCTTATGTATGTTCCTAATATTTGACTTCCATCACACTATCCATCTTGTCCATGAATGGATCATTTATATCCTGTGAAGTGTCAAGGCTAACAGCCACACCAGTGACAAAGAAGTCTAGTTGCAAGTTAACTTGAGCACTCTTATCCACTGTTTGTGAACTTTCTCCTAAACCCAAGGACATAGGTTTAGTAGTCTTAGGTAGTGACACCTTTTTAGGTATGGTATTCATTAGAACTTGATCTAGTGCCTTTTGGGTATCATCAATTACCTCATCATATCTTCTAGCCATGATCTTGACTAGCCTAGTCTTTGTTCTTAGAAGAGGTTTTAGTGCCTTTATGATCCTTTCTCTTTCCTGTATAGACACAACTAGAAACATATCATCAATAGTTTTATTTATTATGTTTTCATCTTCAAAATGTGCTAACTATTTTTGGATTTCTAGTTTGTTGTACAGATCTTTGGGAACACTTGCTTAAATTTCCAACAAGTTCTTTTTGAAGATTAACAGATACTCAATGAGAGTATCTTCAATGATTTCTTGCTCCTCAGGACTATATCTTTCATAATATATGTTTACTGATATCAGGTTCCCATCCTTGATAATCCTTTTTTGTAGTGCTTTCATGTCTGGTTTCCACAAGGGTTGTGGACTCTTTTGAACCATTTTCTCTTCCTCTTTTTCTATTGTCTTCTCTTCCTTTTTCTTCCTCTTTACCTCTACCTCCTTTCCTTTTGGACTGACCTTCTTGAATATCCTAGATGATCTTCTAGGAAAAATTGCAGTCTCATATTCATGTGTTTCTTCCTCTTGAGGGACTAATAAATCAATGATGCTATCAATAGTAGATGTCTTCTCAACTTCTAGTGGAGTGGGTGAATTAGTGGCAAAACTAGAAGATTCCTCCATCTTGTTTTTGATGTCTATCAATTGAGCTTTTGTAATACCCACCATTGTAGTGATATTTTCCACTATCTTTTTGACTTTTCTCTTTCTTGTTACTTTCTCTTGTTCTTCTTTGACTTTTTCATATTTTTCTCTGTATGTACCCCATCTTTCTTGGGTAGGATCCTTCTCTGCTTCTAATACATGCTCTACTTGCATAGTTAGTACTTCAACACTTACTTCATATCCCATAGGATAACACTATTTGGTTCTAGGCTCAACTACCTCAAAGCAGACACAATTAGTTTCAACCATGAAACAGATGGTGTCCTCATACTTTTCTACTAGGTTTTCTAGAATTTTATATCTTTCTTTCATCTGTCTCTGTAAGATTTTAATCATGCCAAACAATTCTCCATCAATCCAATCCTTTTTCTTCCTTCTATAATATTCTAAGATTTGTAGACTAGTGGTTTCATTATCTTTCCATGCTCTAGGGTGCATTCCAGGGAAGTTTGGAATAAAATGAATGTACATGTGGACTAGTAATGACCCAAACCTGAATGCCTTAGATTTGTCCTTCTTTATAACTTTTATATTTTCAATGAATTGTTGAGCTAATATTTCACATAGATTGTATTTCTTATTTTCTTTGACCATTTTGTATGCCATCATTATTACTCCATCTGATACTGAGTTAAGTCTGGAGATGTAGAATGACTTGTAGCCAATTAGAATTGCAACCAATCTGACATCTTGTAGGTATATATCATTTACAATCATTGCCCTCTTGTCCCGTTTAGAGTGTGTGAGGGTTTCAGCTTCTTTACTTAGATTTTTCTCACTAACAAGTAAGGCTCCTTAATTTTCAAGCCCTGTAATATCATGGATCAATTGAGCACATATCTTAACTAGTTGATCACCTATCCATAGGAACTAATCATGAATTCTACTCAGAATTATCTTAAACCATTCAACTTCTATGAATTTCATGAACCAGGTTAGCTTAAGTATTGACAGGTCTTTTAAATGTTTTAATTCATCTATCAAGGACCCATTTACATCTATCATACCATTTAACTCATAGAAGATGTTGACCTCCCTAATAATCTCATACTTGTAGTGTATGTATGCCCTAATATCCTCTACGTGCAACACACCTATGGGGGTTTGGGAAAATGCCCCTTTTGGATCATCCTCACAAGATTTGTATGGATGCCTTTTAAACTTATACCTAGGTCTATCTACCACATTGAAAATTACTGGTGCATCCATGAATTTTGAGGAGAATAGGTCTAAATACCTTAAATGAACACAAATCCAATGCTTGGCTTTATGCAAGCACAACATCTCTCTGCTAGATTAATGCTCGGCCTTCACACTTTTGCTCTCCTTAGTCATTGATCAACAAATGGTGGAGAAATGAAATCTTTCAAGTCATTTATGTATCACAAGTTGAGTGTGTATATTAAACATAGGTAGCTCAGCTTCGCATGCCATTCAGTTAATGCAAAGCTCATGAACATAGAAGATGAATCTCCAGGTGTTGCGATCTCATCCATAGATTCAAAGACATTTGTACATATCATATCTAAGCTTGCACAAGCTTATTCTTCTCATACAGGGGCTGGATAATTTTTGTTGTTTTCATCCACTGCTCCCCATCAGGCCATGAGACCTTTTAGGTTAATGCCTCAAAGAATTCATCATGCGAAGACACAGTATCACAATTTGGCTCTCCCTAAACCACTACCTTATTTAGAGCTTTTACTTGCCATGTCTTCTCATTCTTTGATTTCTTTCTTTCATTTATGTAATCATTTAGGCTTTTACCACTGTCACTAATATTCTTCCTTATGACTATAGGTGGTGGTGTTTCTGGTTCATTAGATCTTCTTGGTCCTATTTTGTTGTTGTCTCCATTGTATCTACAAAACTTCACAATGTGACCTGGATTATTGCATTTTTAGCAGATGGGTGGTCTTCTTATGTCTTGACTGGTCTGTAGCTTATAGTACCTTATTGTGTGTCCAACGTTATTACATTTCTGACATGTGGCTATAGTTTCTTCTCTGATATAGTCTTGCTTATACTTGGATTTATCAAGTTTTCTGCAATCTACCTTTTTGTGTCCATACTCATAGAAATTAAAATAGTAGCTGGTAAAGGGTTTAGAATTACCATTACTTCTGCAGTCTCTTTTCATGTGACCCACTTTGTTGCATCTGAAGCATCTACCTCTGAAGGGTTTGAATTGTTCTCTAGAGTCTTCAGTTATAGGTCTTTCATTTGGAATAGATCTTTCCTCAATCTTGGCTTCATTTGGTTCTTCTTGAGTTTTTGAACTTCCAGCTTCATTGGGTCGAATTGTGTCACCTTTAGTTCTTTGTTAGTTATTCTCATTATTCCTCATGTGTAACTCCTCAATGAGTAGTCTAGCTTGAGTGAGTTCACCTTTGATGATCTGATTGTAATTGTCCAATTCCTGATATTTATCTTTGTAATGGTCAAGTTTAGTCTTCATATTTTCTATCTGAATGTTGGCTTGTTTTAGTGGCTCTTCAACTTTTTTTCTTTCATCCTTATCATGTTGAATCTCCTTGATCATTAAGAGATTGATTTTCTCTTTTTCTTGTTCCACCATCTTTAGTTTGTCTGATGTTTCATTGTCATAACTTTCTTTGATTTTCTCCATAAGGTCTTGTCTCTGATCTTTTACAGTCACAAGTTGTTCTTTAAGTTTCCTCATGAAACCTTCCACTCTTCTTAATTTGAATTTTAGTTCACCATTTTCAGCTTTCATCTTATCCAGATCCTCAAGTGCAACTTCAAAGTTTACTTGAAAGTCTTCTCGATCCATTCTAATCTCCTTTAAGCTATTAAGCTTTCTCTCAAAGGGCCAATAGCTCTTATACCAATTGTTAGGATTATGTAATACTAAGAGGGGGGGTGAATCAGTATTACAAAACTTTGATTTTAACTTCAAACAATTATAAACAATCCAAAGTAATGCATAAATGAAAAGAACAAATAAGCATAGCACATTACTCATGACACCATGATTTGTTCTCGAGGAAACCCTGGTTAAAGGGAAAACCCTGGTGGGGATGGTACCCACAATTATGTACTAAAATATAATGTCCCTGTTAGGAGATGATTATTACATATTACATTTCCTTGTTAGAGGATTAAAAAAACCCTGTTAGGGGCATACAAAACACCTGGATAAAGGTGGTGAGCACACTGCTCTTACAATCAAAATTGTCCCAAAATAGTTTTCAAAAGGGGAACAATACAAGAACTTATCTTGCTTAGATAGTTCTAGTTGTAGCTCAGACTCTTACTGATCTCACATCTAACTTCTGCTATTCTATTTGCAAACTTTTCCTATCAATATCATCCATACCTTTCTTTCACAAGAGAAATCTATATTTATACAAATTTAGCCTTCCAGTCGGCTCTACAATTGTCATAGAAAACATAATAGAAACTTGTGAAAATGATATATATGGAGTTGGTGCTCTTATATCACCAAAGAGTTAGAATTATACTTTATTTAGAAGTCTTAGCACATTACTATATCCATTATGGTTTCCTTAATCTTTGCAACTGTTCATGTACCCTGATATACTATTTTGTTGTCTTCGCACACCTTCCGAACACTGTATCTTCCACACCAGCTATGCAAAACTCATGTGATCTTAACTGAGGCATGTACATATCCCAAAATGTCTCCAGTTAACTTCACAAGCCATAATACCTTGAATGTCTTCATCGCTATCAAAAATTGTGGCATGTACCTTGTTTTCCTGATTCTGGACTTAGTCATTTTCATGACTGTGAATCTAGTGGCAATCTCCACAACATGAAATCATACTATCATAAGTGTTTCCATAAATGAAAACCCTTAGAAGATATCCATTACTCCAAGACATCACATGCCAATAGAAGAATCTGAGTATTTGATGAGTAAAACAAGGGTAAATATTCCCATGATAAAAAAATAGACGTAAATGAGGAGACATACAAGGTAATGGAAAAAATATTATTGGGCAATTGGTATGAGGTTCCATCAAAATATGAGTGGAAGGAAACACCTGATGAAAAATATTCTTTATGAGTGTGAGCCACTGGATGCTATGGATAATTCATTTTAAGTATCTTATGAAGAGCCTGATATGTTTATATCTGGTGTACCTATTAACTTTCAGTCCATGATGAAATCAAAGAAAAAGGTAGAGCTCCTAACATTCAAATATCCATGACTGAAGAAGAATATGTTTGAGACTACAAATGATAATCATAATATTGATTAGTATAAGATCATAGATGTGGAGCTAGATAAAGAATAATTTGATTCAAACAAAAGACACGATGATAATCAAATGAAATAAGAAGTGAGAGAATAAAAATAAACAAAGTTAGATCAGACTCTTGAGGGAGTTGAAGAGATAGTTTTGAAGGAAAAAATTGAACTTGGTGTGGGGCAAGAGACACTACATAGGTAGTGGCTAAATTAATGGTAGATATTAATACTAAAATAGAGGATATAAATATCACACAAGGTCTAATTCAGTTGGACACTCTCAGTCCTCTTAAATTGTTAAGGTATTCTTCGGTAGCTCTGGCCAAAGCAAGGGAACAAATTTTGAAGACCCATGAGAAATATAATATACTATTAGCTAGAGCATCAAAATTATTGAGTGATATCATTTTGACCCAAAAAATAGATCAGAATGAATCTACATCAAGTCATTTTGAAGGTTTACTAAATGTAGTTAACATTCACTTTGAATCACTAGAGAAGTTTGCTTTAGAAAATGTTCAAAATCAATTCAATATAAGAAGACTCATTTGTTGAACATAATGATTTCTAAGGACAAAAAATCAATGGGAATTGCAACTCAAAGATTAAATGATGCCTTATTTGAAAGAGGTAAAATTTATAAATCATGCATTTGTTATCCTAAGTCTATTTTTGACATTGATAATATCATAAGGGATAGTGAAGTGAAGCTATCTAAAATATCATGAGAATATGATCCTTTGAAGAAATTAGATTTAGTTCATACGGTTCAAGTGACCTCACTGAATGAAAAAAATATAACACTTGTAACTAAAAGGAATATAGTAAAGGGAAGGATTACTAAATTGATGAACTTAATTGTTGGACTAATATTGATTTTTCTTGCAAAGTTTGAAGGAGGTAGTCTCAACCCATGGTTTTCCTGATGCACCTGATTTGGTTGAAGAAAAAAAGTTGGCCTATGCCATTTGTGGTCAGGTTCAGATTGCAGAAAGCATTAAAAAGAGTTGGGATATACATTTTTTTGTTCTAAGAATCAATTTCTCATGTCTATTCAACATTTTGTAAGTATTTCACATACTTGTATATAGAGGTGAATTATATAGGATTTTGGTAGTCAAATTTTGAGGAGGACCCTATCCTTTTCCATTGATGTCAAAGGAGGAGAGATAAGGAGTGAAAAATGAGATATTTATCTTAAGGGAAGAATGAATTGGTTTTGGGGAAACAATCTTTTTGGAGTTTGGCATTTTTCTTCGATGCTTCGTCATTCTTCACTAAGTGTTTCCATTAATGATGAGGGGGGTATTGCTGGAAAGAGTCACTTCTCCTGGTGGATTTTATGTTGTCATTGATTGATACCATGCATATTATACATGTCCACTTGTAATATTATAGTGATTCCAAAGGTCTAATTGTAAGATCACCTAAGTATGATAGAATACTGATAGTGTACAGGTTTTAGTAAATAGATTTGTATGGATAGTTTACTTTAAATTTTGAGTTACAAAGCTAGGAGAAGATTCTATGAGGTATATTTTATTTTAGTACATAATCACACCTACTTATTTTATCATATGTTTGAGTTATGGAGTTTTAAATATTGTTTATCAAATGGAGTGTTTAGAATAATGACAGTTAGTGGTTGGACTGATCAACGATCTAATAGATTAAAGATATGATATGTTTAAGATTTATAATTGATTGAGAAGACACATTAAATGAAATATATTCTTTTAGTCTAGGTTAGCATGAATATTTTGTTGGAATTATTGTTTTAAGAGGTATTGACATTCATTTTTTTTTATTGATGTCAACATATACTCTAGTTGGTTTAATCAAAAGTCTCTGACATACTGGTTATGACAGGAACAAGAAGGTCTCATAGAGTGGTACGAACATTGTATGGAATTATATCATATGCGAGCTTATATTTATGATGAAGGATGTGTGTAGACCTTATGTATTAAAGAAATAGGAAGGTCCAACAAAGGGGTATGAACATTTTATGGAATTATAGCATATGCAAGCTTATATATGTGATGAAGGATGTTTGCAGACCTTATATATAATTACAAAGATCATTAGATCTATTCTTTTACATGAGCTATAACTATTTTGGTGAAGATTGGTCATAGTGCAGTAACTGAGCATTATGATAGCTCGATGGTCTACGAATTTTTAGGATAACTTGGATGTGAGCATTGATTATGGTATGTGAGCTTTAGGCATGAAAAGAGATGCATGAGAGAACATTATGTGATATTATTGGGTCGTTAATGTTGACACCTGAAAATTCAGGTCCTAAATATGTAAAATATCACGGAAGTATAATATTTTATTTCCCTATTTAAAAATAAAATTAAACAATTGAAAAGGCCTAAATACTTATCGTTATTGTATTTTCATGTTCATGGAATCAGCTTTTAGTTATTTTATTTCAATTAATTAAATACATGTATATTTTGAAATAAAAATAATTATAAAAAATAATAAGGTGGTTGGGTAAAAAAGGTGGTGAAAGGGAGTTGAACACTCAACCTTTCAAGCCAACCATTTTCCTACCTACCTACCCTCCTACCCTCTAACCAGTTAGTCTATTTTTATTCTTTAAGAGGCTTTGGAAGTGGAATTAATTTATTTACATTTTCGTGTGCAGGTGAGAAAATCAAGGCAAAGTTTCACATAGGGAGTATATCTTATCAAATTAATTTTAATTTTCAATATGAATATTCTTTTCTTATTTATTTTTTACCAAATTAATTTCAAGAAAAAGAGTGGGGAGAGGAAGTTGAACACTCGCCCTCTTGACCCACCATTTTTTCCTATCCTAACAACCCATCCTACCCTAACCGATTGTCCTATTGTATTCCTTGGGAATATGGGTGGAAGAAAAGGGATAGATTTAAGATTATTTTCTTCCCTTTAGTCAATTTAGGAATAAATTATTACGGTAAGAAAATGTAATTGAATTTCTTTTATATTAATATGTGTTTTAAAAGATTTTACGTTTTGATGAGATTTAGATTTTCACTAATGTAATTCTTTTTAGAGCTTATTTTAATTTACCCTAAATTACTAAAGTGAAATAATGTAATAAGATAATTCATTTTGGAAAGTGTTATTATGTTTATGTGTTTTAAAATTATTTTAATATCTTTGGCATAAATTTAAGTTTTAAAAATACTTAAATATAATATCTCACTTTACCCTATAGTGATTTTAACATCAATTATTAGGGTAAAAGGGCTTAATGGATTTGATTCTACCTTATTTAATTTGTATTTTACACCTGTTTTGTTATTGCAAATACTAACTAGGTGACTTAAATATATATGCTCCTATTATTATGTTTTATATTTATTTCATAGAGATGCATAATTAGGGCTTCATGTTCATAAAATGAGTTGTGAAAATGTATTCCTATTTTTACATTGGGGTGAATCACATGATATTAAGGTTGTCTTTTTACTTATCCTCTTTCCAAAATATTTAAATCTTACCCTATGGAAATTATTTAAAATATCATTTTAGGGTAACTATTCCCCTTTTATTTTCTAGGGTGAGTTATAATATTTATAATTATTGCACCCTAGATTCTAGGAATATATTTGTATGAAATTAATATTGTTTCATATTTTGGAAAAGGTATTTTGAAAAGGAAATTCATTATGGTTAATATTTGAAAGTAAAACTCTCAATTAAAATATAAAATTATATTCATATTAATGGATTTTAGGCTTTATCTTACTAATCAGATTTTTTTACTTTGATAATTAAAAGAGGATACCTTTGATTAAATGTTTAAACCTTATTGGTATTTTTGCTTATATTATTCAATACATTTATATGCATTACATGTCATGGTTTTATTCATTATTTATTTTGATACGTTTTTAGTTATTAATATCAATAAATTTTAAATAGGGATCTTTCAAAAATTTGAAAACATTATTAAATATAACGAACCCTAAATTTAAAATTTATTAAAAGTTATCTAATATTAGATTTTGTGTGCATGAGTTTTACATTATAAACATGTGGATTAACAAGCCAAGTATCCGAAGATATGACAAATTATATTTGTAATATGGGGAATGTTTTTCCCTCAAACCATTTATATGGTTAATTTTGTAATTTTTAGGGTTAGTTATATGATTAGATTTTTGTGAAAAGGTGTGTCTTTTCACGGGAAACCTTTGAATATGATATAAAATTTATACTGAATCATTTGAAATCAAAAAACAACATGACAATAAGGGAGAAAACTCCAGCAACTACGAATTTTGAACCATTGTATGCAAATTTCTCAAATACAAAATGAGATAAGTTGTCTTATGTATATTTGAATTTATATGTTATTATTTTCAATTAGTTTTTCCGATACTCTATGTATTAGAGTGTTCCACTATGTTCTATTCCCTAAATATTTTAATTCAAAGTTAACATATACAACTTGGGTATCAATTGTACGGTCTATGTATCTACCATTATTCTTATCGGTCTCTTAATTTGAGCTAAATTCAATAAGATTAGTTGTGTAAATTGATTTGAATTGTGAATCAAGTAGAAGCCTGTGGAATGATAGTCTTGCTTTATTAAAAGTAAGTTTTCTTAAAATTGTCTTAGATTATACATAGGATTGGAAATTTTTGACTCTATAACCCAAATGTTCATTAGGAACTGATCTTATTATCATTTGAAAAATTTTATTTGGTTCTTCTTTTGTAATTTAAAAATTGATTTGGTTACTTTTCTAAAAGCATTTGAAATTAGATTTCTTAGTGATAATTTAGTTTTAGTTTAGATTTTATACATTAAATCTATCAGGAGATTGTATCGTTTCCCTCCAAAGATCATGTACCCCTTTGGAAGGAATTTCATTTGTTTGTGAATGCATTTGTGCAGCATAGGGAACTTGATAATCTAAGGTGAATTTAGGCCTACTAGCCTTGGCTCGATCAAGCCAGAATTGTAGAGGTACTAGTGTGTGCCTATTAGTTGGCCAAAAATAGTCCATCATTTTTTGGAACCAACAAATTGGCGATTCTGCTGGGGACGCTATCAATGAAAGACATTTACAAAATATTTGGTTAAAGTTGTGAGACTCTACTGGGATAAAGGATTCATAATAGTTTATTTCCTCACAGAAGGTGAGGTGGCGACTCTAAAATTCAATTTTAGAAAGATCAGGAAAATCTTATGTTAGGGAGAAGATCTCTAAAGAATAATTTATTTATTGAATTGGAACCAATAAGGAAAAGTAAGAAGTCAGAAAAGAAAATGTTGTATGTGTCGCTGGAAACACAACCTGACAAGGATGATCAAAAGTTTTCTTGTTAACAATTTCCTAATTCAAGCCATCATAGCCGAGAAGGTGGTGATGAAAATTGTAACCCCTTCTCTCCAAATAATAATTGGATACATGAGCCACAGGATGATCCAAATCAGGAAATGACTTAGAGAGAAGAAAGAATTAATAAATGGGTGGTTGTATTTCATGAAATGGTTGAAACTCGAGATGAGGAAATGGTTGTGGCCCTTGAGAGACAACTAGATGATATATCAAAAATAATAGGCATAACAAGAGATAAAATCAGATTGCCCAGAGACATAAGGGCTCTTAAGGCTGATAGAAATGAAGTTTACACTCCTCCCCATAAGAAAAATGGGGGACATCTCTTCAACAATCATATCAATCCTTTGTTCAAGCTAGATTCTAGAGGAAGGATTGCAAGAAATAACAATGATCAGGGAGAGGAAGATCATTGGAGAAAAAGGAGCGATAGAGAATAGCACGATAGTGAAATGAATCTCAATGGTGTAAGCATCATCAGAACATTCATGCTCGGTATGGCAAGGGTGGATGAGAACATTTTGATAAAATGAAAAATTATTTTGATAAAGTACTTGATACTGGAGTAAATTTAAATACCCAACAACGTAATACTTATGGGGATTATTTAAATATTGAAAAGGGGCATAGTTTGATACACCAAAACCATTTGCAAAAATATGAAGAATATACACAAAAAAATGGGAGTTAATGATTATAATAAAAGTCATAATGTCTACCCTAAAGTTTGTGGGAAAAGTAATAACGGTTCTTACCTGCTGTTAAATAAAGAATTATCTAGCCAACACGTTAGTGCTGAGAAGCATTATAAAGAAGACACACAAAGTATAATGATGGGAAAAGCATGGGGAATGCTGGTGTGTTTCAGCATGAGCACAAACAAATGCATCAAGTGAATCTTTAGCAACACGAATGGAACAATAATACCTACAATAAACCCAAAATGAATGATCCACAGTTTAATTGGGATTCATGTGACTAGCATATTAATGTTGGGAAGGAACACACCCACATGCCACATCAGTAGCATGCGCACGAGTAGGTTGGTCCATAATACACTAATCCCACACACCCTAGAATCTACATGCATGGTGAAAATAACTCCTGCCTACCATCAAATGTCAATTTACATGGTGAGTAGCCAAGTGAAAATAGTACCTTAAAAAAAGCAATATATTATCAAAATCATAGGAAGTAGCACCCTAATTTACATGTGCGGGGCATGCACTATGAGAATGTGCGGTTAAGTAATATTAGTCAAAGAGACCAGCCTATGCAGAAGTATTCACATGTGTGTGAGGATAAATGTGGTGAAGAGAACATTTACAATGAGCAAGGTAAGGATAATTCTTACATTCAGCCAAGTAATTTTGTATATGGCGAGTACGTTAATGTTGGGAAGGAATACAAGCATGATCCATGCAACAGGGAATTGTATTATCAAAAATACAATGTCCAGCATCCTAGCTTACATGTGCAAGGTGTGTGAAGTAAAGACACACAGCCTAGTAATGTTAACCAACCTATGCAGAAAGAGGATAAACATTATAAAAAGAACATTCACATAAATTTTGAAGATATGCAAGGTAACAAAAATATAAATACTTGCAGCAAAGTGATTATTTACATAACCAACACATTTATGCTAAAAGGGGATGCAGAGGTGAATGAACGCATAAACTTGTGTATGGTTTTCCTAGTGATACACATTAGCAGCCACAGTATCAAACATAGAGGATAAGAGATATTTAGAAAAGGGAAAACGTGAGTGATATGCAAGATAAGAATGTGTATTATCTAAAATGTCCTATGCAATAGACTAATCACATGCATCAACAAGAAAATGATATATATCAACAGAGATATAATCACATTGGTCAAGTTGAATTTCATGCGCAGCATAAAAACTTTGCACCTGTAAATAATAATACTTATTTTCAGCCAAATCAAGGAAAAAATGGCTTGCACATTGAAGCTGGAAGAAAGTATAAATACATACATGGTGTGGGAAATGAGAATACACAACTTAATGATTTTGAGAAGGGAAAATTCACACAGGTCAGCGATGGAAACATTACAGAAGGTGTAAATAATGATTTTGGTAATCATAAATTTTTCAATGAACAATGCTTTGGGGATGCTGCACAGTAAGAGCATGGAGACCACATAAGAGTCTATGATCATCATCCAACCCAGAAGTACATGCCAAATGGATATGACATGGAAGATAAAAATGACATGCGACATGATAACCTAAATATGGATAATTGGAACAATAATTAATAGTAGAATATGCAGCACCAGAACTGAAATCATGGGTATCATGATCAGCAAGTTAATCCTTATCAAAATAATGGTGGCATAAACTATGGTATGGACTATCAAAATCAACATGGTCATCACCATAATACTTTAACATAGAACCATGAACAACAGTATGATATGGGCTGGAATCAACAATTTGGGTATTTTGGATAGCAGCAACGTCAGCAACTCAGAGGTATGATGCGACCTCATATACATCAATATAATAATCAAGGAGGTCAACACCAGAGAGGTAACCCTATTTTCCAAAATCAATGTTTTAAGAATATTAATCAAATTAGAAATCTAGTTGATATCATATTTCAAGAGGTTAATGAGAGGTATAGACAATTAGATCTTTCAAAAGTTATATGCTCTCCTGACCCAATACCAAATAAATTAAAAGCTTCTATCCCTAAATTTACCAGTGATGGGTCACAGTTAGCAGAACAAAATGTTATAAATGTCAAAAATGTTGTATATGAATTTGACATAACTTATGAAGATGTGCATATGAAGATGTTTGTGCAGTCATTCAAAGATAGTGCAAATGAATGGTATAGGAATCTACCAGATGGATCAATCAATTTTTGGCAAAGCTTTGTGGATCAGTTTATGGAAGAATTCGGGGATCACAAAGATCCATGTTTTTCAACCCATGAACTAACTAGTATGAAGAAGAATGTGAATGAGAGAGTGAAAGAATTTAGCAATAGGTTTAACAGGGTATTAAATAAAATTCCAAAAGATATTCGCCCTATTGATTCCTTTTTTATAACTTTTTATTTGAAAGCTTTTGATGTCAAAACAAATTATGAGACAAGGTCTCATAACCTGACAACATTACAACAAGCTTTCAAAATTGCATTAACTATTGAAAATAATAGAATAGCTGTCAGGAGATTGGATAAGAGAAGTGACCCTAAGCTTTTTAACCCTACATCCCCAAAAAGGAATGAGGAGGATGATAAGATGGTTGAATTAGTGAGCTTGATGAAAAATTTACAACCAAATAAAAGTCATTTTCAAGTAGGAAAGAATGAAAAAAATTTCAACAGGAATGATAGGTATAGGTTACAAGACATGCTTGATGAAGGGTGCTCCCCTTAATTCCACAAACACATAACAGAAACAGAGAAACAACAACAATATGCAAGAACAAAAAATTGGCTTCTTATTATCTCCGCAAATGTGGAATTACAAACTTTCAGAATTACAATATGCAAAGCCACATGGGCATTCCCTTACAATATTCTATAGGAAAAAGCCTCGACTCAATACCCAGATCTACTACCTAGAACTATCTCAAACTGCCCCAAACTGCCTAAGACAATACTATAGACCTTTCTTATATAGGTAATTTCCACTGCCCGAGAAGGTTCCAAAAATTTAGCCCTTTAGGCCGACTAAACATAGAATTATTTATTTTTCCCAATTATTACAATAGGGTCGGCTCAAAAGAAATACAAAATATGATTTTAGGTAACCCAACTTCTAGAGGCCATAACTTTTTAACCATAACTCCGTTTGTCTATTGTAACCACTTTTCAGAAATGCCACGATGAGATCTACAGTGCTTGACATGCACTAGCACCAGTCAATTGGGGGTCGATCGCGATCCGGAGCCTCTAAGGCCTTCAAAATTGACCTGAAAAATTTTGTACCCAAAAACCTCAACAAGCTCACCAATACTAATGATGTGGCAATGAAACTCAACCGGTAGGCTGAAATGACTGAGATGAACCTCCAATTGTGAAATCAAAACATTCCGACATCATATGGCGAACTTACTAAAATAGTAAGTTTCCATAAATAGCAGCTCTGCACAAGATAGCCCTTATTGAAAAGCAAACAAAAATATTTTTGGGTGATGCAAGATTGCTCTTACACCTAGGATGCTCCTGCATCAGACAACTGGGGTAATTCGAGAAGTGACTCTGTCACGACTCATGTGTGCAAAGGAAAACCAAGACAGTTAACCTCCTCCTTTGCTAGCCATGATGAATCTTCAACAGGTCGTTCTTTCCATTTGACCAAATACTCTTCATATGTCCTATTCCTTGTGCTTCTGCCAACATGACTATCCAGTATGTCTTCAATCTCCTTGATATCTAAACTAGTTGCTGGTATACTCCACTGTGCTGCTTTAACCTCATCTTCAACACCTCCTTCATGATACTCTGTCAGATCTGAAACATTAAATACTAGTGAAATATTTAGCTCATTAGGCAACTCGACCTCATATGCATTTCCTAAATCATGCTTCTTTAGTATGTTACATGGCCTAAACTTTTTCATTTTCAACTTGTTATATGTACCAACCGGAAATCGCTCCTTCTGCAAATGAACCATGACTGCATCTCCAACATGAAATTCTTTATGCCTTCTTTTCTCATCTGCCTTAGCCTTATACCACACATTCATCTTGGTAATATGATTCCTCACCTCCTCATTGATGTTCTTCAAATGTTCTGCAAAATCCTCAGCTTCAACACTACTTATTTCTCCTTTATCTATCTTTCTCAACTTAGATGCATTTCTGGGACTATTTCCATATACAATCTATGATGAACTAAACTTCAAATCTATCTTCAACTCTTCACTTTCTGCTAGTGTCATTCTATGTGATGCCTTATTTGGAAAACTAGCTCCTAGAATCAGGTCCATCTAATGACTGATCTTTCTTACTGGTTGTAATCCATCAGGCACATTATCGGATACAATATCCTGAAAGTCATTCAATAATTCTGCAACTTCTATAGGTACATCTTCTACTTCCTCTTTCACAGCCTTTGGAATTAAGGTAAAACACATATGCTCATGCCACATACTATCTAAGAAATTTCCTCTATCAACAAAAGTTATTCTTGCATTACCACATACCTTTTCTTCTGTTTCCTTCAATGGTTTTAACTTATGTCACATTCCATCCTTTATCAGGGAATAGGTATTCGCACGACCATCATGTACAACACATCTATCAAACTGCCATGGTCTACCCAACAACATATGACATGCATCCATAGATTTGATATCACATAGTACCTCACCTTGGTACCCACCAATCTTGAACTTCACTAGGCATTGTTCACTGACCATGACCTTGTGATCATCTTTTACCCAGGAAACCCGATATGGATGTGGATGTTTCTACCTTTTGAGCTTCAACTCTATCACCATCTCTTCTGACACCAAATTATCAGTACTACCACTATCAATAATCACATCACAACACTTACCCTCACACTTGCACTTGGTGTGAAATAGGCTCCTCCTTTGCTTAGGTTCATTCTCACCACTTAGCAGGACTCTTCTGTTAATCAGCGTTCCTCCTCTTTGAGCATCTTCAGAATGTGATGATCTTGCATCCTCATCAACATATGCAACTCTGGCCTGGCCTTCATTCCTCCTATATGTCCCTCCTTGGCGTTGAGGACATTCAAATGCCCTATGACCTTCTTCGCCATAGTGAAAACATGTTCCACGAAAGCCTCCTCTTCCAACTCCTTGTCCTCTTCCTCTTCCTCTCTGATCTCTATTATTCTGATCATGAAAACAATTGAAATTATCTCCTCTCTGATTATGACTATTACTGGCCTCACCCTATTTTTTCAGATCTTCATTTCGATCTTCATATGACCATCCACCAGATCTTCCATCACGGCCTCTTCCGCTTTGTCTGCTCTCAAACTTCTTGTTCAACTTTTCCTCTACTTTTAGGGAAAACTAGTATACCTCTTCAATACTATTCATTCAAACTATATTCAACTCCTAAATGCTTAGCCTCAACCCATTAAGGTAATGGGCAACTTTCTCCTTATCACCTTTTGCATGTCCTATTCTAATGAGGATTCGATAGAACTCCTCTGTATACTCCTGAACAGATCTTCCTGCTTGCTTCAAACTTTGCATTTTCCTCAGTAGGTCAAGCTCATAGTCAACAAGAATGAACTGTCACTTCAATTTATCCACCATCCAATCTCATCTTATGATTTTATCCTTTCCTCTTCTATTTCACTCCAATTGAATCTCTTGCCACCAAATCTTCGCATGACCCTTCAATCTGGCCTTCGCAAACTTGACCCTATTAGGATCCTCAATATCTTCATACTCAAAATATTCTTGACATTCATTGATCCAGTCGATCAATTCCTCTGGGTTAAGATTTCCTGAAAATGTAGGAACCTCGATCTTAGGTCTTTTCCCAATCTTGGAAATGGCCCAAAAAAGCCTTTCTTCCTCTTGATTCAAAACTTTGACTTCTCCTTCTTGATCTTCTTCTTCGGCTTCATCCTCGCTTTCATCTCTGACATTAAGATTCATTCCTTTGTGAATCTCTTCTTTCAATGCTTGCACTTGTCTCTGGAGTGCTCTAACCTCAGGTGTTACAACACCAGCTCTTCCATCATGTTCCCTTCATGGAGGTATTTTCATGCTTCTCACTGAAACCCTAACCATGGTCCTGGTGTAAACTACCTCACAATCGGTGATCTGTTTACACAAAAACCCTAAACCACGGTCCTAGTGCAAACTGCCTCACAGTCAGCGATCTGCTTACACACTTAGGAACTCCTACTCTGATACCACTTGATGAAGGGTTCTCCCCTTAATTCCACAAACACATAACAGAAACAAAGAAACAACAATAATATGCAAGAACAAAAAATTGGCTTCTTATTATCTCCACAAATGTGGAATTACAAACTTTTAGAATTACAATATGCAAAGCCACATGGGCATTCCCTTACAATATTCTATAGGAAAAAGCCTTGAATCAATACCCAGATCTACAACCCAGAACTATCCCGAACTGCCCCGAACTGCCTAAGACAATACTACAGACCTTTCTTATATAGGCAATTTCCACCACCCAAGAAGGTTCCAAAAATTTAGCCCTTTAGGTTGACTAAACATAGAATTATTTATTTTTCACAATTATTACAATAGGGTCGGCTCAAAAGAAATACAAAATATGATTTTAGGTAACCCAACTTCCGGAGGCCATAACTTTTTAACCGTAACTCCATTTTTCTATTGTAACCACTTTTCGAAAATGCCATGACAAGATCTATAGTGGTTGGCATGCGTTAGTGCCAGTCAATTGGGGGTCGAATGTGATCCAGAGCCTCTAAGGCCTTCAAAATTGAACTGAAAGATTTTGTACCCAAAAACCTCAACAACTTCACCAATACTGATGATGTGGCAATGAAACTCAACTGGTAGGCTGAAATGACTGAGATGAACCTCCAACTGTGAAATCAGAACATTCCGAGATCATATGGCCAACTTACTAAAATAGTAAGTTTCCATAAATAGCAGCTCTGCATAAGATAGCCCTTATTGAAAAGAAAACAAAAATATTTTTGGGTGATGCAAGATTGCTCTTACACCCAAGATGCTCCTGCATCAATGCCCTATCACACCGAATGGAAAGATGGAAAACCTTTGAAGAAACAAATGGACACTCCAAACCCGCTTAAAAAGAATAATCATTTTATATAGGATGAGGTTTGGTGTGACATTTGCAAGATGCCCCACCCCTAAGAATAATACCTTATAGCACAGAGGATTCTAGAGGAAGACTACTAGGGGTGTGAGGAGAGACCTATGATAAATGTTTTGTCATCTACCCCCTTTTGGTCAAGAGATAGTGATGACTCCGAAGGAGATTATATTCTAGATAAAGGTTACATGAGGTTAGGCTACCAACAGGAGAAGCAATTTTTTTCAGATAGTGATGAGAACCTGATTATTAGGACAACAAAAGAAGAGAGAGGCATATATTGTGGCAACAATGAAACAGGTTTGTAGCAACTATCACCTAAGAAATAGGGCTGTAAATTCGGGTAACGAACAAGCAGTAGGAATGTTCAAAATTTCAAACAAGAATGATGAAATAAAGAAGGTAAAGGTAGATATCCCCAAAAGGCAAGTTGATCAAACATTAAAGATAAGCAAACTAGTGGATAAGGAAAGCAGTGGTAAGAAAATTTCTAACTGTACTTCATTCATGTCTCAAGCATTATCTCGGGTAAAAATTTATATCCCTCTAATGGAAATAGTGAAATTAACTAATTGCAGGAATGAAACGCTCAAAATAATAAATGATGTTGTTAAAAGGGATTTAAAAGAATAGAAGGATAATGAAGAACTACCAGTTATTTATCTAGGAACTTTTGTTAATGAAGATGCTACTAAAGTAGATCCTTTCTTTTTTACTTTGTTGATAAACAATAAATCAGTTAGAAATTATATGTTAAACTTTGGAGCAATAGTTAATATCATGCCTCATGGAGTAATGAAGGAATTAGGAATGAATGTGAATACTACTTATGGAAAATGCTATGCTATGGATAATATATCTATCCCAGTTATTGGAATAATGAAAAATGTTGAATTTAAGTTTCCTTCTTGTCCTGAAAAGTCTTATAAAATTGATATTACTATTGTAGAAGTACCACCTAGTTATGGGATGCTATTATATAGATAACGGTCTAATTTAGTAGGTGGTAACATCCAATTAGATCTATCTTATGCTTCTATCTCAATGAATGACGAGATTATAAGGATCCACAGGGAACCAAGATCTACTTATATCATTGAAGATGTTGATCCAAGCTAGATTACATACTTTTTCCATATAGACATGGAGAATTTCCTGTAAGCATTCATAAAGATGTTGTTGAAAATACTAATCCTATTGAAATGCATGCTAAGGAAAATAGTGATTTCATTTGGAAAATGTTTTTTGATGGATCATGTAGCAAAAGTGGTAATGGAGTAGGTGTAGTTTTCATATCCCCAAATGGGAAATCTTTTAAATATTCTTTTCTGTTGACTTTTGATTGTACTAACAATACTATAGAATACGAAGCACTTCTACTAGGTCTAAAAATAATAGGTAAGCATCGTATCAAACTTCTTTCTATTTATGGGGATTCTAAATTAGTTGTATCTCAAATTCGGGATAAGTTTGTTACTAAGAATCATAACATAAAGAGGTAGAAAAATGAGGTTTTGGATTCCATAGAGTGTTTTGATGCTTTTTCAATAACTTGGATAGATAGGTCTGAAAATATTCTTTATGATTTTATGGCTAACTTAGGAGTTCAACATAATGATATTCTGTGTAAATATATTGCACAGGTAGAGATCAAATCAGGACCAGCAATACCTAATAACATTAATAATTGGAAAGTCTTTGAGGATGATAGCGACATCAAAAAATTCCTTGCATGTGAAGAAAGGTATGAAGATCAATTTATTGATTTGAATGCTTATGTTGAACCAATAGAAGAAAAGGATACTTTATTTGGAAAAGAAGTAATTCAACTTAAGACTAATAAAATCCCTAAGGGCCTTGTGGCATTAGAGAGAATGTTTGATAATAAGGATTCTAATAGTAGAGTTAAAATGGATAATACTACTATAGAGGAAGTAGAGAAGATAAATTTAGGAAATGAACATACTCCTAAAGAGGTTTTCATTGTTAAAAAACTAACTCGTAAAATCAGAGATGATATTATTAGTTTATTAAGAAAATACATACATGTATTTGGTTGGTCCTATGATGATCTTAAGGCATATAGAGAAGACTTGTTCCAACATGAGATACCCCTAAGACCTAATGCAAAGCCCTTTAGAGAAAGGCAAAGACCGATCAATCCGACTTTGGCCCCTAAGATGAAGGAGGAACTTATCAAGATGAGGGATGCACATATCATCAAGCCAATTAGGCATTCTACTTGGGTTTCAAACTTGGTACCTATTAGGAAGAAAAAATGGAGATATTAGGCTTCGTGTGGATTTCAGAAACCTAAACATATCTTAATTAAAGGACAATTATACATTACCTAATATGGAGACATTATTACAAAAGGTTACTAGGAATGAATTGTTAGCCATGATGGATAGATTCTCCGAGTACAATCAGGTGAAGGTTAAAGAAGAAGAACAGTATAAAACAACATTCATTTCACCATGGGGTACATACATTTATGCAAGAATATGATTTGGACTTATGAATTCTGGGGCTACATTTGAGAGAGCCATGGATGTGGCCTTTGGGGATTTCATTGATATTATTATGGTGATATATCAGGATGGCATCACATCTTATTCCAAGAGGGCATAAGACCATTGCAAGTATTTAGAAAAAAATTTCAAAAGAGCCCTTGAATATGGAGTATCCTTAAATCCAAAGAAATGTCATTTTGGGGTAACTAAGGGTAAACTTATTGATCACATTGTTTCTACAGGAGTCAGAATAGACCTAGAAAGAATTGAGGGTATGTACAAGATCACAAGGGACCAAAAAGTGGAGATGTGAAAAATATTCACTTTTCACTCGTCCAAAAGCGCATGAAAATGCTTATTGACTTTTTAGTAGGCTTGGGTGTCATTACACCTAGGAAAACTTGACACCAAAGCACAAGCCTAATCAGGAACCTGATAACATATCGGGTACCCGATATCTGTGGCATAAATTCAAAACCCGCAAGCCCTTTTCTTCATTTCTTTTCACAGTTTTTGCTTGCGATAATGGCTAGCAATATCATATACATGATATATTTTTGGGTATCTGATTTGGGCAACAACAAATTTGACTCCCCAACATATTCCGTAAGTAAATTATTTGTTTATTTTAATTATTTTATTTTATTTTTATGCTAAATGTAGTTTTTTTTGTTGAAATAGGGTTTTATATTTAGATTTGTAATAATATATGAAATCAGATTGAAATTTAGATTTGTTTTTTATTTAATCAGGCATTGCTGACAACAATGAAGAAAATAACCCTCTCGCACCAAATAACAATCCTGAAAACAATCCCCCATATCTAAACCCTCAATATTTACAAGATTTGATACAAGATAATTTGAACACAATACAAGGTTTCCAAAATAGATATCAAAATATACCTACATTAGGTCCCATGCTTGCCACACTAAATACAATTGTTGAAAATATTAACACACTCACATAGCAACATAATGTTGCTCTTCATTGGTGTGATGATATGCACGCCCAATTTGATGACGGGCTTGACCATGATGGGATTGTGGCCCTTAATATAAGTAAGGAAGATATAGCCACCCTTTTTGTCAATCCTAAAACTGGAATACCTGTTGACCCCAAAAAGCCCAAATTATCAATAAAATGGTGCACAAATGAAGCAATGCACACAAACTTTTGGGATCGTTGGTGGATGGTTTTTGATAAACCACCCCATAGCAATTTGGAGGTCCTATTTTATTTCATAAAAAAATTGTATGCTGAGTTTGTGCTTGGTCACCATGTTGATTATTGGAGTATGAGGCCCAACATGGGCGTAGGTGGAGGAGCTCCTCAGACTAGGCCATTTGCCCAGCGCAAAAAGGCCACTACCTTTGTCCCCCCCACTGATGTCGTACCCCCTCCTCGAGTGCAGCATCCCGATATCATTGCAGAGGCTGCCTCACAAACTATTAGGGCCATTCATTTACTGAGTGATCAGTTGATCACGTAGACCAGGTCAGTGTTGCCTCCTAGTGTGGATGATGCTACCACCTCGACATCTCATCGGAGTTCACATGTATGCGAGCCTCATATTTGCATTATATGCAAGAATATGTGCCTCAGACCGCTTACTAATGCTGATACATATTAGTATGTTATTGATGAGGAGGATATAGGAGATGCAACTGCAGAGGCTGCAACATCTCATGGAGAATCTACATCTCATGAGAGTGCTCAGGAGGTGTACGCAGAGCCATTGACTCCTGTTGATACCGTAAGAGTAAACATTATAAATAAATTTGTCACATGACTTATTTAATTTAAAAATAATTTATTTATTTAAATTAGTTTTAATGATTGCATGCACTTATGTATATATATTTTTTCCATTTATGTTCGGTCGATGACACAGGATGAGGTGAAACAGGTGGATGAATCCACACGTTCGGCCATTTTATTTGGCCTTGATGACTATACAGTATATTATAAATTATGTACCCATTAATTATTTTTTATATCATTTGGTGTACATGCTTAAATCTCTATCAATTAGAGCAATAAAATTCATACATTTACTAATATATTGTCATCTTATTGTGTTCTTGCAGGCTACAGCCGATGTCAGTGGGGGGCACGAGTGGGTTCCTTCATCAGGTGTCGACAAAGGAAAGGTACTTAATTGTTTAAGATTGATTATGCATGCATATGTATGCCACTTGTGTGTAGTAATAAATATTTTACTTGCACTTTATTGTACAGGGTGTGGCTATTAATGATGTCCCGACACCGGTTTGGGAGTGTAGGGTTATAGGCATCTCAATTCGGAGTGATAGCCTGATTGTACGTAGACTTGTACATATTGTTATTTGTATTGTAACCAAGGTTGCTATGATGAAGTACATTGATATATAATTTACAATCTTTTTACTCTCATAGGTTACTCCAAGTGTGAGGGAGGGCCCATGAGAATCTTTCGTATCTTTGTTGACCCAACCCACTATTCTAGAGGAGGGATCACCAGATGTAAGTTTTAATTTTAGTTCAATCAATTTGTAATTTTATTATGCTATCATCCTATTTTGTAGATTTATTACTCTATGTTGCACCACTCTACTAATCTCATTATTGCAAATATATATTTATAGGTCAGAGTTGGTATTGTTGGCATGGTCCCTTCGCTACCCAGGACTTATGCTAGGACACCTGATCATGGTAGGAGATCAAGAGACCAGGTACAAATATTGGTATTCAGTTATAATTTTAATTAAATTAGTGTTTGAATTATGAAATATATATATATATATATATATATATATACATATATATATATATATATACATATATATATATATACATATATATATATATACATATATATATATATACATATACATATATATATATATACATATACATATATACATATATATACATATATATATATATATATATATATATATATATACATATATATATATATACATATATATATATATACATATATACATATATATATATATATATATATATACATATATATATATATATACATATATATATATATACATATATATATATATATACATATATATATATATATACATATATATATATATATATATATACATACATACATACATATATATATATATATATATATATATATATATATATATATATATATATATATATATATATATATATATATATATATATATATATATATACAAATCATATAAAGTAAGCAATCTAACTTGGGTTTGAACTCATTTTTTATGCAAGATCAATCAGAGCCCAACACTTCTTCAAAGAGGCTACATTTTGATGACCCCCCTACGACATAGGATGTAGTTTCAATTTTGTGGTCATTTAGAGATGCCACTTGGCACATTTTGAGATGGCATAAATGCCACATTTTACACCTTAAAACATTGATTTTGTAGAAATTTTGAAATGGCATGTGCCATATTTGTATATGGAGATACTTTTGATAAATTTGATACTTTGTATATATAGAACATGTTCATTTATATGTTATATTTGTATAATATTTTGTATATACATATTTATTATTCATGTTTATGAAATTGAATGGTGAAGTTATATGTTGACATGATTATCATTATGATTTAAATTATATCTTGTTGAAGTTACATTTGTTTTTCTTTACTCTGGAATACCCTGTTCATGGAGCCTATTATGTTTGAGGTTTAACTTGTATAGATTTCCTATGTTCTTATGTTTCATAATGGGGTTGTCATTGGTGTTTACCTAGCCAACTAGAGTTGATGGAGTAGATGGTTTGATGCCAGGTTGGACTGTTTGAAAGATACATTGCTGAGCCACTTTCAACTAACCCTCACTACAAGTTTTGGCATCAACTGAGATCGCCTTGCCAAATGCAAATGAAGTCAAATCACCCAAAACCAAGAGAGGTTATTGTAGACCTCAAAAACACAATCTTGTAGCACCTAACATTTTGTTGATACCTAAAATTGAGAGAGGTTATTTTAGACCTTGGAAACACAATCTTGTAGCACCTAAAATTTTGTCGATACCTCTCATGAGCTCTGAGATACAAGCCCTGGAAGATTGCTGCCCAATCATGCTTAGTGCACCTTGGGGTCACTTGGGTCGAGCGTGGTTGTGAGTGTTCCGGTGACTCCATGGGTGGAATGGGGTTGTTATTTTCATTTACCCAGCCAACCAGAGCCAATGGAGTAGATGGTTAGATGCCAAGTCAAACGGTTTGAAAGATACGTTGCTGAGCCACTTTCAACTGACTGTTAGTGGTATGTTTGAAATTTGAATTGTGAAACTAATCATGATTAATCTTGTGAAATTTGAATTGTGAAGCTTATTATGTTTGAGGTTTAACTTTTATAGATTGTTTGAAATGATAAAAAATAATATCCTTAAAGCATTATAAACAACAATCAAACATGTAAGAATTCAAACCATGAAAATGACATAAGTAAATGACATGAAAGATCCCTTCTTGGCACTATTGGTCATCCATACATGATTTTGGTCATAAGTCCTTATCAAGAGTTTTAGGACATTTAACTTTTAAATCAAATTGATTGTTACAAATTGCCATTATAGGCTTCAAAAGATCTCAATTAACCATTGAGGATCCTTTTGTCCTTCTATCTCTGATTGGATCAATGGTGACCATAGGTGTCTTCATAGGTGCTCCTGCACAAGTTACAATCCACATACAAAACCAAGTTTATTGACTCAAAATACAATCTAAGAAAGGTGAAATTAATGTATTGAAATTAAGCTTAATGAACTTAGAAAACAATGCACTAAGTTAACTTATTACCTAGTCAAGTGTTCCTGGAGGGTCATCTCTTTGCTTCAGGGTCTCCAATAGTGCTTCATGATCAGCAGTACTAATAGTCCAAAGTTCTTTTGTCTTTGGTCTTCCTTGATGCTTTGACAACTTGAAATTTGTTGCTATAACAAGGTGTGAATACATGAGAATAGTTTTGTGCTTCTCATAGTCTTCAAATGTGGGAATTCCATTCTTTCTAATCATGTATGTTCGTAGTCATGTTCCCACAACAACAACTAAACCAGTAGGATATGTGAACCCATCACCATCTGTCATCAGTTGTACAAGCTTTTGTTTACCTTGTACACAATGTGCTAACCAATAATCTGACCTCTCATCATTCCCCTATAGTGCAACCAATGCAAAAACATCTCCTAGCTTCAAAAGATCTGAAAGATGCTCATAGTCAACTAAAGTGTCCTTGTCATCATTTCTTATAGAGAGTGTCAAAGATAAAGGAGTTAGATACTGTGGAACCCATGTATCCACCCACTCACTTGACTCGCAATGATCCCAATCATATTGAAAACACATGGGGCAAAAACAAGCCAACTCTCATGTCCAAATGGTCCATGTACTACTATTGGAGCTTTGGAATGAATGCATTTTTGAAGAGTCTTTCACTGTTTGACAATCCAATCTATCTCCTATAGCTCCCTCTTCAACCAACCAAAAGAATCTATGCACTATAGAATTAATAGTCCCCCCCTATGACAATGCTAAAGTACACCAATCAATAATAGAATAAGCATCAAGAAGTACAACACCTGAAATCCTCAATTGCTCCTTAACTAGAGCTCTCTTCACACACGCACCTGCTCCATTATGCTCCCCTTTCCCATGCCCTGACTCAAAAAAAGTCCAAATATGAGGTACACCTCTCTTCACATGCATTCTACACAACCAATAAGACATTCTAGCATTCTTAAATTGACCAGTGCAATTATCCAACCAAATGAGATGCCTATCCATAGCAATACCATTTTCCTGCAAGAAGTCAAAATAGTTCTGGAAACAATGTTGAACAAACTCATGAGAGTGAGACCTGTCATCACTCATATAAAAATGGTACTCTCTAATTATCTTTCACTCATCTTTTGTACTATCAGGGGAATGTCTATATGTGATGTTTATAAAAATAGCAACCTGAATGGAATTGTAATATTGAGCTTGAGTCTCATTTTGGGGCTGCAATGTATAGTTCTCCATTAAGTCTACAATGGATATAATAGTTCCAATGGGGAAAGTGTCCTTACATGTCCTGAATTGTTGATCCAACCATTGAGACTTGTGACTATGCCTTGCATACTTGTAAAAAAGATTTGTCTTGAAATCTGAGATAAAATCAGCAACATTGTATTCTTTTGCAACTAACTCACATCTAGAGCCTTCACCTCCACTCTTCAATGTATATTTCACCGTTTCATATACCTTTTTTTGGACAAGTGTCTTTCCAAAATTGTGTTCCAAACCCTCATCAAAATATGTTCTAAACTTAGACAAGCCACCACATTCTGAGCACTTGGCATTTAAGCAATCTTTTTTATAAAATAAACAACCATCATCTCTATGACATAAAAATTGATCTAGCAAGTCTCTTGATGATTTGGGAAGACCACTTGCACCACAATCCTCTAGCATTTCATTAGTATGCAAACTAGAATGAATGGACTGTAATAATTCATGATGCATTGAAAAATCAACATGATATTTGCAACAACATGTATTCCGAATCTTAAGGGGTATACAATAAAATGGCTTCACGGATTCAAAAGACCTTTGTGATATTTTCAATGTTGGATGTGTCTCACAAAAAATTTTATACAACATTGTTTGACTTACCTCCACATAATGTTTAGGATTCAGAGTGCGGTCTCGATTTCCAACTCTCAACTTCAAGACATCCTTCACATTTGGTGACACTCTTGAGTTAGCATCCCAAAATTGTATAAAATGTACAGACAGATAGGGAATATTTTGGTCAAATATTAACTGTCCAAAATCAGGTATCCTATTCCATATCGGGTACTCGATATTCCCAGGTAGATGAAAAAAGGGTGGGAGCAAATGAAAAAAATTGAACTTTTACATATAAAATGGGGTATATAAGGTATAAAAGCTAACAAAAATTCAGTTCTTCTAACAAAAATGTCTAATCATGTAGCAAGGTACAGAAGCTTAGGAAAGGTGTAACAAATTAATATGCAAATATTTTTGTCTGTAACAGTATTTTCTGCATTTAATATGATATTGATCCGATTTGATGCACCTTCACTATTTGATCAATCCCTTCCCTTTCATTTCACTTGGTTTGCTCATTTTACACATCATAGGCTAGGATTTGACAGTAGATATGACCTTGGTACTACCAACGTTAATAATAAATTTTACCTTTTAGCTATTATTCTTTTGTCATTTTTCCTTTATGATGCTTTTGTATACGAATTCTGGATATTCTGTGGGAAACATTTCATTTTTTACTGTAGGATGCCTTTGTATACAAATTTTGGAGAATCTCTTGTAGAAATATGGAAACTATAATCTTCCTCCTAGAGCATACATTAATGAAGTTCTTCATGCCTTAGCAGAGGAAATTATAATCTTCCTCCTAGGACCCCTTAAGACACACTTGAGCATTATAATGTGTCTAAAGGGGTCATGGGGACTTCCTAGGGGTCCTAACATGTGATAAGGTGTACTAGGACCTATAGGGAGTCCCCATGACCCCTTTTGATAGATTTGAATGCTCAAGTGTGTCTGAAGGGGTCCTAGGACCCCTTAAGACACACTTGAGCATTCCAATGTGTCTAAAAGGGTCATCGGGACTTCCTAGGGGTCCTAACATGTGATAAGGCATAATTGGACACCTACGGAGTCCCCATGACCTCTTTGGACACATTTGAATGCTTAAGTGTGTCCAAAGGGGTCCTAAGACACCTTAATACACACTTGAGCATTCCAATGTGTCAAAAGGGGTCATGGGGACTTCCTAGGGGTCCTAACATGTGAGAAGGCATACTAGGACCCCTATGGAGTCCCCATGACCCCTTTTGACACATTTGAACCCTCAAGTGTGTCCAAAGCAGTCCTAAGACCCCTTAAGACACACTTGAGAATTCCAATGTGTCAAAAGGGGTCATGGGGATTTCCTAGGGGTCCTAACATGTGATAAGGCATACTAGGACCCCTAGGGAGTCCCCATGACCACTTTTGACACATATCAACATTCAAGTGTGTTTGAAGGGATCCTAAGACCCCTTAAGACACACTTGAGCATTCGAATGTGTTTAAAGGGGTCATGGGGAATTCCTAGGGGTCCTAACATCTGATAAAGCATACTATGACCCATAGGGAGTCCCCATTACCCCTTTTGACACATTTGAACACTCAAGTGTGTCCAAAGGGGTCCTAAGACCCCTTAACAAACACTTGAGTGTTTCAATGTGTCAAAAGGGGTCATGGAGACTTCCTAGGGGTCCTAACACATGATAAGGCATACTAGGACCCCTGGGGAGTCCCCATGACCCTTTTTGACACATTTGAATGCTCAAGTGTGTCTGAAAGGGGTGCTAGGACCCCTTAAGCCAAACTTGAGCCTTCCAATGTGTTTAAAGGGGTCATGGGGACTTCCTAGGGGTCCTAACGTGTGATAAGGTGTACTTGGACACCTAGGGAGTCCCCATGACCTCTTTGGACACATTTGAATGCTCAAGTGTGTCCGAAGGGGTCCTAAGACCCCTTAAGACACACTTGAGCATTCCAATGTGTCAAAAGGGGTCATGGGGACTTCCTAGGAGTCCTAACATATGATAAGGTGTACTAGGACCTGTAGGGAGTCCCCATGACCCCTTTTGACACATTTAAACCCTCAAGTGTGTCTAAACGTGTCCTCAGACCCTTTAAGACACACTTGAGTGTTCTAATGTGTCTAAAGGGGTCATGGGGACTTCCTAGGGGTCCTAACACATGATAAGGTGTACTAGGACCCCTAGGGAGTCCCAATGACCCCCTTTGACACATTTGAATGCTCAAGTGTTTCTGAAGGGTTCCTAGGACCCGTTCTAACACACTTGAGCATTCAAATGTGTGAAAAGGGGTCATGGGGACTCCCTAGGGGTCCTAATGCATGAAAAGGCATAGTAGGACACCTAGGGAGTCCCCATGACCCCTTTTGACAGATTGGAATGCTCAAGTGTGTTTGAAGGGCTCCTAGGACCCCTTAAGACACACTTGAGCATCCCAATGTGTCTAAAGGGGTCATTGGGACTTCCTAGGGGTCCTAACATGTGATAGCACATACTCAAACCCCTAGGGAGTCCCCATGACCCCTTTTGACACATTTGAATGATCAAGTGTGTCTGAAGGGGTCCTAAGACCCATTAAGACACACTTGAGCATTCCAATGTGTCAAAAGGGGTCATGGGGACTTCCTAGGGGTCTGAATGGGTGATAAGGCATACTAGGACCCCTAGGGAGTCCCCATGACCCCTTTTCACACATTTGAACACTCAAGTGTGTCTGAAGGGGTCCTAGGACCACTTAAGTCACACTTGAGCATTCTAATGTGTCAAAAAGGGTCATGGGGATTTCCCAGGGGTCCTAACATGTGATAAGGTGTGCTAGGACCCCGAGGGAGTCCCCATGACCCCTTTTGACACATTTGAATGCTCAACTGTGTCCAAAGGGTTCCTAAGACCCCTTAAGACACACTTGAGCATTCCAATATGTCAAAAGGGATCATGGGGACTTCCTAGGGGTCCTAACGCATGATAAGGTATACTAGGACCCCTAGGGAGTCCCCATGACCCCTGTTGACACATTTGAATGCTCAAGTGTATCCGAAGGTGTCCTAAGACCCCTTAAGACATGCTTGAGCATTCTAATGTGTCAAAAGGAGTCATGGGGACTTCCTAGGGGTCCCAAAGCGTGATAAGGTGTACTAGGACCCCTGAGGAGGTCCCATGACCCCTTTTGACACCTTTGAATGCTCAAGTGTGTCCGAAGGTGTCCTAAGACCCCTTAAGACATAGTTGAGCATTCCAATGTGTCAAAAAGGGTCATGGGGATTTCCTAGGGGTCCTAACACATGATAAGGCATACTAGGACCCCTAGGGAGTCCTGATGACCCCTTTTGACACATATCAACATTCAAGTGTGTTTGAAGGGATCCTAAGACCCCTTAAGACCCACTTGAGCATTCTAATGTGTTTAAAGGGGTCATGGGGACTTCCTAGGGGTCCTAACGCATGATAAGGCATACTATGACCCCTAGAGAATTCCCATTACCCCTTTTGACACATTTGAACACTCAAGTGTGTCCAAACGGGTCCTAAGACCCCTTAAAAAACACTTGAGCATTCCAATGTGTCAAAAGGGGTCATGGAGACTTCCTAGGGGTCCTAACACATGATAAGGCATACTAGGACCCCTAGGGAGTCCCCATGACCCCTTTTGACACATTTGAATGCTCAAGTGTGTCTGAAAGGGGTCCTAGGACCCCTTAAGCCACACTTGTACCTTCGAATGTGTCTAAAGTGGTCATAGGGACTTCCTAGGGGTCCTAACATGTGGTAAGGTGTACCTGGACACCTAGGGAGTCCCCATGACCTCTTTGGACACATTGAATGCTCAAGTGTGTTCAAAGGGATCCTAAGACCCCTTAAGACACACTTGAGCATTCCAATGTGTCAAAAGGGGTCATGGGGACTTCCTAGGGGTCCTAACATATGATAAGGTGTGCTAGGACCTGTAGAGAGTCCCCATGACCCCTTTTGACACATTTAAACCCTCAAGTGTGTTTGAAGGGGTCCTCAGACCCCTTAAGACACACTTGAGTGTTCCAATGTGTCTAAAGGGGTCATGGGGACTTCCTAGGGGTCCTAACACATGATAAGGTGTACTAGGACCCCTAGGGAGTCCCCATGACCCCCTTTGACACATTTGAATGCTCAAGTGTTTTTGAATGGTTCCTAGGACCCGTTCCGACACACTTGAGCATTCAAATATGTGAAAAGGGGTCATGGGGACTCCCTAGGGGTCCTAATGCATGAAAAGGCATAGTAGGACCCCTAGGGAGTCCCCATGACCCCTTTTGACACATTTGAATGCTCAAGTGTGTCTGAAGGGCTCCTAGGACTCCTTAAGACACACTTGAGCATTCCAATGTGTCTAAAGGGATCATGGGGACTTCCTAGGGGTCCTAACACCTGATAACGCATACTCAAACCCCTAGGGAGTTCCCATGACCCCTTTTGACACATTTGAATGATCAAGTGTGTCTGAAGGGGTCCTAAGACCCCTTAAGAGACAGTTGAGCATTCCAATGTGTCAAAAGGGGTCATGGGGACTTGCTAGGGGTCTGAATGGGTGATAAGGCATACTAGGACCCCTAGGGAGTCCCCATGACCCCTTTTGACACATTTGAACACTCAAGTGAGTCCGAAGGGGTCCTAGGACCACTTAAGACACACTTAAGCATTCCAATGTGTCTAAAGGGGTCATGGGGACTTCCTAGGGGTCCTAATATGTGATAAGGTGTACTAGGACCCCTAGGGAGTCCCCATGACCCCTTTTGACACATTTGAATGCTCAACTGTGTCCAAAGGGTTCCTAAGACCCCTTAAGACACACTTGAGCATTCCAATGTGTCAAAAGGGATCATGGGGACTTTCTAGGGGTCCTAACACGTGATAAGGTGTACTAGGACCGCTAGGGAGTCCTCATGACCGCTTTTGACACATTTGAATGCTCAAGTGTATCCGAAGGTGTCCTAAGACCCCTTAAGACATGCTTGAGCATTCTAATGTGTCAAAAGGAGTCATGGGGACTTCCTAGGGGTCCCAAAGCATGATAAGGTGTACTAGGACCCCTAAGGAGTTCCCATGACCCTTTTTGACACCTTTGAATGCTCAAGTGTGTCTGAAGGTGTCCTAAGACCCCTTAAGACACACTTGAGCATTCCAATGTGTCAAAAGGGGTCATGGAGACTTCCTAGGGGTCCTAACTCATGATAAGGCATACTAGGACCCCTAGGGAGTCCCCATGACCCCTTTTTACACATTTGAGCACTCAAGTGTGTTTGAACTGGTCCTAGGATCCCTTAAGACACACTTGAGCCTTCCAATGTGTCAAAAGGGGTCATGGGGACTTCCTAGGGGTCCTAACACGTGATAAGGTTTACTAGGACCTGTAGGGAGTCCCCATGACCCTTTTTTACACATTTTAACACTCAATTGTGTCTGAATGTGTCCTAGGACCCCTTAAGACACACTTGAGTATTCCAATGTATCAAAAGGGGTCATGGGGACTTCCTAGGGGTCCTAACTCATGATAAGGCATACTAGGACCCCTAGGGAGTCCCCATGACCCCTTTTTACACATTTGAATGCTCAAGTGTGTTTGAAGGTGTCCTAGGACCCCTTGAGACACACTTGAGCATTCCAATTTTTCAAAAGGGGTCATGGGGACTTCCTAGGGGTCCTAACATGTGATAAGGTGTACTAGGACCCCTAGGGAGTCCCCATGACCCCTTTTGACACATTTGAATGGTCAAGTGTGTCCGAAGGGGTCCTAGGACCCATTAAGATACACTTGAGCATTCCAATGTGTCAAAAGGGGTCATTCCAAATTCTTTAATGCTTCTAGTGAATCCAAATTTAGTTCTTATAAAGATGAGATGTTAGTGAATGACTTCATGCTAACACTACTCTTCCACCAAATCCAGATTTCAACCCTTTTTTGGATCTATAGGCTCAATCATGAGCCCACATGATTGGCCAAGAGAAAAATGTGATTGTATATCGACTGATTACAAAATGTTCAGTTGAGGAGAAAATATTGTGATGATCAAGAAGAAAATTGGCTATGGAAAATCTAGTTATGAATTCTCTTAAGAATGAAACTATTAAGGAGTTGCATGAATCACAAACCATGAAAATAACCTTCTACAACAAAGAACATTCAAGATATAGAATTTATTAACTCTGAATTTAAACATCTTATCAGCATTCATGGAAGAGATTTCATCAGCATCCATGGAAGAAATTTCATTAACTTTAGACAAAATCATCTAAAAAAATTCATTAACTTCAGGCGAAATCATTTAAGATAGACAAAAAAAAAATCATATTACTCAAAAATGGCAGAGAAAGAAAATGAGATAAACCAAATTTATCAAATTCTTGCAATCCACAGGTTCTCTCCGAGCACAAAAGGACAATCCATGGAGAAAAAATTACGGTGCAAATTAAATTCTTCAAGTAAGTCATTGAGAAACTTGTAGAATACTGTAACGCATGATGATTTATAGAGAATTTATGATGGACTATGTTGTGCAAAAGCCCGCAATCCCTACCATATCTCAAAGTACTAATGAGAAGCAATGGAAAAAGTATGAGAAAAAGGTGGCACCGACATTGAAGTGGCAAGACATTCTTCATAATATCGGGGTGGTGTCATCGAAACGGAAAGGCTTTCCTCATAATGTCATGCCACCATTGATCTCTTCTTTAAATTTATTAATGTGGTCAGTTCTACGTCACTTGCATAATTTCCAGTACAACTGCTCATTTTACCAAACCCTTCCCCGCTCTCCATAATCTTTGACAGGTTCAAAGATCCATCTGGTTGTTTTTGTTTAACCTCCCAATGACTCTGTTGAGTTTTTGGATTATCAACAGGTGTGGTACAATTATCCAGTGACCAAAATCTATTTCGAGAACCTTTGCAATTTAGCATTCTAGTTGAAAAAGTAGGGAAAGATACCATTTCATAGCCACAGGCGGTGGAATTAAAGTGATTCTCTTTCCCTCTGCTTCTGTAATCCACCTCCAGTGAACTATTCTTCAAAGCCTCCATTTTTTCATAGCTAGGGTTTGCGACGCTTGTAAAAGGCACAACTATGCCCCCGTAGGGACTCATACTCATGCTAAGAATCATATTATTTTCATGCATTCCCTAACATTTAATAGAAGTTATAGATAAGGAGGAAGAGCTAGGAAGGGGAAAGCAACAAAGGAAAGAAGTAAGATATGCGTGTGAGCCTATGTCATATGATGATGATGAGTACTCACCATCTGGTAGTAGCTCAAGTAGTGATAGAAGCTCTTCATTGCACATCTACACTAACACAAAAAAATCAGATAGAGAAGTAACAAGTGCTATGGAATTATCTAGAGAGCAATGTGGAATGAAGCCTCAAATTGGTTCATTAGCAGGAAAAGAATTTGGTCATGCACTTCATTCTAGCACCACAAATATTTCTATTAGAAATTCCTATTCGTCAATGGCCTTGAATTTAAAGGACTTGGGAAACCAGGTTACTCATGTTGGGCAATATCCCTCAAATGTAAGTTCATTGCCACCTTTGGCAAGGTAGTCTTACTCCTCATTTTACAACAAAGGGGAGCTATCTATGGTCCAAGGTTTTAATTTAGCTGACAAATGGAGAGTTTCAAGGTACTGATATCTTTCATAGAGAAGTTCCTAATTCATCTCAAGGTTCTCGTTTAGGTGACCAACTCCTTCAAGGTCCACAAATAGACCCATTGATTTCCCAAATTGGTAAAAGGTAGATGCAATTTTGGAAAGAGTATCCCAATTCAATAGAAATGGAAATTCCAGTGAGCATAAAGTTAAATTACAGATCCAATGGGTGTATCTCCTCCACTGACAAATATAACTGCTTCCAGAGACTTGAGTTTAAATGGAGACTGTCTTTTCCCAAACATGCCCCAGTCAAGTAGATGAACCAGATGTTGCTTGAGTAAAGAAGATAGTGGTTTATTAAAGCATCTGCATTATCTCGCTTGCTATTAGTTACTACTTTTTGAGTGGCTTGCCAGCTGCTTCTATGTAGGATTCCTGTAATATATAATGTCCTCAAGCAAGTACATGCCAATTTTTGTAAACATTTTTAGTTCTAAAGTGTTAGTGAGCAATATCAAAGAAAAGGTTCTTGCATGTGTTATTTAGACACATATCAATAAATTAGGAAACCATTTTTCTCCCATTGCATGGTAGAAATGCCTAGATTCACTTTGTCGGTATCAATAGGCAACAAGATGAGGGAAGAAATATATTTGTGAATAGGAAGTACAAATGTTATTGTCCAAAACCATTTGGAGAGTAATATTCTCCTCCTAATTGTAATAAGAAACTCAAAATATAGAAGACACCAAATAGTTGGGGCATTTATTTCCTATGACGTATGTCAATTTCAGTTCAATTCCTAAGGATGATATTCTCAATGTGTAAAAATAAACTGATGTGTTATTTTAAAATGGTGTTGACTGAAATTTATGAACATATGTCAAATATCCATTTTTTCCAGAATTTGAAATAGAACCAGTGGCAATATAATCAAATTTTTGAATTTCACAACCACTCATTGGATGTTAATCAAAAGTACAACATAGTAATATTTTTGAATCGATAAACAATCTTAGTCTTACTTCAAATGTACTCCTATGTATGTGGGTTCTTGAAGGTATCTACTAAACAATGTGTGGATCTGTAATGTCCCTATCCAGGACCTTACTCACTTTGCTTAAAATTCCTAATTAGAATTTGGATTTCTAATGCCTGCTGTGATATTATTTAAGTTTTCCTTGCTCCTTACTGATTAATATTGTAATGAATTGGTTATCCTTGCCCTTCTCTCTCTCCTACTCTCTCCCCTTCCCCTTCTCTCTCTCTCCTACTCTATCCCCTTCCCATTCCCCCCCCCCTCTCTCTCTCACACACACACACACATCACCCTCTCTCTTAGTCTTGAGCTATCTCTCTCTCTCACCTTCTCACTCTCTCTCTTCCTCTCTCAGCCCCCGCCACCTTCTCAGTCTCTCTCTTCCTCAATGGCCGCCCATGAATTTTTTAAATGGCTGATTAATTTCCTTTGCTTCTTTCAATGGCCATCCATGATTTTTCTGCAATCTTCCAACCTTTCGTACATAGTCGTAAAATACATATTAATATATTATACATATAAAATAATATATAATATATGATATATGATGTAACATTTAATATTAATATATACTAAATAATATTTAAAATGTAAAATGTATATTATATAATATTTAATATATATAATATATAATCTAATATATAGTTTTTAATATTAATATATATTAAATAATATTTAATGTAAAATGTATATTATATAATATTTAATATATAATTGATATTATATAATATTTAATATATCTAATATATATCTAATATATAGTTTTTTATATATAATATATCATATGAAGGATGGAGAAATGGGAGGGAGAAAGTGGAGGGAAAGTGAAAATTCAAAATTCTACCGTCATATTCGAGTACCCGAAAATATCAAGTACCTGATTAGGCTCGGTATTGCTTTATGCACCAAACCTACATGGTCAACTATTGAAATGTCTCAAATACATGTTTTTCCCTTGTTTCTCTGAGTTCCACACTTTGACAATGTAGCTGACGACTTTTTTTTCACCCGAATTTGATAAAATGAAAAGGGTATCTTTAGGAGATTATCAGCTTTATATCGATATAATTGCTGTCAAATTTTGAATTTGGTAAGTAATTATTAGTTATTTTCTAATTGAGCTACCTCTAAAGTGCTGATTTATATACTAATTGAAAAATGACTATAACTCTCAGATGGTATAACATTTTTGAAATCTGAAAAATGCGTCACATTCTATGCTTCGCCTACTATAAGGAAAAATAAATAAAATTTGAATTTTGTAAAATTTTGAATGAGTTAAGGTGGTCAGACACGGGAGTTTTTTTATTCTGAAAACGTTGTAGCAGAAAATTCATAATTAATTATTTTTTTCAAATGAAATTACAAAAAAATATCTGTCACATTTGGGCATGAGTCTACTACTTATATATAAAATCTTATAATAAAATATTATCATTTGATTATGATTAAGGTGGTCAGACATACACCTAATTCTTATTTTTTACCAAAAATTTTTGTACTGTTGCATTGAAATCTATACTTTTCACCAATCATACTAACTTTTTCTCAAAAAAGGCCTAGTAGTTTAGAAACTACATTCAATTTTCTACAGATTCTATTGTTTCAACTTTTTGATATTAGGTTCATAGCTAGTTGAAATTTTCACATCAAGTTGACTAACCCTGATTTGATGATTTTTCATTCCCACTTAAGGGCATAGTTTGGCCCCTCATGATCTTGCACATACCCTTGAAGCAATTGATAAGATTTAGTTTCCTAGAAATGTTAAGGGGATTCAATCTTTCTTTGGACAAATAAACTTTGTGAGGAGGTTCGTTCTGAATTTTTCAAAAAATTTCAAGCCTATTGCAAAGATGTTAAATAAGAATGCAGGTCTAAAGTGGATAGATGAGGCCTTAGAAGCTGTTTCCAACATTAAGAAAGTGATCAAAGAAGCTCTAGTTTTGAAATCTCCTGATTTCTCAAAACCATTTCAATTGTTCTCTTTTTCTTCTTTTCACACCATTGCAGTGGTTCTATTACAAAAAAATGATGAAGGACATGAGAAACCAATAGCTTTCTTCAGTAAAACCTTACAATATTCTATGTTGAGCTATGATATACATGAAAAGTAGGCTTGTGCATTAGTTAAAAAAGTGAAATCATTTAGATCTTATCTAGTTGGAGCTAAGATTGTGGCATATGTACCTAATGCAACAACTAAGAACATATTGAGGCAATCAGAAGTCACGGGTAAAAGATGTCAATGGATTAATCAAGTTCAAGAATTTGACATTGAAATTCAAATCAATAAGTTAATCAGAGGACAAGGGTTGGCTAAACTCATGGTAGAGACAAATTTGGATGCAACCTAGATAAACCAAGTAGATTTGGAAAATTTAGAAGCTAGCATTGAACATTGTCCATGGTACATAGACATAGTCTACTTCTTAAAGCATATGAAATGTCAAGAAGGTCTAAGTGATAATCAAAAAAGAGCTATAAAGTTACAAGCATCAAGATACTTTCTGATTCAAGGAGATTTGTATTGGAAAAATAATGATGGTGTCCTATTATTTTTTTTAGAAACCTATCAAGCTAAGTCAGTTATTAAAGAGTTACATGATGGGGTATGTGGTGGTCACTTTTTAGCTAATACAATAGCTCATAAGATATTGCAATTTGGGTATTATTGGCCCCCTATATTCAAGGATTGTTATGAATATGTTAAAAAGTGGGAATCTTGACAGAAGTTCTTTGGAAAACTAAAATACAATGGTGCTTTACCCCTTATTCCTTTATAAACTGAGGAACCTTTCAAAATGTGGGGAATAGAATTTATTGGGGAAATTTTAGATGCTTCAAGTGGAGGTCACAAGTGGATATTGGTTACAACAGACTACTTTACGAAATGGGTTGAAGCTATACCTACGAGACAAGCTACAAGAAAGGCAGTCATCAAGTTTTTAACAGACAACATACTTACCAGATTTGGAGTACCTTGCAAGATACTTTATGACAATGGAATGTGTTTCAAATCTAAGGAATTTTTTGAATTTTGTGATAAATATGGTATCAATCTATCATACTCTTCCCTGTATCATCTGTAATGTAATGGTCAAGCAAAATCAAGCAATAAGAATATACTAAAGATCATCAGGAGAATGTTGAGAAATAATAAGAATGCATGGGATTCAAAGCTAGGCCTAGCTTTATTGGTAGATAGGGTAAAAGAAAAAACATCACCAGGTTTCTCCCCTTATGAACTAGTTTATGGAAAACAAGAAAGGTTACCATTAAATAATCTCCTGCTAGTTTACATATTCATTCACGAAGAAGAGCTTGAGGATGTAAATTTTATGGAAGACAAGTTGAGCCAATTATCAGAGCTAGATGAGATGAGAAGAAGACCACAAGAAAGGAATCTTCAACAACAACAATAGATTAAGACCCTTCATGACAAGAGAGCATCAGATAGGCCTTTTAGAGAAGGTGATTGGGTACTAAAATGGAATGCAAAAGATCAAGATAAAGGAAAGCATGGTAAGTTTGATCCATTATGGTTAGGACCTTACATGGTCATTGAAAAGGTAGGTGAGAATTCATACCATTTACAGGATACTGATGAAACTATTCAGGAGTTCCCAACTCATGGTCAGTATTTGAAGCCCTTTTTCTCTTAAAAAATAGGAAGTATTCTCTAAACTTGTACATTATTTTATTTTATTTTATTTATCTTAGCCTCTTGATTCTTTTCTTACTATGGTTTTATTTTCCAGAGATAACAGGACTCTCGCTACATCCAGGAATGAATGCATGTCCCCAATAAGAGCCATTGTTGACACCTGAAAATTTAGGTCCTAAATATGCAAAATATCATGGAAGTATAATATTTTATTTCTCTATTTTCATGTTCATGGAATCAACTTTTAGTTATTTTATTTCAATGAATTAAATACATGTATATTTTGAAATAAAAATAATTATAAAAAATAATAAGGTGGTTGGGTAAAAAAGGTGGCAAAAGGGAGTTTAACACGTGACCTCTCAAGCCAACCCTTTTCGTACCTACCTACCCTCCTACCCTCTAACCAGTTAGTCTATTGTTATTCTTTAAGAGGCTTTGGAAGTGGAATTAATTTATTTACATTTTCGTGTGCAGGTGAGAAAATCAAGGAAAAGTTTCACACAGGGAGTATATCTTATCCAATTAATTTTAATTTTCAATATGAATATTCTTTGCTTATTTATTTTTTACCAAATTAAATTCAAGAAAAAGAGTGGGGAGAGGGAGTTGAATACTCGACCCCTTGAACCACCCTTTTTTCCTATCCTAACTACCCATCCTACCCTAACTGATTGTCCTATTGTATTCCTTGGGAATATGGGTTAAAGAAAAGGGAAAGATTTAAGATTATTTTCTTCCCTTTAGTAAATTTAGGAATAAATTATTAGGGTAAGAAAATGTAATTGAATTTCTTTTATATTATGTGTTTTAAAAGATTTTACGTTTTGATGAGATTTAGATTTTCACTAATGTAATTACTTTTAGGGCTTATTTTAATTTACCCTAAATTACTAAAGTGAAATAATGTAATAAGGTAATTCATATTGGAAAGTGTTATTATGTTTATGTGTTTTGAAATTATTTTAATATCTTTGGCATAAATTTAAGTTTTCAAAATACTTAAATATAATATCTCACTTTACCCTATAATAATTTTAACATCAATTATTAGGGTAAAAGGGTGTAATGGATTTGATTCTACCTTATTTAATTTGTATTGTTAACCTATTTTGTAATTGCAAATAATAACTAGGTGACTTAAATATATGTAATCCTATTATTATGTTTTATATTTATTTCATAGAGATGCATAATTAGGACTTTATTTTAGAGAGTGTAAAATTATTTTGCCCTAAAATCTAAATGCATTTTTATGTTCATAAAATGAGTTGTGAAAATGTATTCCTATTTTTACATTGGGGTGAATCACATGATATTAAGGTTGTCTTTTTATTTATCCTCTTTCTAAAATATTAACAACCTTACCGTATGGAAATTATTTAAAATATCATTTTAGGGTAAGTATTCCCCTGTTATTTTCTAGGATGAGTTATAATATTTACAATTATTGCACTTTAGAATCTAGGAACATATTTGTATGAAATTAGTATTGTTTCATATTTTGGAAAAAGGTATTTTGAAAAGGATATACATTATGGTTAATATTTAAAAGTAAAACTCTTAATTAAAATATAAAATTATATTCCTATTAATGGATTTTAGGTACTATCTTACTAATTGGATTTTTGTACTTTGATAATTAAAAGAGGATACCTTTGATTAAATGTTTAAACCTTATTGGTATTTTTGCTTATATTATCAAATACATTTATATGCATTATGTCACTATTTTATCGATTATTTATTTTGATACATTTTTAGTATTTAAAATCAATAAATTTTAAATAGGGATCTTTTGGAAATTTGAAAACATTATTAAATATAATGAACCCTAAATTTAAATTTTTTTAAAAGTTATCTAATATTGGATTTTGTGTGCAGGAGTTTTATGTTATAAACATATGGATTAACAAGCCAATTATCCAAAGATATGACAAATTATATTTATAATACGAGGAAATTTTTTTCCCTCAAACCATTTATATGGTTAATTTTGTAATTTTTAGGGTTAGTTATATGATTAGGTTTTTGTGAAAAAGGTGTGTATTTTCATGGAAAACCATTGAATATGATATTTATACTAAATCATTTGAAATAAAAAAACAAGATGACAATAAGGGAAAAAACTCTAGCAACTACAAATTCTGAACCATTATATGCAAATTTATCAAATACCAAATGAGATAAGTTGTCTTATGTTTATTTGAAGTTATATGTTATTATTTTCAATTAGTTTTTTGGATACTCTGTGTATTAGAGTGTTCCACTGTGTTCTATTCCCTGAATATTGTAATTCAAAGTTAATATATACAACTTGAGTATCAATTGTATGGTCTGCGTATCTACCATTGTTCTTATCGATCTCTTAATTTGAGTTAAATTCGATAAGATTAGTTGTGTAAATTGATTTGAATTGTGAATCAAGTGAAAGCCTGTGGAATGATAGTATTTCTTTGTTAAAAGTAAGTTTTCTTAAAATTATCTCTGAATATACCTAGGATTGGAAATTTTTTACTCTATAACCCAAATGTTCGTTAGGCATTGATCTTATTATCATTTGAAAATTGTTATTTGGTTCTTCTTTTGTAGTTTACAAATTGATTTGATTACTTTTGTAAAAGCATTTGAAATTAGGTTTCTTAGTGATAATTCAGTTTTAGTTTAGATTTTATAGATTAAAGATATCAGGAGATTGTATCGTTTCCCTCCAAAGATCATTTACCCCTTTGGAAGGAATTTCATTTGTCTGTGCATGCATTTGTGCAGCATAGGGAACTTGATAATTTAAGGTGAATTTAGGCCTACCGGGCTTGGCTCGATCAAGCCAGAATTGCAGAGGTACTAGTGTGTGCCTGTTAGTTGGCCAAAAATAGTCCATCATTTTTGGGAACCAATAGTTAGAATTTAGGTGACATCAAATGAAGTCTGTGGTCTTTTGAAGACCTATTTGTGGCCGACCAGAGCAGATAACATATTCAGAAGGTTCCTAGTATGGATTGTGGATCATGGCGCACATTTGATGATTTGTATATTTTGTATATTTTTTTATGATACCATGTGTATCTTAGAAAAGGTCTATGTATTTATTTTTTCATTGGGGAAGTCCTAACAAGACAACCTAAATAATTTATGTAAGTTTTATAAAGGAAAGTCATTCCTTAGAATAAGGTAGTGTGATGATTGAGAAGTACTTGTGAACTTATTGTTGGAAGGTCTCTTGGATGTAGAGAAGAGATGATTCATTAAGAAATTCATCGGAACTATTTGGGAAAAGCTAGTTGTTGTAAGTCAGTTAATTTTTATTATTATATATTGTTATACATTTATTTTAGACAGTGGATCTAGAATGTGGGTTTAACCTTTCAAAGATGGATTTAACCTTCACTTTGGGTAGTGTGCTTAGGAAGTTAGTGTATCTTTGTAATAAATTCCTAACAGTGTTAGAAAGACTCCTAAAAAGGTTTCCCCTCTAATAAGGACTTGTACTAAATGTGATAATCAACTCCTAACAAGGACAAGTCTCCTAATAGGGACATAATATATTTAGTGTATTATTAGTGTGTTCCATCCCCACCAGGGTTTTTCCCTTAAAATAGTTCTCCTTGAGAAAAAATCTTTATGTTATGGTGTAATGATTTTGTGGTTATCTAATGGTTACATTACTTTTTTAGTTTAAATTAATCATCTTAAAAGGAATTTAGATTTTAATATTTGGCACACAACTAATTAACCCCTCCCCTCTTAGTTGTATTGGTGCATTTTTATTGCTAAAAATTGGTATCAAAGATTCTAGTTCTCAGAAAGGAAGCTTAACTGCTTGACGAGATCCTAAGATGGCTTAGTCCAAGAAGCAGAGCCCTAAGTTTGATGCAAAAAACTTTGATAGTTGGAAGAATAATATGAGGACTCATTTGATCTTCATGGGAATTGATTACTTGATGATTACTAAAAGGAATGAAGAGATCACAGAAGAAAATTAGATAGTTGATGCTACTGAAGATGAGAAGAAATTGTTTCATTTCAACATGGTTGTGACAAACGCATTAATCAGTGAACTTTCAAAAGATTAATTCATATAGGTTAAGGAAATTTCTTCTACACAAAAGATTTGGACAAGGTTAGAATCCTTACACGGAGGAGATTAATAGACTAAAAGGGAAAATCTATAGAATTTGAAATAAAATATAGAGAACCTGAGAATGTGAGATGGTGAGAATTTCATAGCATATGTCTAGAGGGTAACTAAGGTTTTTACATGAATTATAAATTCTAGAGGCACATACACTAAGGAAGAAGTGATTACAAATATTATGAGATCATGGACATGAGTTTATAAGACAAAAGTTTGGGTGATTGAGGAGATCATTTCACTTACTATGAACTTCAACAAAGATATTTTGAATCCTAAATTAACCACCTTTTAAACCACAAAGCTACAAGATGCATTGCCTAAAGTGAAAACTTCATTTAAGGATATTGTTTACCATGATAGAGGACTTTATCTAGCCTTGTGAGCACTATTAGAGGTAGAATATATGAAAATCTTGGAGAATGCGCTGATGATTCAGCTGAAATAGAGGAAGAAGAGAGAAAGAAGGATGATCTTGTGGCTCTGATCGTAAAGAGGGAAAAGAGAGGTAAGTGTAATTTTGAAAGGAATTTTCCCCTAAAAAAAAATTCTTTCAATATAATTGGTCATTTTGCATCTATATGTCCTACTAGGGTGCATAGAACAACCCTAATTGTTTCAAGAAGGATAAGGATCGCTATTATGCTAGTGATGGTGTTTCTGATGATTTTGCAAATGATGAAGATGATATTAGATTTGTTTCAATTAAGGATGACTAACTTATTCATGAAGAAAAATATTTAGTGTCAAATGTGGATAATTAATCAGAATGGTTATAGATAGTGGTTTCTCTCATCATATGACTAGTGATAAAGATAAGTTTGTTTAGCTAAACAAATATGATGGTGGATTGGTTAGATTTGGTGATAACACTCCTAGATTGATCATTCATAGATAATCAATATCCCTTGATAGAAAAGACAATAATGGTGATTTTTTGTTTGTTGATGGACTTATACATAACTTGTTGAGTGTTGGATAGCTTGTAGACAAGGGTTACCACTTGCATTTCAAGGATGGGAAATACAATATCATAAGTGAGTCAGGAGACTTGATCGCATCAGGCATAAAACAAGAGGTAATGTGTTTCAATTAATTACTACAAAAGCTATTTTTTTTGTGGCTAAGGTACATGACAGTTGGTTGTGGCATATAATATTATTTCATATCAATTTTGAAAACTTTTTGAAGGGAAATAACAGGTATGCAATCAAATATTTGTCAAGGATTGTCAAGCCTACTAACACCATGTGTAGAGAGTGTGTAATGTGGAAGAAAATGAAAAACAATTTTCAGAGAAATTCATTTTCAGAAAAGGGGAAGTTAGATTTGCTACATATAAATATATGTGATCCTACAAATAAAATTTCCTACTATGTTGAAATGTATTTCATTCTCTTTGTTGATGATTATTCCCAAATGATGTGGGTTGATTTTCTTAGAGAAAAGTTTGAAGCTTTTGATAAGTTCAAGATTTATAAGGCAAAAGTTGAGAATGAATCAGGTTTGAAGATAAAATTCTTAAGGTAAGATAAGATGGATAATTTACATCTGATGCATTTAATTCATATTGCGAAGAACATGGCATATATAGACAAACTTTTGCACATAGAACTCCAAAAAAAGTGGGATAACAAACAGAAGGAACAAAACCATATTGGATGATACAAGGACTATGTTAACTAAAGTCAATGTAGTACACATGCAGTAGAGGGAAGAAATTAACACTTCTATCTACACCTTAAACCAAATTTAAATCAGAGTGGGTATTGGTAAGACTCCCCATGAACTGTGGTTTGGTTATATGAACCTTCTCTAAAGTATTTCATAATTTTTGGTAGAAAGTGTTATATCAAAACACATGATGAAATCAGAAGTCTTGATGCAAGACTGATGAAGATATTTTTCTTGGGTATTCCACCAAAAGTAAGGCATATAGATGTTTCAATTTGAGATTGAGGAAAATAATTGAAAGTGTCAATGTTAAGATTGATGAGAAGTTTCTGATTTAAGGAAGTATGTATGACTGTGATCCAATCCCTAAGAACAAGACTGATAGTAAAGACGTGGGACAAATTTTTGAGATTTAAAATGGTGTACAAGTTTTCTTAAGTGAACAAAAGGAATCTCCTAGAACACCAAGGTATGTTTTGACAAACCATCCTAGAAATCAAATTATTAGTGAAGCCAATGAAGGTATGAAAACAAGGTCTAAGTTTGTAAATGAGCTATGTTTAATTTCACAAGTTGAACCCAAGACTACTAATGAGGCTTGTAAATATGAATCATGGATTAATAAAATGTAGAAAGATATGTATCAAATAGAGAAAAATAACACTTGGGAGTTGGTTTGTAAGCCTAAGGAAAAAAATGTGATTGGAACCAAATGGGTCTTCATAAACAAACTGAATGAAGAAGGAACGATTGTGAGGAACAAAGCCAGACTGGATTGCAAGGGCTATTCACAAAAGGAAGGTATAGAATTTGAAGGAAAATTTACACCTATTGTGAGATTAGAGGTAGTAATATTGTTCCTTTATTATGAAGCACATAAATCTTTCAAGGTATATCAGATGGATGTGAAGTCTGCATTCCTGAATGGTGATCTTGAGGAATAAGCATACATAGAGAAGCTCAAAGGATTTTATTTGACAAAAGATGGCAATGTAGTTTGAAGATTGAAGAAAGCCTTGTATGGACTAAAGAAGACACCAAGGGCCTAGTATTCTTGACTTGACAACTATTTATTGCATCTTGGTTTCATTAAAGTTAGTGTAGATAGTAATCTATATCTGAGAAATAGTATAGATGGTATTTTGATTGTTGAGGTATTTGTGGATGACATTATCTTTGGAGGTAATGATGAGATCAACAATAAGGTTTTAGAAGAAATAAAAAGTGAGTTTGGAATATCAATGATTTTTGAAATGAAACTTTTCCTTGGTTTGCAAATAATTCAAAATAAACATGGCATTTTCATCTCACAAACCAAGTATCTTAAGAGGTTTCTAAATAAACTTAGAATGGAGTATTTTAAACCTATTGGAACATCTATGGTGATTGGGTGTAATATTTAAACTACTGATGAATCTAAAAATATATTTTAGACAAAGTACAGTTCCATGATTGGAGGTTTCAAATACTTAGCACACAGTAGGCCAAAAATAGAAAGTGTTGTTGGAATAGTTGCAAAGAACCAAGTTGATCCTAAGGAGACACATTATTTTTTTGTTAAAAGGATATTAATATATATATCTAAATGTAATAGTAGAATTTCATTTATGATATGATAAATGTGATGATTGCACATTATGTTCTTATACTGATGTAGATTGGGGTAGAAGTGTAGACAATAGGAAGAACACTAGTAGTGGAGCCTTTTTCATTGTTAAAAGGTTTGTCTCTTGGTTGAGAAAAAAATTGGATTGTATAAATTAGTCTACTACTAAATCAGAATATGAGGTTGCTACCATAAATTGTACATAGATTGTATAGATAAAGAAAATGTTGAAAAGCATAGGGATAAGCTTTGAAGACCCTATTTTAATTTATTTTTCTAATACAAGCACATTGAACATGTCAAATAATCTTGTTATGCATTCAAAGAATAAACATATTTAAATCAAATATAAATTTTTAAGAGACAAGGTTGCATAAAAGGAAGTCAGATTCGAGTACATCAGTACAAAGGATAAAATAGGAGATATATTCACAAACCCTTACAATGCAGATCATCCACCACTCAAACACCTACAAGAAATTCATGTCACAATTTTGATTTTAAGGTTATTTCCCTTTGAAACTTTATCACCAAACTTTCCCTATAAGGTTCCCTCACTTCAACTCAAAACTCCCTATCTCTGATCACACCTAAGTGGTGATCACAAACAATTATGGATTGTCATCCTTTTTTGATCACAACTCTATCTTTGTTCACTCTATTGTATCCCTCCTAACCATTGTTCCCTTTGGTTATGATCTTCACACAAATCCTAGCTTCCTTAGGCTTTATCCACACATCCTTTCCTCAATATCTTATCGACAACAATCCTTTAAAATTAAAACAACAAAATTTACCTCTAACTATCCTAATGTGACAGTTCCAACAAACCTCTGCAACTTGTTTGCATGAACCCTATCCTCGGGCTCTTTGTCTTCTCTAAGACCTTGATGTTAGAAAGTAAAGTCAACCAAGATAATTGACGGGGGGGGGGGGTGTGAAATAGTTATTAGATAATTATAAATTTTATCATCTTCAATATAATTAAACCATATAAGAAATATAATTACCAACCATAGAAAGATATTCATACACAATGACACAATAACACAATATATGTTGACTAGGGAACCTCTTGATCAAAGAGTAAACCCCAGTGGGAATGATGCCCAAAAAAGATGCACTAATATGAATATTCCTTGTGAGAGGATGGACTCTAATAGGAGTCTTATGAAATACATTTAGTACATATGAATCCCTGTTAGGAGATTTTGAATCCCTGTTAAAAGATTCTAACCCTGCTAAGAGTTATAGAAGACAGAAGGACCCACTGCCCAAATAGCTTCAGGGTAAGATCACTGAACACACTGTCCAAATAATCTTTGCATTACTCAATAGAATAATATGTTACCTCTTCTCTGACCATGCCAAACCATACTCACTTTTACATCAGATCTCAATTTCAGATCTCTGTACTTCGCATGTCTACCTTCACAAATTTACTTTCATACTTAGCTCTTTTCTTTACTTCATGCATATAGCATCATATCTAATCACTCCAACCATATCACTTCTTCTCTATCAATAAGGAAATACATTCCTTCCTTTATACCACACTCAAATAATTACAAATGAGTCAGCATACAATTACAAAATAAAAGTTTCCACATGCTACACAAAAATTACACAAAATTGTCAGCTTCCAAATACAATAATTCTTCACTCATGTAACCTCAAAGTTTTTGCTATCATCCATGTCACTATCAATTTTTTTCCAACTTCCCTTTAACTGTGCAAAACCAAATTCCATCCCAATTAGGAGATATCATCCGATTTCCACAAACCACTACTTAGGAACACTGCCTGAATACTGCTTCTACAAAAATGATCATAACTTCCATGAATAATTGAATTAATATTTTTTCTCTTAACCATAGAAATATAACATATCAAAGAGTATATCCTCAAAGTTGCATAGCTCCAACTGTAATAACCCACATGCGCTAATCCAAACTCTGTCTGCTTCTCTGCAAGTCTATGGTAAATCACTGTGTTGACATCAATGACAATCATAGTCATGAATGCAACACCAACTGCTACAAAATGGCTACCAAAAATTTAGAATTCATTCCTAACAATCTCCCCCATTGGCATTCATGACAAGATAGATGAAAAACATCCAATGTTCCAAAAATTCAGTACTGCAACACTGCTTCTTCAAATCCTCTTCATCAATCAAATCTTGCTTCGTTTTCCTATTCAATTCTCTCCAACATATGTTCTAGATTGTTTTTCATGTATACTTCTCCCCCATTGACATCAATGATATAAATTTCATCACTATGTCAACAACAACTCAATGTAAAAAGACACTATTCAGAAAATACATTTACTAGAGTCCTCATGACTCAGCTCAGATACACATACTCCCCCATAGAGTAAGTACCAACATCCAGTCTGGAAGAAAGATAGGGCTCATATACCACTGGATGGATGCAACCAACTACATCACTTCTCAAAAGTAGGCTGGGGCATAACCCCAAGCATACCTCTCAGATACTCAAATGCATCCTTAGGCAAAGGCTTTGTGAATATATCTGCTATCTGCTCCTTTGTAATTATGTACTCAAGTCTGACTTCTTTTTCAACAAATTTCTCTCTTACAACATGATACTTGATCTCTATATGCTTTGTCTTAGAATGTAATACAGGATTCTTAGACATACTAACTGTACTAATGTTGTCACAATGTATAACAACAAGCTCAACAAATTTTATTCCAATATCCTTCAACATTTGCTTCATCCAAATTATCTGGTTACAATTGTTTGCTGCTACTACATATTCTACTTCTATTGTGCTTTGTGAGATACAATTATGCTTCTTTCTTAGCCAAGAAACCAATCTTCCTCCAAGAAAAAATGCTCCACCACTAGTGCTTTTCTTATCATCAACACTGCCTCCCCAATTAGCATCTATATATGCACATAGGGTAAAATCATCTAAATTTTCATACCATAATCCATAGTCCATTGTGCCTCTTAAATATCTCAGTATCCTCTTTACTACTGCATAATGTGATTCTCTAGGTTCAGCTTGAAATCTTGCTACAATTCCAACTAAATGTGTTATATCAGGTCTTGTATGAGTCAAATATTGCAATCCTCCAATCATAGATCTGTATTTCTTCTATTCCACTATAGGTGTCTCATCTATGCTAGATAACTTATGTCCGGCCACCATAGGTGTTCCAAGTGGTTTACAATCCTCCACTCCAAATATTTTCAATAAGTCATTTAGGTACTTTTTCTGACTTACAAATATACCATCATTATTTTTTATTATCTATAATCCCAAAAAGTATTTCATTTCACCAATCATACTCATTTCAAATTCAGTCTTCATTTCATCAGCAAATTTGTCACTAGCTTCATCTTCTCCTCCAAAGATAATGTCATCAACAAAAATGACTACAACTAACAAACCATTTTCAATTTCTTTTGTGTACAGATTGCTCTTAGCTGTTCCTTTTGTAAATCCCAATTTTAACAAATACTTATCCAGTCTTGCATACCAAGTTCTAGGTGCTTGCTTAAGTCCATATAAAGCTTTCTTCAATTTACATACCATGTCTCCTTCTTGAGTCAAAGGAAAACCTTCAAGCTACTCAATGTAGACTTCTTCCAACTCTCCATTCAAAAATGATAACTTCACATCCATTTGATATACTTTGAATTTCTTGTAAGATGCATTAGCCAAAAACATTCTTACTGCTTCAATTCTTGCAACAGGTGCAAAGATTTCTTCATAATCAATTCCTTCTTGTTGTGATTAACCCTTACATACTAATCTTGCTTTGTTTCTTACTACTTCTCCTTGCTCATTTATCTTGTTTCTGAATACCCATTTAGTTCCAATAACATCATTATCTTTAGGTCTAGGGACCAATTCTCATGTCTTATTTTTCTCAATCTGATCTAGTTCTTGTTTCATAGCATTAGTCCAACTTTCATCGTCACAAGCTTCACTAGTAGTCTTAGGTTCAATTTGAGAAATCAAATATAACTGTTCTTGTACCTTATTTCAAGTAAGAACTCCTCTTTTGATACTTCCAATAATTTTTTCAATAGGATGATTCCTTAACAAACTCTTGCTAGGTGTCACTGTCTCAGATCTCTCTTCAGATGTAGGTTCTTCAATGACTTAACTATGGCCTTCATTCAAAAAATCACTATCAGTTTCATAAAACAATTCAGTAGATCTAGTGTTAGGTTTAGGATGAGCTTCTTCATTAGATTCATAATCAAGCATTCTTTCCTAAATTTTGAACTTTTCATCAAATTTAACATTTGCACTCTCAACAATAGTCTTAGTTCTTTTATTGTAACATCTATAAGCTTTTATTTTCAAAGAATATCCAAGAAATATACCTTCATCACTTCTAGGATCAAACTTTCCAATATCATCATCTCTCTTTATATAACATTTGCTTCCAAAAATTCTAAAATACTTAACTGAGGGTGCATGTCCAAACTACAATTCATAAGGTGTCTTGTCTATGTATGCTCTAATTTGTACTCTATTCATTGTATACACTGTTGTGCTCACTGCTTCTCTCCAAAATATCTTCACCAAATCATTTTCAAACAACATAGCTCTTGTTGCTTCAGTCATTGATCTGTTCCTTCTTTCTACAATGCCATTTAGTTCAGTTGTTCTAGGGGCTAAATACTATCTCTTAATGCCATTTTCTTCACAAAAATTGTTAAACTCTCTAGAAGTAAATTCTCCACCTCTATCAAATCTCAAACATTTAATCTTCATTCTAGATTCATTCTTAACTTTATTCTTAACAATCTTAAACTTATCAAATGCTTCAGATTTTTCTTTAAGAAATGCAATCCACATCAGTCTTGTAAAATCATCAACAAGAATCATAAAATAACTTTCTCCACAGAATCCTCTAGTCCTAGTAGGACCGCTCAAATCTATATGAATAATCTCTAGCTTCTCAGTAGATGTAAACTTCTTACTAGGAAAAGAACTTCTCTTCTATTTTGCCATTACACATTCTTTGCAAATCATGTTAGTAGGCTTCATAATCTTAAGCAAATCTCTTACTGCAAGTGCAGTACTTACTTTCACAATGTTATCAAAATTTATATGACAAAAGCTTCTATTCCATAACCAAATGTCATTAATCTTAGTAATAAAACATGTCATCTCAGTAGGATTCAACTGAAATACATTACCTCTGGTTCTAGATCTAGTTCCAATCAAATTTCCATCTTTATTCTTTATCACACAAGTTTTCTTAGTAAACCAAACTTGATATCCTTTATCAACTAACTATCCAACACTCAAAAGATTATGTTTCAATCCATACACAAAATAAACATCATCAGTATTAGTCTGTCCATCAAGAGTAATAGATCCTATACCTTTAATCAAACAAGGTGCATTATTTCCAACTCTAACAACTCCTCCATCATATTCATTCAATTTTATGAACTTTTTCATATCTCTAGTCATGTGATGTGGACAACCACTATCTATAATCCAATCAGCTTTCTTTTCAACTTGAGAAACTAAGGATTTTTCTTCCTTAACATTAGTTTCAAAATTCTCTTCTTTAATTGCTACAAATCCTATGTCATCATTATTGTCAGTATCACTTTCAGTTAAAGTTCTTTCTATACAAGCTTCAAGATATTCATCATTAGCATAATAACATTCCTTAGATATTCTAGGTTTGAAATTGTTTATGTACTTTTTAACTCTCTTAGGACACTTAGATGCAAAATGACCATATTCTTAACAAGTCCAACATTTAAATATTTTCTTACCGTCTGGTTCTCTTTTTACAAGTAAAGAAATGTCTTCTTCAATCTTCTTGTCTTCTTCATTTCTAGATCTATTGCTGCCAACATAATCTCCACTCACACTGATGCTTCTTGATAAAGTACGGTGAACACTAAGAGCACTAAATGCTATCTCCATTCTAGGTAAGTCTCCTGATAACCTCAGGTTCATTTTTGCTGCTTCCAATCTTCCAAGAAGAGTCTCTCTTGTAAAGTTTGTTGTACAAGGTATGACTTGTTCAATCATCTGTGTTGTCTTCTTAAATGTAGGAGTCAATGTCCTCAGAATTTTCCATATCACTTCATTCTCTGTCTTTGTTCCTCCACAAGATTTTATACCTGTAATAATTTCTGACATTCTACCAATATAGCTTCTAATAGATTCATCTTCCAACATTCTTATATCTTCAAATGCACATATCCAATTATGCAATCTAACTCTTTTTGCATGTTCATCACCTTCAAAAGTAGAGTGTAAAGCATTCCAAATTTCATGAGACTTTTTCAAACATTTTACCTGACTATACTCATTCTCCAGAAGTGCTATAAGAAGTGCTTCTCTTGCAAGTATGTTACACATGAATAGATCTCTCTCATCAGCTATACATGTTTCAAGACTATCCTCTTCAATGACAGTCTTATCATTCTTTGTAATAAACCAATAACCTGGTCCTAAACATAGTAGGTGTGTCTTCATCTTTTCTTTCCAACTGTCAAAATTTACTCCATCAAACTTAGGGTTTTCTTTCCTGAAATTTTCCATGGATCTCCTTAAGTTGTTAAACTTCTTTTTCAAGGACCTGCTGCTCTGATACCAATTGTTAGAAAGTAAAGTCCACCAAGATAACTGAGAGGGGGGGGGGTGTGAATTAGTTATCAGATAATTATAACTTTTATCATCTTCAATAGCATTAAATCATATAAGCAATATAATTACCAACCATAGAAAGATATTCACACACAATGACACAATAACACAAGATATGTTGACTAGGGAGCCTCTTAATCAAAGAGTAAACCCCGGTGGGAATGATGCCCACAAAAGATGCACTAATATGAATATTCCTTGTGAGAGGATGGAATCTGTTAGGAGTCTTATGAAATACATTTAGTACATATGAATCCCTATTAAAATATTCTAACCCTGTTAAGAGTTATGGAAGATAGAAGGACCCACTGCCCAAATAGCTTCAGGGTAAGATCACTAAACACACTGTCCAAATAACCTTTGCATTACTTAATAGAATAATATGTTACCTCTTCTTTGATTGTTCCAAACCGCACTCACTATTACATCAGATCTCAATTTCAGATCTCTGTACTTCACATGTCTTCCTTCACAAATTCGCTTTCATACTTAGCTCTTTTCTTCACTTCATGCATACAACATCATACATAATCACTCCAACCATATCACACCTTCAATTGCATCAACTTCTTCTCTATCAACAAGGAAATACATTCCTTCCTTTGTACGACACTCAAATAATTACAAATGAGTCGGCATACAATTACAAAATAAAAGTTTCCATACGCTACACCAAAATTACACAAAACTATGAGCTTCCAAATACAATAAGTCTTCACTTGTGTGACCTCAAAGTTTTTGTTATCATCCACGTCACTATCAATGTGTCTCCAACTTCCTTTTAACTGTGAAAAACCAGATTCCATCCCGATTAGGAGATATCATCTGATTTCCACAAACCGCTACTCAGGAACACTGCCTGAATATTGCTTCTACAAAAATCATCATAACTTCCATGAATAATTGAATTACTATCTATGCTCTTAACCATAGACATATAACATATCAAATAGTATATCCTCAACATCACATAGCTCCAACTAAAATAACCCATGTGCTAATCCAAACTCTATCTGCTTCTCTGCAAGTCTACAGTAAATCACTGTGTTGACATCAATGACAATCATAGTCATGAATGCAACAACAACTGCTACAAAATGGTTGCCAAACATTTAGCATTCATTCCTAACACTTGAAAATGTCAAAAATTATATCCTTACATCCTCCGCATATCCTTCATGGCCATGTACTATGCTCCAACTATATGGATGAACCCTGATTACACTTCTTCACTCTCAAAATAAGAAGTTACGGGTCTTTTTTTATTGACCTGTACATAGCCATCTGTAACTTTTTAACTAGGAAATATTTTATCAATCACTGTAGTGAGATTCTTTGAAATTTGGATATCATGAACATATCCAAAATTCAGCCAAATAAAATTGTTCATTTTTTAGATAAGGCCCCTGTACTGGTACTATATTTTCTAAGATAGTCTTTGCTTCAACAACTACTATCTTCCTCTATTCGAAACTCATTCCATCCCTATCATTGTTCCCTAAAATTTTTTGGATGGTTAATATACATATTCCTCCTCATCACTTTCCAAAATGAGAGGCTTATTCAATGTGAAACCTAAAATAAATCACATTTTAAAGCTCTTGGCTTACCCTTGATGAGGGTTTAATACTAGTTAGATTCAAATAGAAATATCTTTCAACATAGATCACCAAATGAGATTATTCAAAAACCAAAATACTCTAAACTTACATTAATACCATATCCAATCAAGATAACTTCAAAATAACTCCATCTAAATTGGTGGAAGCATCTTTGAAGTTGACTGTGACAAGGAAGAACACAAAAAAAGTGCATGAAATTAACTTTATTTCATGAATAATTATTTCATACTTTGACTTACCCTAACCTCATGCTCAACCTTTTACACCTTTTAAATACTTATTTAACATTACAACCTAAAAACCAACCATGAAACCAACCACAAACTAGCTGGGATTAGTTTATAACTGACTGTCCCATATTTTAGCAATTTACAAATGTATTGAAATGTTGTCAAGTTGACAACTAAGTTTTCAACTTGAAAACTAGATGTCTAATGACCTTAAAAACACATTTAAACCCTTTGACATACCAAACCATTATATTCATTCTTTTAGGCTTTATTTTCCAATATTGGCAAGTTTACTTCCAAAATTTAAACATAATTAACAAAATGTCTTTATTAGCCTCCTTACATCATAATTTTTTATCTTATTAGCCTATTTACATTAGTAAAAGACCTTATAGGTCTTATTGATCTTTATATCTTCTTAGATCTCTATTAGGGTGTCATAGTGACCCCTAAGATCTAGGTGCTCCTGCACCATACTCCCCAATTTAAAAGTTTTTCAAGTCCTCTTGGAAATGATTCCTGACATAAACATGTTAGGAACAAAATATACCTCATCTTCACCTTTGGTTTGAATAGACAATCATGCATGATCCATGGAATACTTTCTTGATGCTACTTTCCATTTCTCCTCCTCATCTTCACTTTAGGATTTCTATTTCTTGGAAATGTGTACACTTCTTGTGTTTTTATGCTTCTTAGTATCCATCACATCATGATCATTATCATTATAATTTATCCACACATGTGTAACCTAAATTCCCTCATTACAAAAAGGTAGTTCTCTCCTTTCTTTACCACTTCATACCACCATCTAGGATTCTTCACTTGACTCATAAACTCATATTTAGTCTCTATATATGAGACCACATTAGACATCACCATCTGATTATCTTTTTATTTTTGTCATTCTCCTTGGCATACCAAATCATCTACAACTTCTAAGGCTACATTATTAGTGTCCTCTTGTGTTGCCTTCAAGGTACCTTGTTGCATAGTACCCATTTCTACATTCAAATGACATAACACAACACCAATCATAACCTACTCTTCATGTTCAAGCCCTTCAAGACTTCAATCTGTGTTTTCTTCACTATCATATTTTTCATCTACATCTCCTTCAACATTGGGCTCTTCATCCTCTTGTTGTTGCACTAGGATTTTAGCAAGCTTCTCTATTCTTGCCTCATTCTCCTCTAAGGATTTTTCCAGTCTCCTTAACTCTTCTTCTTTTCTCCTCTCTTATTACTCTTTCTTCTTCCTACCATCTTGCATAAAATATTTCAGCAACTTCATTAATTATTTCTTAGACCTTTTCAAAGCCATCTTCACCTATCTAGGATTCACTTTGCAGATCTTCCCGCTTTGATACCAAATACTGTAGAAAATCCACCACTCAAACCCCTACAAGGACTTCTTTTCCCAACTTTGACAATAAGGTTCCTTCCCTTTACAAATTTATCACCAAACCTTCCATATAAGGTTCCCTCACTTCAACTCAAAACTCCCTATCTCTGATCACACCTAAGTGTTGATCACATACAATCATTGGTTTCTATCCTTTCTTGATCACAATGGGATCTTTGTTCATTCTATCCTATCCCTTCTAACCCTTGTTCCCTTTGATTCTTTTCTTCACAAAAATCCTAAAATTCCTTTGGTTCTATCCAAACATCCCTTCCTCAATATCTTATCCACAATAATCCTTTCAAATCAAAACAACAAAATATACCTCTAACTTTTCTAATGTGACAGTTCCAACAAATCTCTACAACTTGTGTGTCTCAACCTATCCTTAGCCACTTTGTCTTCTCTAAGACCTTGGACATGTCAAAAATTCTCTCTTTACATCCTTCTCATAGAATTCATGGTCATACTATGCTCCAAATCTATGGACGAAGACTAATTAAACTTGTTCACTGTCAAAACAAGAAGTTACCGATCATTTTGATAGACCCATACACAATTATCAATAACTTTTGAACCAGTCAATATTTTCTGGATTGCTATGGTGAGATCCTTTGAAATTTAGTTGTCACCAACATATCCAAAGTTAAGCCAAATCCAATGGTTAATTTTGGAGATATTTCCCCATAATTAGACTGTATTTTATGAGACAAATTTCCTTCAACAACTATTCTCTTTCTCTATTCAAAACTCATGCCATTTGTATCATTGTTCCCTGCAACATTTTAGATAGTTAATATACATCTTCCTCCTCATCATGGTCCAAAATGAGAGGCTTATTCAATGTGAAACCTAAAATAAATCACATTTTAAAGCTCTCAGCTAACCCTCGATGACAGTTTAATACCAATTAGATTCAAACAATAATATGTTTCAACATAGATCACCAAATGAGATTATTCAAAAACAAAAATACTTTAAACTCATAGTACTACAATATACAACCAAGATAACTTCAAAATAAATCCATCTAAATTGTTTCATACATGTTTGAATTTGACTTTGATAGGGAAGAACACAACAAAATATGCAATAAATTAGGTTTATTTCATCAAAAATACTTGCATACCTTGATGTCCCATTCCCTCATTCTCAACCTTTTACACCTTTTAAATACTTATTTAACATTACTATATAAAAACAAACCATGAAAGCACCCATAAACCATCTAGGATCATTTTTAACTGATTATCCCATATTTTAGTAATTTACAAAGGTATTGAAATGTTGTCAAGTTTACAACTAAGTTGTCAACTTGACAACTAGATGTATAATGACCCCCATTACATTAAGAATGGTCTTTTAATGACCTTCAAAATACATTTAAACCCTTTGACATACCACACCATTACATTCATCCTTTTAGGCTTTATTTTCCAATCTTGGAAAGTTTGCTTCCAAACTTGGAGCATAATTAACAAAATGGCTTTATTACCCTCCTTACATCATATATGATCTTATAGATCATGTTTATATCATTAAAAGACCTTATAGGTCTTATTTGTCTTCATCTCTTCTTGGATCTCTAGTAGAGCCTCACGGTGATCCCTAAGCTCTAGGTGCTCCGGCACCACCTTGCCAAAAGATACCTTTGATCATCTTAGAGGTATACTTGGAGTAAGAACCCCTCCTTTTATGAACTAGATGATGCAGGAATACATTAGTCCAGTAGTTATCAAATCTATATCATTACTTAGACTTGATGCTCACTTAGATGTACTCCTCCGGGGAAGGGATCATAGAACATAACATAGAACACTTGGGTGATCAACCACCTAGTTTGTTGCAGGAATGTAGATTTCAAAATGCTACACCCTGTAGAGAAGGGATGGCCACAGATGGAGAAAAACAAGAAACTCAATGTCCTTTTTGATTGATGTTAGAGGGGGAGTGTTACAGATGAAAACCCTTACGGTTGTAGGGGGAGCATTAAAGAGGTCATTAAGAAGATCTTTTGGGTTGATGGTTTTTCACATATGTTTCCACCAATGACAAAGGGGGGGGGATTTTTGGAATTGTTATTATTTGAGGTCTTGACATTCATGTTTTTACATTTATGTCAACATATATTTCAATTGGTTAAATCAAAAGTCTCAGACAGATTGGTTATGAAAGGAATGGACAGGTAAGCCATAGTGGTATGAACATTGTATGAAATTCCAAGATATGCGAGCTTATATTTGTGATGATGGATATGTGTAGACCATATGTCTAAAGTTGTATTTATCATTATCTATTCTTTTGCTTGAGTTATGATTGGTTTGGTGAGTATTGGTCACATGTAGTAATAGAGGATTATGACACAAATGTTGTCTGAGTTTTAAGGATAACTTGGATGTGAGTAGGAATTATGGTACTTGAGCTAGAGGCATGATAGGAGATGCATGGGAGAGCATTTTTTGATATTATTGGGTTGTTGGGATTATTAGTCAAATTTTATGTCTTTGAGATTTCTTGAAAAAAATGTCCTAGCTTGAGAAATAGGTCCTTTTGTTCTTAGTAGGGTTTTATGAAATTTTCCTTTTCTAAGTGTGAAAAGCCTACCCTAGGTCTAAATTTGTGTAACTTTTCCATGTCCCTTAAGTCTTTTATTCCGCACATGGTTATTGTTTCCCTTTTTCTCCAAGTCTCGCATAGTTTAAAAGTTAAATATAAAGATCCGAAGATTGGGCGACTGAGTAATGTCTTTGAGGTTATCTCTATTGGAAATTTGGCTAAGTTAGATGGATAGATATTGTCATTATGGAAACATATGTTCTACATGAAGATCACACAGGTCAGAGAGCAAGTATGTCAGAGCGCAAGGCAAATTTGTCTAAGTATCAGACAATGTTTTTGCCAGTGTACCCGATGACTATTTTTGTTTGCGATGTTGATTGGAGAAATTTCAATGCTTTCACACTTGAACATAGATGCTATGGTGACTATTGAAGACTCACCTGAGAGCACAAGTCAATATGGCATGTACGAAAGAAGTTATGATAGTTTTACTAAAGACAATGTTAAACTGACAAGACAGAATATGAAGACAAAATTGGCAAAGAGCTAAGGGATTATTTTGGTTTACCAAAATAATGACTTAACAATATAAAGGGATGACATCCTAGATTTTAACCCTTGGGTAAAGATAATTTTTTGTTATGTAAGCCAACTGGAAGAGTTATTAGTCTTAATAACTTGTATAAAGTAATGTAATGATGTAATTGTAAAGTGTGAGATACACACATGAATGTAATAGTGATAATGAAGAAAAGTAGTGAAGAGTTATTGATGTGAAGTTGCAAATAGTATAAGGTTATGTACCTTGACCTACTCTTGTAATCAGTGAATATTGTATATTACTTGTTTGGGCAGTGGGCTCATTCGGTAATCATATTTTGAAATACTACCAACTCCTAGCAGGGTTGAGGCTTCTAACAAGGCCTATAGTCCCTTAATCAGGACCGAGACACTATATGCATGTAATAGATTCCTAACAGGGTCAACATCCTTAACAAGATACTTTTGATTAGTAGATCTTTGTGGGTACCATCCCCACTGGGGTTTTCCCTTGACCAAGGTTTCCTCGAGAAAAAATAATGTGTTATGAGTTCATTTTCTTTATTGTTATGCATGTTGTTTAGCTTTCTATGTTATGCATACGTTAAGATAATATATTATATCCATAATTGGGAAAAAGTAAAAGTTTGTAGAATATTGATTCACCCCCCCCCCCTCTCAGTATTCCCTATTTCTAACAATTGGTATCAGAGCTTAGTTACTCGGAGAAGAATCATTCAAGGAAAGCCTAGCATCTTGAGTAAGATCTCTATGGATATGGATCAGCTACAAAAGAAACTTGAAGAAGCTCTTGAGCATATTGATATGCTTACTGAAGAAAGAAACATTGTAAAAGGAAAATATGATGATGCAAAGAATGTCATTGAGAAACTGAAAAACAAGTTGGAAGATCTAAAATCAGAGAAGGAATGTGAAATACAAATTGAAGATTGTGATGACAACCTAGAAAAAGAAAATGAGATCCTTAAACATGAATTGAAGATAGAAAATATGAAGCTAAGTCTAAAAGATGGAAATGGCAAGATTGAAGAAAATATGAAATTTGAGAATGAAAATCTTAAGCTTGAAAATGAAGGACTAACATCTAAACTTGGTAAAGTAACATCTGAACTTGAGAAAGTCAATTTGCAGTATGCCGAACTTTAAAAATACAATACAATTGTGAAAGGTGAACTGACTCAATCTAAGCAGCAACTTGAAAGACTATATTCAACTAGTGAGAAGATTGATGAACAAATGTCCTATCAAAAACCATTCGATGATAAAAACTGGTCTTGGATTCAACACATTTAAAGAAAATGAAGAAAGCAAGGAACCAAATCTGAAAATATCTAAAAGCATAGATGAAAATAAATCTGATGAGATCAACAAATTTGAAGATACATCTAAAGAAGAAGAACCACCTAAGTGAGAGGAGTCACCTAAAGGTATGCAAAGAGAATTAAAAGGTAGATGTTTTACTTGTAACACCATTGGTCATATGAAGAAAGACTGTACAAGTAAGCAATTTAAACCTCTTAATGGTTGCTATTATAATTGTCATTGTTTTGGACATAGAGCTATAGAATGTAGAAATCTTAAATTTGTTGAGAATAATAATCATAGTAGAATGTTTAGGAATACTAACCATGCATATAAGAAATCTAATGAAGATATGAACAGAAGAAATGGAATAGTATGTTATAGATGCAACAAGGTTGGACACATTGCTAGAAATTGCAGATCATAGATAAATCAGCTTGGACCAAGATATGGGAACAATGGAATAGTTTTTAAAATATGTAACAAGATTGGACATACAACAAGGTTTTGCAGAATGAATAATAGAGTTTTTCATCCTAACCCTAATCCTAGAAATCATTCAAGGAGAAATGAAAATGTAAGTAACAATCAGAAAGGATGTTGTAGTAATGAAGAAGAAGTGAAGTTTGTCAAAGCCAAAAATCAAGAAGAGACATTCAGCACTGAAGGTAATAAAAAAGGTGAAGTATCAAGTGGTAAGAATGAATCTTTACCTAACCCTTCTAAAAGTACTTAATTCATGAAAATTACAGTAGAATAGGAACTTAGATTAGTGTAGAAGTTGATATATGATGAATTGAGTCTTGCGTAGTTAATGGAAGGTATTATATGATGTACTAATGCTATGGTTAACAGCTCATAGAAAAATATTATGTTTTGCAAGATCGCAAGATGTTTTAAGTTTTGTAGTGTAACAAAATCAACTTTTTGAAAAGAAGCAGCAAAAGAATTGAATATGATGTCAGATCTATGTGAGATTGACATAATAAAAGGTTATGATCAATATTATTTGATCATCAAAGTGAATACAAGTTATAAGAAGAGTGAAGAGTAGTGATTGGAAGCATTTTGCAAGGATTTGGTGAAGGATTTTCATGCCGAATCAACGCAAGCCCTAAATCACAGAATCGAGATAGAAGTTTACATCTAGAAAATGTTAGAGGGTATTTGGGATGCAAATTAGAAACTATCAATAATAGTGATTTCACAGAAGAATATCAGAAGATCTACAATCAGGATATGTCATTAAAAGTAGGGTTTGAGAATTTGAAAGATAATGAGATTATCAAGTATTCTCTACAACATGAGTTTGATGATGAAGAATGTACTAAGATAATTTTAAGCAGAATTCACAATGGGAAGTTTTGGTTAGATGATAGAGTGATAGAAATCATAGCTGACCTAATTCATGAGGTAACTGGACTATCTAAAACTGGAGCCATTCCTTTAAATGAGAAGAACTTGAGGAAAATAGTGATAGACAACATAAATTCATCTTATAATGGCAGAGGAATAATAATTAGCAAGATAAAGAAAGATGATGTCAAGTATTTGTGTAAGATCCTCACAAGTAAGTTTTGTGGTAACTCAAGAGAAGATGACATGGCAGCAGGAATGATACACATAGCTTATTTAATGTGTGTTGATAAAGTACAAGTTGATATGTGTGAGATTCTAAGAATTCAGTTGTTTGAAAATTTGGAGAAGATAAAGAAGACTAAATATTCACAGTTTAGATTTTCATCATTGATAACTTATATGTTTTTCCATTTGTTAAGAAGATTTCCTTACACAATCGGTAATAACTGGAATGATGGTCAATCTACAATGGAAAGAATCATTAAAGTATACTTTAAGCATGTTATTGACAAAGTAAATGAAAGTGCAGTATTGGTAGTTAAAAAATTTTAGAATTCGATGTCAAGCAGATCAAGGATCCCATAGACCTTAGTTGAGAAGTATAAAAATGAGATATGTTTCATGGTTGATACTGACTTTACATACATTGAAGTAGTAGAACCTAGAATAGAGTTCATAGATCCTCTTGGCTATGAAATTTATGAGATTGAGACAGAAGAATATGTAAGCAGGTTACTTAAGTGCAAGTTGGACAGTCACAGTAATAGGTTTGGAGCCTTTGAGGAGAACTTCCACTCCACAAAGTCTATCCTTGAAGAGAAACAATCAAAGAAAAGAGTTGAAAGTACAATCAAGAAGATACTAAAAGATATAGGGATGACTGAACATGAATTCTTGATAGCTAAATAGACAACAACAACAGTTAGAAAAATTGGACAAAAAGAAGTTTTGTCTGTACCACCTTTATCATTAGTTGCAGTTCAGCAAGAAGTAGCACAAGTCAAGGTAAAAGTAGAAGAAACAGAGATAAATCAAGAAGCAAGAAAATCTACTAGATCCACCTCCTCCACACCTAATAAAAGAGTGAAAGAAATTTCTACTGGACCAAGAAAGAGGCAGAAGACCTTAATGTCACCAATTCAAAGGTGAAGCATATGATTTTGTCAGATAAGAAATTTGATACAATTCAGGGTAACATACCTAATGATTTGTACAAGAAACTTGTAAAAAGAAGGAAGAGGGCATCAGAGGAAGATTTAACTATTAGAGAAAATTTTGGAATAAAACTTTGCGATGTGAGAGATGAAGCACACTTCAAACAAATCATGAAGGATCTGAACACCCATCTGAGAACAAAGAATATATATACATATATATATAAACATATATACACATATATATATATACATACATATATACATATATATGTGTGTGTGTATGTGTGTGTGTGTGTGTATACATATATACATATAATATCTATATATATGTGTGTGTGTGTGTGTGTACACACACACACACACACACACACACACACACACACACACACATATATATATATATATATGTATATATGTATGTATGTATATATATATATGTATGTATGTATGTATGTATATATATATATATATATATATATATATATATATATATATATATATATATATATATATATATATATATATATATATGTATATATATCTATATATGTATGTATGTATGTATGTATGTATGTATCTATATATATATATATATATATATATATATATATATATCTATATATATATATATATATATATATATATATATATAGATATATATATATATATATATATATATATATATATATATATATATATATATATATATATGATGCAGGAGCATCCTAGGTGTAAGAGAAATCTTGCATCACCCAAAAATATTTCTGGTTTCTTTTCAATAAGGGCTATCTTGTGCAGAGCTACAATTTCTAGAAAGTTACTATTTTTAGTAGTTTTTTTGTTCATGCTCAAAATGGTCTGTTTTCTTCCCTGGAGGTTCATTTTGGTTATATCAGCCTGCTAGTAAAGTTTCATTGCTAGATCAAGTCTATTTTAGGACAATACAGATAATGGGAGGCTATTATGAAGAAATCAACAGGGAAACAAAACAAGTAGTTGTTAAGTAAATGTCGGAGAGTGCTAGAAAACCATCAGTTGAAGAAGAAAAAGAAACAGAAGTAGAACAACAAAACATTCCTTCTTCACCAGCCATTAGCATAGAAAATGAGACTATGAATGTTGAAGGCACAAAGATCACTTTGGAAAGTGATGATCTATTCAAGAATCTGGAAAACATTGTTGACAATTCAGCTTTTGAAGAGTAGGATAGTACCAGAGAAGAAGAGAAGACATAAATCAAAATTGAAGAACCTAAATTGAAGAAGTCAGTCTTACACCCAAGACTGGTAAGAAAACTCAGATTGACTCTATATTTGAAAGTTTGGGAAAAGAAGTAGATGATGATGATCATATGGAATTGATCACATCCTTGAATAAAATTATTGGAAAGAATAAGAAAGTAAAGAGTCTTGAAGGATGCCTAAAGGAGCTTATAGAGAAGTTACAAGGCATTGTAACCACATAAATTACAGAGGTAGATCCACTGGAGAAAGAAAAGAAAATAATGAACACATTTGATAATGAGTTTACCAACTTGTCTGATATAGCCAAGGTAAAGGCTCAAGCAGCGTATGAGGCCAAAGTTCTTTTGAATATAAGTCAGAACATTGGGAGTGATATCAACAATCTTGATATCTGCATAAAAGATTTGAGAAATAATTTAGAAAGAGGAAAATCTTTGTACATTCAGTGTACAAAATTAGACACCTGATAGCAAAGAGTAGAAGATGAAGATCAAGGAAGTAGAAATTCAAAATGAGATAAACCTTCTTTCAAGCCCTAATGTGAAGGTACTTGATGTTGAGAAGAAAATCTGCAAGATCTTTGATGAAATAAGATCTTTACAAGATGACAAGGACAGGAAGCTAAAGAGATTATCTCTTTTAAGAGAGAATGTTTCCACTAAATTAAGCATTGTTGAAGGACAATTGGAAGAATGTATTTCATCCAAGACATCTTTTCAAATATTTAGTTTTGAGAATCTTCAAGCATGTGAAATTGTGTCTTATGGATTATGCACACTACTCAGTGTTGTAGATTTGATTAAGAAGGCATGGGAGAAAGAGTTAGAGAACATGAAGACTAACTTTGCATATTGTGTTGCAAGCCTACTAGCTTTGCAATATTGAATCAAGGTATAATTTTTGTCTGAACACTATTTTGTCATCCTCCTTAACTTTTTTTTGTCATTGTTGTCAAAGGGGGAGAGAGATATAGAAAAAAATTCATAAGGATACATACTCTTAGGGGGAGTACTATATAGAGATAAGATTTTGGAGTCATAAGGACAGTATATACATTTTTGTGTTATGGCCACATTTTTTAAATTTTGAAGTCTAGATAGAACTTAGCCAATTTTCTCATATGTTGCCACCAATGACAAAGGGGGAGATTTTTGGCAATTTGGGTGAGTTAGATGCATAGATTTTGTCATTATGGTAACATATGTTCTACATGAAGATCACACAAGTCAGAGAGCAAGTATATCAGAGTGCAAGGCAAATTTGTCTAAGTATCAGATAGTGTTTTTGCCAGTGTACCCAATGACTATTTTTGTTTGCGACGTTGATTGTAGAAAGTTTAGTGCTTGCGCACTTGAACATAGATACTATGGTGACTATTGAAGACTCACCTAAGAGTGCAAGTTAGTACGGAATGTACATAAGAAGTTATGATAGATTTACTAAAGACAGTGTTAAGCCGATAGGATAGAATATGAAGATAGAATTGGCAAAGAGCTAAGGGATTATTTTGGTTTACCAAAATAATGACTTAACAATATAAAGGGATGAAATCCTAGATGTTAACCCTTGGGTAAAGATATTTTCTATTATGTAAGCCGACTGGAAGAGTTATTAGTCTTAATAACTTGTATAAAGTAATGTAATGATGTAATTGTAAAGTGTGAGATACACACATGAATGTAATAGCGATAGTGAAGAAAAGCAGTGAAGAGTTATTGATGTGAAGTTGCAAATAGTATAAGGTTATGTACCTTGACCTACTCTTGTAATTAGTGAATATTGTATATTACTTGTTTGGGTAGTGGGCTCATCTGGTAATCATATTTTGTACTACCAACTCCTAGTAGGGTTGAGGATTCTAATAAGGCCTATAGTCCCTTAATCAGGACTAAGACACTATATTCATGTAATAGACTCCTAACAAGGTCAACATCCTTGACAGGATACTTTTGATTAGTGGATATTTGTGGGTACCATCCCCACCGGGGTTTTCCCTTGGCCAGGGTTTCCTTGAGAACAAATAATGTATTATGAGTTCATTTTCTTTATTGCTATGCATGTTGTTTAGCTTTCTATGTTATGCATGCGTTAAGATAATCTATTATATCCATAATTGGGCAAAAGTAAAAGTTTGTATAATACTGATTCACCCCCCTCTCTCAGTATTCCCTATTTCTAACAATCTCTTAATCTCCAATTGCATCAGTTATCTGTAGATCTCGTAAGGAAATAGTTAAGTCATCAAGCATTTAGAGATTTGGCAAAAAAGGTAGCAGACTTAACAATGATATTTATCTTTAAGTCTCATAAAGTAGCAATTAAGGATTAATATTTTTCTAGATCAAGTGATGAGGTTTAAAGGCTTAAAATTTTATAGTTATCTCCTAATATCGCAATGATAACAGTTGATTATTTAACATTTTCTGACTTGGAAAAAGGTTTAAAATGAATTGATGGTGAAGGTTATCTCCAGGTCTCCAAATGGTTGAAGATTAAGACAAAATGTTTAGTGACTTGGTGGATACAATTATCTCTGAATCTCAAGATGTCACTAGTTAGTTTCTAAATATTCAGAGATTCAGCCATAAGGTTAAAGGATAACTAAATAAATATTATCTCCAAGTCTTGCAATCTCATGGTCAAGGCATGAAACATTCAATGATTAAGAGATGACCATAGATGAAGACCAAGGTTAACGATTATCATAGATACTCGAGACAAAGCTTGAGTTAAGTAAAGCATTCAGTGATTAAGAAATATATGTTATCTCCAGGTCTCATAACAAAACCAAGGTTAGAGCTAGTGTCTTGAGATTACAACATCAGGTAAGTTAATAGATGAGAGACTGTGAGGATCCTCTAGTTGCTTAATTTTGTGATGGAACCACAATCAATAAAAAAAATTTAGAGATTGAGAGATGTGCTTTGGTCCTTGCATCTCATGATCAAAATTAAGTTAAGAAAAGTATTCAGAGATCATGAGGAAGCTTCGGTTGCTAACTATCCAAAAGCAAGTGTGGTTAGTTTTCATCTTGATAAAGAAAAAGTAAGTGCGTGATGTTTAAAAGTACATGGCTAAGTTGGAAAAAGGAAAAAGTAACGACCAATCACTATACAGTTGAGATTTTTTACTATGTTTCAAGGTTTTAAAGAAGAATAAAATAATAATTGTCTTTTTTCTTTCTTTCACATAATGAAATGAACTTGTCAACTTCACATGCAATGGCTAGCTAAATTTTAATTTGGTCACACATAGAAGTGAATGTTGAAGTGATTGTGTAGGCATTCTTTGTGATCTCAAAAAGTTCTCTGCATTCATTGCACAATGATATAAGGACAAGACACTGCCTTTTCTTACACTTAACAGATTTTAAGATTTTCAAAGAGCTATAATTCCGAAGATCTTTGTTAAGAGATAGTGTATTTCATAGTGAGAAGTGATATTTTAGTGATTGTTTGCAGGGTATGTGCAGGATCATGGTATGCCAAACTAGGCCCTTAAGTGGCAATGAAAATTCAAAAAATTAGGTTTAGGCAAGTTGACATAAAAATTTGAACAAGTTATAAATATTATATCAAAAATATGTAAGAAGAGAATCTGTTGAAAATTGAATTTAGTTTCTAAGATACTAGGCCTTTTTTGAAAATTTAAATTATTCTATATGTTGAAAATTTCAAATTTCAATATAGTAGTATGAAAATTTTAGGAAAAAAATAAGTAGGTGTATGTCTGACCACCTTAAACATAATCAAATGATAATTTATTTTTACAAGATTCAAGATATAAGCAGTAGACTCATGTCTGGATGTGACACATATTTTTTTGTATTGTTTTTCCAAGTAAATAATTAATTTTGATTTTTCTTCTACAACTTTTCTAGAATACAAAAACTCACGTGTCTGACCATGATAACTTAGTCTAAACTTTATCAAATTGAAAACTTTGTTTATTTTTCTTATAGTAGGAAAATCATAGAATGTGACACATGTTTTGGATTTCAAAAATGTTATACAGTTTAAAAGTTATAGTTATTTTTTAATAAGTCTATCAATCAGGACTAGAAAGATAACAAGTAGGTGTACGTCTAACCACATTAAACAAAATAAAATGATAATATTTTTTTATAAGATTCTAGATAAAAGTAGTAGAATCATGTTCGAATGTGATGTATATTTTATTTTTTATTTTTTTCTGAGTAAATAATTAATTCTAATTTTTCTGCTAGAAATCTTCTTGAATATAAAAACTCTCATGTCTGACCACCTTAACCTAGTCTAAACTTCATCAAATTTAAAAATTGTATCTTATTATTGTATTAGGTGAAGCATAGAATGTGATGAATATTTGCGATTTTAAAAATGTTATATTGTTTAAAATTTATAGTTGTTTTTCAAAGAGTCTATCAATCAGGACTTCTTTTTCACATCGCCACTTTTTGGCATACCATGATCCTGCACATACCCTGTAGACAAATAATATTCAGTATTTTCAGAATGGGTAAGCCAAAATTGAGTAGGGTTTCATCAAGTGAAGGAGCCGTGGATTCGGGAGAGGAACATAAGGGAAAGAGAAACTTCTCTGAGGAATTCATCACCTTGCTCCCAGGATCAACATAGAACAAAAAGCTAAATGATGAGACCTTCTCTGATTCTATGGCTAATTGTAGAGACCTAGTCAATCCTTCATGTTCAGGGTATCATTTGTTTAATTACTTTTATAGAAACTATATTAAACAAATCCTAGTACGTAATGCCTAGAAGCTAGGCATGGGGAAGCTTATTGTTCCTGATGTGTTTCTAGATGTGGACTTATTATTTGAGTTGGCTAGGAATTATGACCCTATCTCAAAAACCATTAGGAAAAGCAATCAATTTGCCTAGGTTACTCTTGAACAGGGTTCATTCATGAAAGACTTTGGTGCCTATACTTCTTCCTCAAGAGAGATTGGTTTAAGAAAATAAAAGGAGAAGTATAGTAACCAATTAAACTTGTTGAAGTCCTAGATCACCTAATTGATGCCAAAGACAGGGAAATACATAGCCCCTCTTCCCACCAGGATGAATTCACCCTATGAGTTCAAGGACTTTCATTTTTACATGAATTATTTAGCATATGGATTGTGTAGGGTGTTGGGGATTTATGGAGATACTGAAAGGATGCATGTAGAGTTGTTGATGATCATCCTTGACATTCAAAACTCACATATTAGCATTGACTATGATTATATACAATATGTAATAGACAAGATGCACGAGGGTTTGATGAGCATCAAAGAAGACAAGCAACATAGGTTCATGCATTATTCTTTGTTGATGCACTTAATTTTGTTCCACAATATTAACCATCTAGATGTGAACATGTTGATACCTAGGATGATGGTTAATGGTCAAACAAACCTAGAGCAGCCATGGTTGAGGGTTTAGAACTACACAACTAATGAGCATGAATTTTGTGGATTCTAGAATTGGATTGTTAATCCAATTCCCAATTTAATGGGGACAAATATTGTAATAATCCCTCTCAAGGTGCTTACGCTTCTAAGGCATTGTGAGCATGTTGACAAATGGTGTGGTGATCATAATTGGGGAGACTTTTTATTTGGGAAAGACTTTCACATTCATCAGAGTTTATGGTTTCCCCCAGCCCCCACATATACTCACAAAATTTGTGCCACCAAGGGATCTTAAGGAGTTTATCTGGTAGCTAATTTTGACAAACAAGGAGCATCTTACTCCACATAGAAAGGGGACTTTCACCCCTATACAGTTTAAGGTGACCAACTTCACAATTGGAAAGAGGGCTTTTCCTAGACTTAGCATGTGGTTGGGTCAGTTGAAGATGAGAACAATAGAATTCAGGTATGTTGATCCTGAGGGCTTAATCAAGAGTGTCAGGAAGTTGTTGATTCCCAGTATTAGCAATATCCATGACCATTATGGGTTGGATTAGAAATTGGAAGTGAAGAGGGAGTACTCATCTTCTGAGTATGAGGAGGATAGTGAGGGATCTTATGAGAAAGATAGCCCTCCTCAAGAGAATGAGCCTCATGTTCAAGAGAAAGGACTAGGTGCCCTAGAGATCGAGGTCACAAATAAGCCTCCATAGAAAAGACAAAAAATTGAGGTAGGTGAGCCATCAAAGAAAAGGGGATCAAAGTAAAGAGTTGATAGAGTGGTTTCCATTGTTCCTGCTAATAGGCCTTAACATCACCAATTGCGAAAGAAAATCAGAGAGGGAAAGAAAAAGGAAACTCAAGAGGAGGTGGTGTTTCCCCTCCAAATGTATAAAGATGAGAGGGTAGCTATCACAAAAAGGATAATATATGCTAGCTGTCTGGCGGTCATTGTCCATGATACCACTTTTAGAAGCTACCTTGAACACATGCAGACAAAGGTTCCACCTGTTGAAGATTTGAAATGATTGAAAAGATACTTCTCTAGTTTGTTCTCGCCCTTATGTAATCATTGTAACTTATTTTTGTCTTCTAGTGTCTCTCATTTCCTAGCCATCTGAAGCTTGTTGCATCTTGATTCTTCCAGGACTCCAAGATGGCTAGTGAATATTATATATAGTAGGGATTTGTATTTATTTCAGGATGGTGAAATTTGTAACTGATTAGAGAGGGAATTTTGGATCAAGAGTTTTGGTTATGGCATTTTGTCACTTTAAATGTACTGATACATAAATTTTTTAATGAGAATACAGTAGAATTCCTTCTCATATTAGTGAATGTATTCTTGTTTTTATTTTGAGTTTTTATATGTTAAATTTGCAAAGCATTTTAATATATGGTTTACAAAGTAAATTGTGAAATTTTTCTTAAGTTCCTTTCAAGGGTGGGGTAATTCCTAGGGATAATATTCAGAGAATTCATGGTTTTGTGAGAATCTAATGTCTGAGTGTGAAAGGAAGAGGAATGATTTGCAAAGCATATTATTTGGATTTTGGTTGTTTTAATTACAATTTTTGGTTGATGTATGTTTCATTTAACTCTTTTCCCTAGGATTAGGCACTCGTCTATTCTTGAGAGACAATTTTTTATCATCAATAAAAATATAAATGATAATATCTTTCAGTTAATGTTTCAAGAATACTATTGATTAGTATTTGTATTAGATAGAATCCAAGTAAGTTTTACTAATTCCTTTAAGAAGGGAATCCTAAGGTACACCCTCCTGAGCTTGAGGCTCAAAGTGTAGGAGGACTTGATCCTTAGTCCTTCTTAATTGGTCCTTGTTCTTTTCATATTTGAAGTGGGTATAAAGATTCAGGGATATTAAGTTTTCACAAAAGGGGTTGAAATCTGCAGGAAGAAAGTGGAACCAACAAAATGGAAACTCTTCTAGGGAGATGAACATAGAAAAGTCTTAAAATCTTTTAAAGAATCTCTGACTTTTTAGTATTACAAATTAGTGTAGTGTGTTTTCATCTTTGTATAGGTCCTTGTGTTTCTCCTGTTCTGTTTGAGATTTTTTTTAGATTCTCAAGGTTTGCCAATAAAAATTTCCTATTAACATGGGTGGTGACTCAAAGGGTTAGAACTAGTGTGTTTACAAGCTACAAACCATGGAGAAAAGAAAAAACACAAGATATTTTTTCAGGAGACACCCAGAAGTTTGTCTAGAAGAGTTACCTAGGCCAAGAAAGAAAATCTGGCTTATAAAATGTGGAGAGTCTATGAGTGCACCTATAAGAGAATAAAATAATACAAAAGATGGAGTATTACACACATCTACTAATGAAAATGAATCACTGTATACAAGTTCTAAGTCTGATAGTGGTCTCTCTGGGGATAATTTGTATGATACCCCAGAAGTATTATATCAAGACAAGGTCATACCACCTGCAAATCAAAATATAAAGGCAAGAAATAAAGGTTATGTGCTAGCTCTACATCAAGATGAAGCTATTCTTAAAGGGTAACCAATGCAGCTAAGATGGGTCCATTTCTCATATCAAAATATCACTCATATAGATGTATCATCAAGCTTTGATGATGTTATGATAGACCCAACTAATTTGGGTGCATTGAGGTTACAACTAGCTGAACAAGATGCAATATATGAGAGATTGCAGAAAGAAAGAGAGACTAAGACTATAAATGTATTAATGGAAAGAGAGTATCTAATCAGAAAGATTAATGAACTAAAGGAGAGAAACAAAATATTTTCTTCTGCTCCTAAATCTCTACAGCCTCATCTCTTTGGTGACCTTTCTTCCCCAAGAAGTGAGAAAGAGCACCTGTTGTAGGACCATGAGTTTGAACAAGATGGCCCTGTGATTAGACAAGTACAAAGTTATGCCTCTCAGCCTAAAGAGAAAAATGTAAGTGAAAGTGAAAAACCTATTCCTATTGATAACAATAAGGGAAAGAAAAAGATGGTTGGGAGAAAAATAAATGAGCCTGTGGTTAGACCAAAAATCACATCACCTATCTCAAATTTTGATATCAAGATGGAACAAAGAAAGAAGGAAAGAGATGATATAGCAAAAAAATTGGAAAAGGCTGAAGTTGAAGCATCTATTGTAGGAACAAGATGGAAGATCCAATTCTTAAAGGCTTCATCCACAAACACTCTTGGACCATCTAAAGCCGAAATAGGTATGTCATCTGCAACTTCTAATGTTTCTCCACTTGGTAATATTGATGCTCATAATTTTCTTTCTTCTTCATCTACCAAGTTAAATGTTGAGCCTAAACAACATTCAAATGAACAAGTACATGGTCTGGTATAGCTGTTAATGTTGGTACTAGTGGAAACACTAGATTAAGTTTTCAAATAAGACCTATACAATTAGAAGGGTATAGGAAAATTAGTTTTTATAGGATACCAAGTTACCCTACACTACTACATTTGGGGCCAAATTTTGATAGAAGTTTCCGATGGGTAACTTTTTATTACGAATTTGGTGTTTTTTTTTTGTAATAGGCCCCGATGATGTCGATATTCCAATGGGTGTTTAATTGACCATCATAATTTTGATAGATTTGGCGTATAGATAAAAAAAAAGGGAAACGACCTCATCATTTTTATTTTTATTGGATAGAGAAGGAGTGGGAGAAAAGGAGCGAAAGCTGAGCATGGTAGAAGGTATGTGATTTCTTCATCTTTCAAGCCTCTGGCATCATATTTGAATGCATTGCATTTTATTTGATCATGAATTCTCTCTGAAATGACCACATTCTACTGGTGTCGTGCCCTAGCCAGTGCTTTATCTCTATTATTTGATGTTATTGGTGCTTGTGCTCAAGGATATCAATTCACTGTATTCAAATGTTTGGATTCATGTTTGTTGATATTACTGGCATATATGTTTAATAATGCCATTATATATTGTTGTCACTAAAGTGACTGCATTCTACTGGTGTCGTTCCCTAGTCTATGCTTTAACTCCATTATTTGATGTTATTGGTAGTTGTGCTCAAGGATATCCATTTTTTTGAAATGTTGATTGTAGTTATCAAATGGATAGCCCATGAGCTTCTAGCTAGGTGCCATTTGTATTGATAGCTTAGGGCATCAAATGTATATCAAATGGATAGCCCGTAAGCTTCTAGCTAGGTCCCATTTGTATTGATAGCTTAGGGAATCATATGTATTGTATCATTGATAGTTGAGACTTGGTTAAAAGGAAATAGGACAAAGAACAATTTTTATTTAGTTTCTCTATTTTGATCCCTAAGTGGCTTACAACCCTAGAGAAGTATATGCAGATTTACAGATGCAGTTTCAGGATACATAGTAGCCAATAATTCATAAGAAATCCATGCATCCAATTTGAATGGCAATTAATACAAAGAACTAGGGTAATCCAATGGCCCAATCATCCAGACCTTGACTGTCCCCTCAATCAATGACCCTTCAAAACTAGGTTATCATGCTATCAGTCAGTGATCCTTCATTCTCTTGGTCTACCTTGCATCCAAACATATTGGAAATACAAAATACAATGATATGACTAATGATTATGCATTTTGATGGTAGTGTGCTAGTTCAAAAGGATAATATAAATATGAAACAATTTTTTCTAATTTTCTCAAACTATAAATGTGGTTAAAGGGAAAATATTATGTGGAAAACCCACAAACCAAGCTAGCAAATGATTGGACATCAAATTATTCCTATATTCATTCAAGTATTGCTATGCTTCAGCTACCTGACCTTTGAGCTTCATCTAGAGGAATGTGTAGCTTTAAGATAGAGTTACTTCTTGGGCCTTACAATAGGGTGGAATATGATCAAGATTTGTTTAGGCTATATCTTTCTTAGTCCCATTGTTAGGTTCTTATGGTTCATGGTTTGAATCTATTATGGTTGTGTAAGGGATTTTTAGATTCTTTTTATAACATAATTATTGGATACCATGATTGGAACAACTGGTTGTTGGCTATTGTACACATGAATCATAACTATCAATGGTTCTTTGTGTTCAAGAATTCGTTGATCAATCTTTGAGATTTATTGTCCCAGCTTTAAAAGAGTGACAAAAGATATAGTGAGTGCTATCTTTTCCAAGTGTTTTGTGGGTGCCATTATCTTCTAGGAGTAATTGCTAGAACCAAATTATGTTCTTTTCCTCTATTAAATATTGCAGACATAATCATCTTCTTGGTGAAGGGTTGCTTCCATCCCCATCAGGCACTATTGCACGGTTTCCATTCCCTTGTAGTATAGTGAACCTAATTTAATACAAGTGTGCACTATTTTGGGATCCATAATTTATGGTCCCTACACTATGGTTGTTAGCCTAAGATGAGCCTACCTTTGCATATAATAAGAGGCCAACATGAAACAAACATCTAGAAGTTAGGGGGTTGTTCCCTGTCCAAAATTTATTATTTAAGTGCTAAGTGATAATGGGTATATTGTGTAATTCATGCCTAGTGTGTCTCTTTCTTTCTCTCCACATTTCACATTAGGAGTATATGCTATAAAATACCAATGAAATCAACTATTGGTCAAATTTAATCAAAACTGTAATATAAAGATTAAAATAGATCTTGAAGAAATATGGGAACCATTTTTGACAAATATTGTACAAAAAAAGAGAATCCTCCCAAGAGGAAATGTTGCAATGTGGAACAATTGAAGGACAATATTTTACTTTTATATGCACATCTGCAATGTTTTTGATATATTTCTGAGATAACCAAACCATAGAAAAAATAGCATATAGAAGAAAGTAAAGAATAATGATCATATTTTGAGATATTGTGGAAACTTAAAGGATAGAATGCTTGGTGGGGTTATCATGCAATTAGTGAGTGATCCTTCATTCCCCCCTCTTCCAGTGACCCTTCAAAATTGGGTTATCATGTAATCAGTGAGTGATCCTTCATTCTCCTGGTCTGCCCTGCATCCAAACATATTGGAAATACACAATAGAACTGTTAACAAGCCTTTCACAATCCCCCTTCCCTCAAGGAACACTATCAACATCTAGACCTTGACTATCCCCTCAACTAGTGACCCTTCAAAACTAGGTTATCATGTAATCAGTGAGTGATCCTTCATTCTCTTGGTCTGCCCTGCATCCAAACATATTGGAAATACACAATACAATGATAACAAGTCTTTTACAATCCCCCTTCCCTCAACAAATTACTATCAACATCTGGACCTTGACTATCCCCTCAACCACTGACCCTTCAAAACTGGGTTATCATGCAATCAGTGAGTGATCCTTCATTCTCCTAGTTTGCCCTGCATCCAAACATATTGGAAATATACAATACAATGATAACAAGTCTTTCACAATCCCCCTTCCCTCAAGGAATACTATCAACAAGTGACCCTTCTTCTTATCAGCCATATCCAATGTTTCATTGAAGTCAAGGCCAAGAATAAAGGTCACCTTACCCATACCATTCATGGATTCTGAAATGTTGTTCCAAACTCCTGAAAATTTTTCTATTTCTTCTTGTTGCTTCTTTAAATACTTCTTCTACCACAATGTCCTTTTGCCCCATCTTCTTGATCTTCCTGGCTAAAGCCGATGAATCCACACACAATAACCCAAAATGAAGGGTTTTGTATCCTTTAATGAATCTCAGTCACTGGTAACGTATGGATAGTCATACTAGTAGTCTCCAAAGCATTCAATAAGTGAATATGAATGTTTGAAAACTTTCCTCTCAACTTCCCCAACCACTCCTAATTGGTTAGAGGGATGTTTCTAGAATCTCCACTATTCCTATCCTTACCAACAATTCTTAAACATACTTTATCTCATATGATAATGACATGCTAAACTAAACCAATGGCATGTTCTTCATGTGGTACAAGGAAGATTTGGATATCAACTCTTCCTTTGTGCAAGTTGAGCACGAGAGAAGGTATGTGATTTCTTCATCTTTGATTGGTATCTTTGACGGGCAATGACTTTCGAGCCTCTGGCATCATATTTGATTGCAAATTTCAAATGCATTGCATTTTATTTGATCATGAATGCTCATTGAAATGACCGCATTCTACTGATGTTGTGCCCTAGCCCGTGCTTTATCTCCGTTATTTGATGTTATTGGTGCTTGTGCTCAAGGATATTGATTCACTATTTTCAAATGTTTGGATTCACGTTTGTTGATATTACAATTCATCATATCAGATAAAGTATGTTTAAGAATTTTTAGTTTCTAAACACTCAAATAATCCCTCTAACCGATTAGGAGTGGTTGGGGAAGTTGAGAGGAAAGTTTTCAAACATTCATATTCACTTATTGAATGCTTTGGAGACTACTGGTTTGACTGTCCATGCGTTAATGTTTAGAAGAGATCAATAAAGTATTTAAAGACATTCTTACATGTTTGGAGAGGTTTAAGAAGCACTTATCATGATTGTACCCTCACAAATAGTGGCATAGATTGGTTTTACTAAGTTTCCTTTCTGTATTTTGAGGTTTCCTTTCTCTGTTGTAGGGGTATAGTCAGAGGGTTCATTGAAAAAATGATCCTTTGAATGGTTAATATGAATATGAATGATTTGATATAGCATATTGCTCATTTTACTTGAAGTTTGGAATAGCTTGTGCAAGGGTGAAAGTAGTTTTGATCATTTTGGTCATGACTGTTCCTCTACACAGTCAGAAAAAGTAACTGTCTAATGATTATATGTAATGTTGAATGGATTAAATTCTTTATTCTTGGTAGAAGTGAATGGAAGGAATAGTGTTGGTGTTAGGTTTCATTTATTTTTGAATTCAATGGTTTCCAAGATGTGTTGAGGAGTTTGCTCCTTGTTTAATGTTAACTGTTCGTGCACAATCCACTCATACAACAGTGAAATTCTATGTGATTGACAATTTCATACAACTGGTCCTTTGGCATGTATTAAATACAATCTAGTCACTTATTGAATGCTTTGGAGACTACTAGTTTGACTGTCCATGTGTTACCAATGTCTGAGATTCATTAAAGGATACAAAACCCTTCATTTTGGGGTTATTGTGTGTGGATTCAAATGTAGGTTTGATTTGGTTAATGTTTAGAAGAGATCAATAAAGTATTTAAAGATAATCTTACATGTTTGGAGAGGTTTGAGAGGCACTTATCATGATTGTACTCTCACAAACAATGACATAGACTAGTTTTACTAAGTTTCCTTTCTCTATTTTGAGGTTTCCTTTCTCTACCGCAAGGGTATAGTCAGAGGGTTCATTGAAAAAATGATCCTTTGAATGGTTACTATAAATATGAATGATTTGATATAGTATATTTCTCATTTTACTTGAAGTTTGGAATAGCTTGTACTTGAAGGTTGGAATAGCTTGTGCTTGTGCTAAAATTCTTGGTAGAAGTGAATGGAAGGAATAGTGTTGGTGTTAGGTTTCATTTATTATTGAATTCAATGGTTTCCAAGATGTGTTGAGGAGTTTTCTCCTTGTTTAATGTTAACTATTCCTACACAATCCACTCATACAACAGTGAAATGCTATGTGATTGAAAATTTCATACAACTGGTCCTTTGGCGTGTATTAAAAAAAATAAAATTTTCATCATATTATTATCATTCTATTTCTTTGTTGTAAACATGCCATTGGTTTAGTTTTGTAAAAAAAAATTTGTGTACAATTTTTTTTTACTATTTTTTCCATTTGGTAACCACAGTCAACATTTCAAAACAATGAATAACATCAAATAATGAAGATAAACCATGGGCTAGGGCACGACACTAGTAGATGAAATTGTCAATCACATAGCATTTCATTGTTGTATAAGTGGATTGTGCAGGAACAATTAACATTAAACATAGCCACTATGTTCTCTTTACTTTCTCAAATCTCTACAAGTCAAGAACATTAGAGTTGTATAATACATTGTTAGTATCCTTTTTCCATGGGTCCTAGGTCTTTAGGTCCATGGAAAGGAAATAGATTACAAAATACACTTCAAAACAAAGGAAAAACTTAGCAAATTCAGTCTAACTCGTTGTAGATGAAGGAACAGTCATGCTAATAGTTCCTCTAAGTCTTCCAAAACATTTATTGAACTCCCCTAAAGTCCTATTGGATCCCCAAATTGCTTAATCCAATCAACTTACATCAGGATCATGAGAAAATTAAAAGGATTAAAAAAATTACTTGGAACAATCAAATCATTATGCTTTCAAATCAATTACCTATCAACATATCCCTTGTGAGGGAGAGAAGCCAAACACATAAAGAAAATGCACATAAACATGGCAGCTGAAAAACTTAAATGGAATACACTAAGAAGTACCAAATGATGAATGCTCAATTGTTGTAATGGAAAAGCATCAAAACCGTCCACTTCTAGAACTTCATTTTATAGTCTAAATGATTTTTCTATAGTCATAATGATTTTTCTAGAACTTGATTTTGTAGTCTTAATGATTTTTCTATAGTCCTAATGATTTTTCTATAGTACTCTTAATGATTTTTCTAGAACTTGATTTTCTAGTCTTAATGATTTTTCTATAGTCCTAATGATTTTTCTATACTCTTAATGCTTTTTCTTTCATCCTAATGTTTGTTGCTCTTGATACATTAGGCCTTGAATTTGAATTTTTGTTCACTATTTTATTTCAGCTTGATATTTCATTCATTTTTCATATACACAGAGACTACACATGCTAATAAAAAAATGAGCTATTTGATTAAGGTTAACTATTCATGATTGTAAATAGTCAATATTTCTGATGGTAATCCTTGGTGTATTTCATTTTAAAATAATCATGTTTCTATGGCTATGATAAATGTCCCTTTGTGTTGATAAATGTCCCTTTGTGTTGAGAAAATTAGAGTTGAAAAAATTGTTTGCAAACAAATCATCCTTCTTCCACCAACATTCTAGTCAATGTACAAGTAACGAGTCATTCCATTCAAGAAAGACCATGTCTGAAAATATCAACATAGAACAAAATAAGGAGTATGTAGAATTTAGTGATTGTATCTTCCATTAGAGCCACTTCATATGCACAGCTGATGCACATGCATATTTGCCTGAGTGCTATTGGGAGCTTACCCAGCAACACATGTACTATTGTGAAAATCACCACAAATCTATTTGTTGTTGGGTCTAGCATATACCTTCTATGATCAACTCTTATATGCATAGGTGATGAACATTCAGATTTTCCTAAGCAGTACTTTCAGTAGTCCTCCTACACATGTACTATTGTGAAAATCATCACAAGTCCATTTGTTGGAGGGCTACTCAAAGTGCACATGTTTGGAGGTTTGAAGGAAACAAGAGAATTTGAAGAGTCATGAGTCATAAGATTGTACTTAATATAGCCAAGCTTCATTCAATGGTACATTCAAATATGAAACAATCCATTCTTAAACTAGATTAAACTAGTAAACCAAAGGACATACTGATTATAAGTAAACTAGTAAACCAAAGGACATGCTTTTACTACTAAGTCTCTATTTTTTGGGCATACTAATTATAATTACTTGACATATATGGGTATGTGCAAGATCATGAGGGGCCAAAAAGTGGCGATGTCAGTTCAAAACTTTGACAATGTAGCTAACAAATTTTTTTTCACCCGAATTTGATAAAATGAGAAGGGTATCTTAAGCAGATTATCAGCTTTCTATCGATATAATTGCTGTCAAATTTTGAATTCGGTAAGTAATTATTAGTTATTTTCTATTTGAGCTACCTCTAAAGTGCTGATTTATATACTAATTGAAAAATGAATATAACTTTCAAATGGTATAACATTTTTTAAATCCAAAAAATGCGTCACATTCTATGCTTCGCCTACTATAAGGAAAAATAAATAAAAATTGAATTTTGTAAAGTTTTGAATGAGTTAAGGTGGTCAGACACGGGAGTTTTTTTATTCTGAAAATGTTGTAGCAAAAAATTCATAATTAATTATTTTTTTGGAATAAAACTACAAAAAAATATGTGCCACATCCGGGCATGAGTCTACTACTTATATATAAAATCTTATAATAAAATATTATCATTTGATTATGATTAAGGTGGTCAGACATACACCTACTTCTTATTTTTTTCCTAAAATTTTTGTATTGCTGCATTGAAATCTATACTTTTTACCAATCATACTAACTTTTTCTCAAAAAAAGCCCAATAGTTTAGAAACTACATTCAATTTTCTATAGATTCTATTCTTACAACTTTTTGATATTAGGTTCATAGCTAGTTGAAATTTTCATGTCAAGTTGACTAAACCTGATTTGCTGATTTTTCATTGCCACTTAAGGGCATAGTTTGGCCCCTCATGATCTTGCACATACCCATATCACAAATGTTTCTAATTAAGGTTGGTAGGATGATTACGCCTATCTTGAAAAAAGACTATCAAATCATTATGCTTTCAAATCAATTACCTATTGATGCATCCCTTGTGAGGGAGAGAAGCCAAACACATAAAGAACATGCACATAAACATGACAAATGAAAAAATTAAATGGAATACACCAAGAAGTACCAAATGATGAATGCTCAATTGTTGTAATGGCAAAACAATATCAGAACCGTCCATTTCTAGAACTTGATTTTTCTATAGTCCTAATGATTTTTCTTATTTAATGATCATTGTTTCCTAATGGTAATCGTTGTTTGTGTATGTTGATCACCCAAGTCTTTGGCTATGATTTGCATGCTATGCAATTTGTCAAAAGTGGGGGTATGACATGCTAGTTGGATTATAATATATTGACACTTACACCATGAAGAAGACAAATGATTAAACAAAAAGAGAGGACCAACTAAACCATCTTGTGGTCAGTCTATATCACATTGAGAAACAACATCAAGACTTGAGAATCAAAACAATCAAAAGTTTCTTCAAGACCATGAATGATCAACAACATTCCATCATAAAACAAAACACTAATCTATGTTATCATTAAGCCATAAAATATGTCTTTAAAGTTTAGAAGCATCACAAAAACTTTCAAGAAACATAGTACTATCCAAAATATGTCTTTAAAGTTTATTTCTAATGATTATGATGATGTTGATGTTGATGTCTATAATTTATTTCACTTACCGATGCTTGCCTAAATTGAATTTTGAATTGCCAAGCTAGAGAACACTTTCAAAGTTTAGGGTCTGTTCCACATGATACTCTTAGTTACAGCTCAAATGCAACTCAACATATTTTTGATGCTGGGCAATCCACTACAGAAACTCATCTACAAGTGAAATTTAATGCCATGAATCTTGGCATTGTTAATGTTATTACTTTTCCTCATGTTTCATATTTGTGAAAATGTTTCTTGGCACTATCTTCTTTTTCAATTCCTATATTTGTATCTTTTTAGATCATTAACTTAAGCATTACATGTCTTTGTTAAAAGTTTATTCTAACACTATATTATATCTTATTCTTATTACAAAGTTCTTTGTTGTGGGGTAGGAGGTCAATCTTCATTGTCTTCATTGTGGGGGACAGTGAAGATTTCTATGACAAATAGCATGTCTTCTTTAGTATCTTATAATAACATGCTAAACTGATAAAGGTGTTATGGGCATTTAATCTGCAATTACCAATAGATTAAGCATATTATTACTATTCTTAATTTTCCATTTAAATCCATTTAACACAAAAAACAAATTTACAAAATTGAACAAATGTCATGTTTACAACAAAGATGTGTTGAGGAGTTTGCTCCTTGTTTAATGTTAATTGTTCCTGAACAATCCACTCATACAACAGTGAAATGCTATGTGGAAGGGATGGTTGATAGTGTCCCTTAAGGGAAGCGGGATTGTGAAAGACTTGTTATCATTGTATTGTGTATTTCCAATATGTTTGGATGTAGGGCAGACTAGGAGAATGAAGGATCACTCACTGATTGCATGATAACCTAGTTTTGAAGGGTCACTGGTTGAGGGGACAATCAAGGTCTAGATGATTGGGCCATTGGAGGACCCTATTTCTTTGTATTAATTTCTATTCAAATTGGATGCATGGATTTCTTGTGAATAATCGGCTGCTATGTATCCTACAACTACATCTGTAAATCTACATATACTTCTCTAGGGTTGTAAGCCACTTAGAGATCAAAATAGAGAAACTAAATCAAAATCATTCTTTGTCCTATTTCCTTTTAACAAAGTCTCAACTATCAATGATACAATACATTTGATGCCCTAAGATATCAATACAAATGACGCCTAGCTAGAAGCTCACAGGCTGTCCATTTGATAACAATAGTCAACATTTCAAAAAAATGGATATCCTTGAGCACAAGCACCAATAACATCAAATAATGGAGTTAAAGCACAGGCTAGGGCATGACACCAGTAGAATGCGGTCATTTCAGTGACACCAATACACAATGGCATCATTAAACATGCCAGTAATATCAACAAACATGAATCCAAACATTTGAAAACCAATGGCATGTTTACAACAAAGGTCTAATAGAACTCCCAACAATTCTTAAACATACTTTATCTGATATGATGAATTCTTAAACAATTAAGGTTGGAGTAGACATAGTTATCACACATTTTTTTTGTGTGGTACAAGGAAGATTTGGCTAGGTCAAATCTTACTTCATGCTAGCAGTCTACAAAATTAGACCTTTATTAACAATTGATCATATCAGATAACTAGTATGTCTAAGAATTGTTGGGACTAGTCCTTTGGTGTGTATTAAACAGAATATATAGAATTTTCAGCATATTATTATCATTCTATTTCTTTTTTGTAAACATGCCATTGGTTCAGTTTTGTAACTTCACTGTTGTATGAGTGGATTGTGCATGAACAGTTAACATTAAATAAGGAGCAAACTCCTCAACACATCTTGGAAACTGCATTCACTTCTACCAAGAATAAAGCATTTAATCCATTCAACATTACATATAATCATTAGATAGTTATATTTTCTGACTGTGTAGAGGAATAGTCACGACCAAAATGATCAAAACTACTTTCACCCTTAAACAAGCTATTCCAAACTTCAAGTAAAATGAGCAATATGCTATATCCAATCATTCATATTCATAGTAACCATTCGAAGGATCATTTTGTCAATGAACCCTCTGACTATACCCCTACGGAAGAGAAAGGAAACCTCAAAATAGAGAAAGGAAACTTAGTAAAACTAGTCTATGCCATTATTTGTAAGGGTACAGTCATGATAAGTGCCTCTCAAACCTCTCCAAACATCTAAGATTGTCTTTAAATACTTTATTGATCTCTTCTAAACATTAACCAAATCAAACCTACATTTGAGTCCACACACAATAACCCCAAAATGAAGGGTTTTGTATCCTTTAATGAATCTCAGTCACTGGTAACGCATGGACAGTGAAACCAATAGTCTCCAAAGCATTCAATAAGTGACTAGATTGTATTTAATACACGCCAAAGGACTAGTTGTATGAAATTGTCAATCACATAGAATTTCATTGTTGTATGAGTGGATTGTGCAGGAACAATTAACATTAAACAAGGAGCAAACTCCTCAACATATCTTGGAAACCATTGAATTCAATAATAAATGAAACCTAACACCAACACTATTCCTTCCATTCACTTCTACAAAGAATAAAGCATTTAATCCATTCAACATTACATATAATCATTAGATAGTTACATTTCCTAACTGTGTACTAGAGGAATAGTCATGACCAAAATGATCCAAACATTTTAAATAGTGGATCGATATCCTTGAGCACAAGCACCAATAACATCAAATAATGGAGATAAATCACGGGCTAGGGCATGACACAAGTAGAATGTGGTCATTTCAGAGATCATTCATGATCAAATAAAATGAATGCATTTGAAATTTGCAATTGAATATGATGCCAGAGGCTCGAAAGATGAAGAAATCACATACGAAGAACATGCCATTGGTTCAGTTTTGTAAATTATTTTTTTTTGTAATTAGTAATTGGAAGATTAAATGTAGATAACACCTTTATCAGTTTAATTAGCATGTTATTATCATATTAGATAAAGTATGTTTAAGAATTGTTGGGACTAGTCCTTTTGCGTGTATTAAACATAATAGAATTTTCAGCATATTATTATCAATCTATTTCTTTGTTCTAAACATGCCATTGCTTCAGTTTTGTACATTTTTTTGTGTGTTAAATGCATTTTTCATGAGGAGGGGTCTTGTTCTGGGGAGATTGATGAAGATTGTGCACCTCAAAAACCAATTCATAAGGTACCAATCCATTTTTCCTATTCGCTTATATTTTTGGTTTGGTAAATCTCCTTATAAGTTTCATGTCCTTTCTTTTGATTACTATGGATGAGATATATATCTTACATTTAACATTCAACTTCTTTACATTTTAGAACATGTAGTGTGTTTTTTGAGGATTTTACCAAATCAACTTTTAACATAAACTGAAAACACCAAACTAATATCTTTCCCTTGCAACATGAGAAAATATTTGCAATTGACCAATAACTGCAAGCAATTGAATGATATATCCACATACCTGTATCTTTTTAAAATACCTGGAACATTAAAAAGATGGCTAAGTGGCTACCGCCATGATTTTTATCTACTGAATATGGAAAAAAAAAGCACCAAAAAGAATAAAATAGAAAACATGATTGGTCATTTTAGAGAGCTTTCATGATCAAATAAAATGCAATGCCTTCTCTCGTGCTCGATTAGCTTTCACCCTCTCATTTTCTCCCACTCCTTTCTCTACAATCAAAATAAAAATGATTTGGCTGTTTCAAAATAGTGAATCGATATCCTTGAGCACAAGCACCAATAACATCAACTATTTTGATCTGTGGGTACCCTTATGTTGGCAAGAGTTCTTTTATTAATCAGATTACTCTGCAAGCTTGAAGAAGTGATATATTTTGGAAAATGAAGAGTGGAAAGACAATGATGTTCCTGAGATCATGGATGGACACAATGTTGCAGACAAAATGGGAAGACATATTTCGAGCCTAGCCTTGGATCCTTCAAAAATTGGGGTAGGATCCAGACCCAGGCTAAAAAGATGTCTTCCTTTTTGTTGTGGAATATAGGCTCTGCTGCTGCAACAACAACAGACTGCGATGTACATATCACGACAGCTGAAAAACATAAATGTAGGCATCATGGTCACAATTTTTTGGAGACACAACATAATTGAGTGCTATTCCCAGATGACTACTTTTCATCATCTCGAAAAACCACTCAATTATGTTCTGTCTCCAAAAAATTGTGACCATGATGCCTACATTTATGTTTCTTAGTTGTTGTGTCCCAGGACCCCTTATGACCCTTTACAATCCCTAAGAATACATCTTAGAGGTCTTAAAATGTCGTAAAGGGTTATAAGAGACTCCTAGGAGGGGCTAGGTGAGCTTCCCCCTTCACGTGGTTGGCCCTATTAAGTAGAGAATGTTAAACTATTATCAAAACAAAGAGAAGCTCAATAATTTAAGGTCTCAGTCCACGGAGATGCTGAAAAAATGATTAGAATCAATGATGGAGAGTTTTTAGATTTTGAGAACATGTATATAGAGTGGAGGCCAGATTGAGTACCAGTGCAGAGATGATGATTCAGTAACCTACATCTCTAAAACCTTCACAATTATCCCTTCTTTGGCCTCCACTCATTCCTCTTCTCAAAAATGGCTATCTAGAAACTTTGGATACTATTTCTCATCCATGCATGAAATGTGCTAATGATCATATAAAATTACTTTAGGCCTCCAATATTGATGAGATGTACAAGTGTAAAATGTTTTTGTGAGACTGGGATCAATTTGTGCAGTGTACATAAATGCAAGGGAGTGATTATTCTCAACAATCAATAGGTAGCTAGGATAGTAGCTAGGACTAAAGATAACACAGCTCAAGAGACCATCATAGGTTTTCTCTTTCTTCGGTCTATATTATTGATAGAATGTTTTACCTTTCATTAGCTCATCAAATCTGGGGATTTGAAAGAATTTAATAGAATATTTTCGTGACAACGTATACTATTTAAGTTGACGTTGCATGAATTTATCTAGTTCGCGCACTTGTATACTATGAAGACGGCGATAAAGAAGCATCTCCTCCTATGGCCATGCTTCTTTATCGCCGTCCTCATAGTCTACAAGTGCGCGAAGTAGATAAATTCATGCAATGTCAACTTAAATAATATACGTTGTCATCAAAATATTCTATTAAATTCTTTCAAATGCTCGGATTTGATGAGCTAATGAAAGGTAAAACATTCTGTCAATAATATAGACTGAAGAAAGAGACAACCTATGATGGTCTCTTGAGCTGTGTTATTTTTAATGTGCCAATCCATCAGTTTTTTGAGAATTTATGACTAATTCTGACAGAAGTGCTATGCATTTGATAGATACAATGTCAGAGAAAAATAATTTACGACAATTCCTGCAACAGTAATGCTATATGTTTGATAGGGAAACCTATTGGAGATATGCTACACTACCGTCACTCTTCTGACAGTTTAAATGTCGTAAATATCAAATTTTTGATAGAAAATTTGACATTAATGCCTTATCACTAATAGGTAGATCTATCAAAATTTGGCGGAAACTGTCACTATTCCAACAGTTCTAGTGTCTGAAAGGATATGTTTTCGACAGTTCATTCTGACAGCAATTGCATATTTCTGATAGGTCTTGTTGTCGAAATTCTGATGGATGAACCGCAGGAAATGCCATAATGAAGTTGTTTTCATGTGCAAGTTTTTGACGTGAAGTGGTGTCGGTAAACCGACAGATATGTCTTCTATCATAATTTCCTATGCAAAAACTGTGACAGACACATGTGTCGAAATGCCGACAAATTAGCATTACAAATCTGACAAATGGCTGTCGGGATTTGCCCTCAAATGTACTAGTGCTAATACTATTCCAACTGAGATTAGAGATAAGGCAACTAAATTTTTTGGAAATAATGCTATCAGTTGTAAAGAACATCTTAGGTTGTTTATTGACATGTTGATTGACTATGAAATACAACATGAGGATGTAGTTATGAAATTGTTTGTTCAATATTTTGTAAAGGATGATAGGGATTGGTTTAAAAGACTCGATGACCATTGTATTGATTCATGGGATTCATTTTCAAAATTTTTCAAGGAACAATATGGTGATAGACCTAATGCTAGTTTTATGTTAAAAATGAATTTAACAACATAAGGAAAAATCAGAATGATTCTGTAGTTGAGTTTAACATGAGATTCCAAAAGGGTATGCATAAACTATTTCAAGTTATGAGTTTAGATGACAATATCTGTTTGACAACATACTTTAGTGTCTTTGATGGTAAGGTGGGATACTTATTAAGAGATAAAGAACCAAAAAATCTTAGAGATTCCTTTAGGATTGTTGTGCATGTTGAAAACAATATTAAGATATCTAGTAAACTGGGTGGGAAAAGAGATGACCCTAAGTTGTTTGGAAATAAGAACTATAAGATGGATAGTGAAAGAGATATTGGAAACAAGAGGCAAGAAGAGGAAAATTTGGATAAAGTGTTGAATGCACTAAAAGACTTGAAAACACCAAGCAATAGAAATGAGAAGATTTCTACTGCTGAAAAGCCACATTTCAAAAATAATTTCAACAGGCAGAATATACTACAAAAGTTCCCTTATAACACCCATTGGAAGGAAGGAAAACCTATTGTTCCATCTGCAAAAGGAAATAATGACAAGGTCATCCCTGATCCATTACAAAAGACTTATTTGAATGTTGTGGAAGATACACCATGGTGTATGGCCTTTCAGTCACCTCATTCTACAGAGCATTGTGTGGTTACACAATCCATAGCTACATACCAAGATGATGATATTGAAGAATTAGATCAAGAAGAAAACAATGATAAAATTGGTTAAAATATTAGTGATTCATATTTCAGACATGAAGATGATTCAGATACTGGTGAGTAAACTGATGTGTATCTGAAGAGACATAATAGAGCATTATTCCATCAAGAAGTATTTTTAGATGATGAGAATGTAGATGAAAGAACATGTAACATGACATCTTCCTCAGAGAAAGTAAAGTTGAGAAGACTGTCAAAGGAAGAAATTGCTAGAATCACTGCAGAAATGGTAGAAAAAGTGCAAACTAGAAGCATGACAACAAATAATAGCACTAGTAAAGTTGTAGGTATGTTCATAAAGAATACCAATACCAAGGAACCCATTGGAAATAAGACAAAAGGTGACTATGTAGTGAAAGTAAAAAATATAAAAGGTAAGAAATGGGAACCAAAAGGGGTTGGAGCTATAAAGATGTCTATTGTTAAAAATAGTGACAATCAAAAGGAAGTTGAGAAGACAGTTAGTACAATAGCCAAAACTGAGAAACAAAAGATGATGACAACAACTAAGGTATTCGAAAAGAAGAGGGATGCTAAAGGTATGCAAATTGAAATTCCTTCTACTCCTATTGATATGTTGTCAATGTTGTCCCAGATTACTGTTAAGATTCCCTTATCAAAATTATTAAGAATCCTTGAACATAAGGATAGAGCTCTAGCATGGGTTGATAATGTTCATGACAATAATGTTGCTTGTAACACAAGTGAGTCCCAGGTTGAAGCCAAGAAAGAAATGGAAGTTCAGGAAGTGGTATCTCAAATACCACCTATGTATTTGGACAACTCTGTCAATGCATGCCTTGAAAACATAGATCCATTTTTCCTAGGTATCATAGTAAATGGAATGCCAGTAAAGAACTGCATGATTGATTCATGAGCATCAAACACTTTTATTCCTTTTAAAATCATCGAGAGATTGGGTCTCAAGGTTGATGTTGTTCAGGGAAGATGTTGTGCAATGGAACAAAGAAAAATACCAGTTAGTGGAACTATTAATGCACTTCCCTACAAATTGGCAACCTATCCAAACAAGGAACTAACTATGAGTGTCTTGGTAGTAGACATTCCACCTCATTATGGGATTCTATTATCTAGGAAATGGAGTGATGCTATGGGTGGAAGTTTGCAATGTGACTTGTCTTATGCAACTTTCAAAATTGATGATCAATCTATTAAAGTTGAAAGGGAGCCAAGAGTTACCCACCTGATTGAGAAAAATATAGATAGTGAGATTACATGTTTTGTAGATACTAGCATCAATGCTTTCAGGGCAGAAGTCACTATGCTTAAGAAAGAACTTATCTTACCTCCTATCATTGTGGAAGTAAATTCCAAATGTGAGAAAGGTGAGTTATGGGTGATGTATTTTGATGGTGCAACTTGTAAAGATGGTTTAGGAGAAGGTATTCTACTCATTTCTCCTGATGGAAATACTTACAAGTTCTCTTTCACATTAAGTTTTTTTTTGCCCAAATAACATAGAAGAAGATGAAGCATTGTTGATAGGATTAAGACTGACATACAAAAGTGGAATCAAATATATACAGGTAGTTGGTGATTCTGAATTGGCAATGTCTCAAGTGAGATCAAATTATGCTTCTAAGAATAAAATATTGAAACAATATAGGAATGCTATCTTAATATGATTGAAATTTTTAATGCATTTAATATTGTATGGAAGGATAGAAAAAACAACTAAATGTCTGACTTGTTAGCTAATATTGCAATAAATCATAGTGATTTAAATTTTGCAGGCATCTCTAAAGTTGAAATTCAGACTAGACCGAGCATACCAGATAATGTTGAGAACTAGTAGGGTTTTGAGGATGACCAAGATATCTTAAGGTTTATGAATCGTGAGGATAATTATTATGGTTAGGAATTAGACTATCCAGCCTTAGTAAAAATTGCTGAAGGGAAAGAAATTGTCCTTGGAAATGAAATTCTACAGCTCAAGACTAATAAATTTCCTAACGACTTGTTGTTTTCGAAACCATATTTGATAGCCAAGATAGAGTCCAAATGGATACTAAAAAGATAGACCATATGGACTTAGAATAAATTAATCTTGGTACAAAAGAAACACCTAAAAAAGTATACATTGGAAAAGAAATGCCTCAAAAGGTGAGACATGCCATGATTGAATTATTGAGAAAATTTAGACATGTTTTTGCATGGTCTATGATGATTTATAGGTTTATAGAGAGGATTTGTTTCAGCATATCATTCCTTTGAAGAAAGATGTTAAACATTTTAGGAAAAAACAAAGACCAATCAATCCTACCCTAGCAACTAAAATACAAGAAGAGATGATGAAGCTAAGAGATGTTGGAATCATAGAACCCATCAGACATTCTTCTTGGGTCTCTAATGTAGTCCCTGTCAGGAAGAAAAATGGAGACATCAGATTATGTGTAGACTTCAAAAATTTGAACATCTCTTCTTTAAAAGACAACTACTGCTTTCCTAATATGGAGGCAATGTTACAAAGAATAACTAGGTCTTATCTGATGTCCATGGTGGATGGTCTTTCTAGTTATAATCAAGTGATTGTAAAGGAATAAAAACAATTCAAAATTTCCTTTACAACACCTTGGGGAACATATGTGTATGTGAGAATGCAATTTGGATTAACAAATGTTGGTGCTATTTTCCAAAGAGCAATGGATATTGCATTTTTTGAGTTCATAAATGATTTTCTTGTGGTATATCAAGATAATTTGATTACATATTCCAAAATGGAAGAATATCATTACTTACACTTAGAGAAGATATTTGGAAGAGCTCTAGAGTGTGGTATTTCTTTGAACCCTAGGAAGTGTAGTGGCCATTGATAAGATTCAAAAACCAAAAGATGTGAAAGGAATCCAATCCTTCTTTGGCCAGGTAAACTATTTAAGAATATTTGTTACAAATTTTGTTGAGATTAGTAGACCAATATCAAAAATGTTAAAGAAGGGATTTGAGATCAAGTAGGATGGTGAGCCTGATGAAGCTTTCAAGAGTATCAAACATAAAATCAAAGATGTCCCTATGCTTAAGGCACTAGGATATGACATTCCAATGCATATTTTCTTTTTTGCTTCTTTTCATACTGTTGCTGCAATCCTTTTATAGAAAAATAGTGAGGGTTTTGAAGAACCTATTGCTTTCTTTAGTAAGTCCTTACAAGCTGCTAAATTAGAGTATGACATTAATGAAAAGAAAGCTTATGCACTTGTAAAGGTTGTGAAGGATTTCAGATGCTATCTCATGGGAGAAACATTGATTTATTTTGTACCAAGTGCTACAGTTAAGGACATCTTTTCACAACAAGAAGTATATGTTAGGAGATGTAGATGGATAAATAGGATCCAAGAGTTTACCATTGATATTCAGATCACCAAATTGGTTAGAGGTCAAGGATTGGAAAAATTAATGGCCTAGTCTAATCTTGATGCAAATTAGATCAATCAGATGGAAATTTATTACACTTGTGATATGGATAATTTTGTCTGGTATCGGGATATTATTTATTACTTAATAAAAATTAAGTGTCCATTAGAACTGGATGATAGCAAGAAAAGAGCCCTAAAGTTACAAGAAATTAAATATCTTATCATCAGATCCAAATTATGGAGAATAAAATTGGATTGCATTTTGTTGAAATGTGTAGATGAAGATCAGGTTGATAACTTGTTGAGAGAAATGCGTGAAGGGATATGTGGTGGACACTACATGGGTAAAACTACTACTCAAAATGTTTTGAGAGTAGGGTTTTGGTGGCCCACAATATTCAAAGATGCAGAAAGACTGGTGAGAAATTGTGATGATTGTCAAAGATTTTCTTGCAAGTTAAATTTTTTAGGAAATGTACCATTGAAGCCAGTAGAAGTGCAAGCCCCTTTCGAACACTGGGGAATGGATTTTATAGGAGAAATACCAAACAAGTCAAGTGGATAACATTCTTATATCTTAGTTTCCACTGATTATTTTACAAAATGGGTAGAGGCAATTCCCATAAGGAATGCAATTAGCAAGGTCGTGACTGATTTCTTATTGAATTACATTGTTACTAGGTTTGGTTGTCCTAAAAGGATTATGTGTGACAATGCAATGTGTTTCAGATCAAATCAATATAAGGAATTCTATGAAAGTTTAAGAATTCAGATGTCATACTCATCCCCATATCATTCACAAAGAAATGGACAAGTAGAATCAACAGATAAATTTCCATTGGCCATATGGGCTGATAGAGTGACTATTAAGAAGGCAATTGGATGTACACCATTTGATTTGGTATATGGTATACATGCAAGGATGCCTCAAAATAACTTATTAGAGATGTAAAAGTTTGTCCAACTATATGATGAAGACTTAGAGGATGAAATATAGTTGAGGATTGAAGACCTGATTAAATTAGATGAAACCAAGAGAGAATCAACTTCAAAAAATGCTAAGACGGAGTTGCAAGTCAAGAACTTGTATGACAAGAAATTTGTAGAAAGAAAGTCTGAATTAAATGACTTGGTATTACTCTGGAATGCCAGATTGGAAGACAAAGGAAAATATGGAAAATTTAGTCCAATCTAGTTAGGGCCATATTTGATTCATGAAAAATGTGGACCAAATTCATACATTATCAAGGAACTCACTGGTGACATTCAAGAATTGCCTGTTCATGGATAGTTCTTGAAGAAATACTTTGGTTGAAGATATTTGATTTCCATGAATGGTAGTTAGGTTTTGTATATTTTGTAAATTTTGTAAAGGTGTGGTGTGTTTTGTTTTCATTTGATCTTGCCTCTATAAATAGGTTTTTGCCCAGTTCTCTCTGGAGTTGTCATTGTTGTCAATTTTTTGGTCTTCTCTCCCAGTAAATTGTAAGTTCTTGCATGGGCACAAGTTACCCGTCATCCCCAGACAAAGCCACTATTAGTCAAATTTAATGTCTTTGATATTTCCTAAAAAAAATTCCGTAGCTTGAGAATTCATTTAAGTCTTTTATTCTGCACATGGTTATTGTTTCCCATTTTCTCCAAGTCTTGTACAACTCAAAAGTTAAGTATAAAGCTCTAGAGATTGGGTGACTGAGTAATGTCTTTAAGGTTATCTCTTAATCTCCAATTGCCTGGTAGTTAGTTCCTTTAGTCTCACGATCTAGCATGGTAGTTATCTCTAGATCTCATAACGAAATAGTTAAGTCATGAAGCATTCAGTGATTTTGTGAAAAGGGTAGGAGACTTGACAATGACAATTATCTCTAAGTCTAATAAAGTAGCAGTTAAGACTTAATAGTTTTGGAGATCAAGCAACGAGGTTTAAAGGCTTAAAAGTTTATAGTTATATCTTGATCTCGCAAAGATAATGGTTAGTTATTTAACATTTGGTGACCTCATGAAAAGGTTAAAAATAATTGATGGTAAAGGTTATCTACAAGTCTCCAGATGATTGAAGGTTAAGACAAAATGTTCAGCAGCCTGGCAGACACAGTTATATCTAAATCTCAAGATGTTGGTGGTTAGTTGCTAAAAATTTGGAGATACAATGATAAGGTTAAAGGTTAAAGGATAAGTGAATAAAGGTTATCTCCAAGTCTTGTAATCTCATGATCAATGCATGAAACATTCAACGATTAAGATAGGACCATAGATGAAGACCAAGATCAACAGTTTTCACTAAATCTTGAGACAAACCTTGAGTTAAGTAAAGAATTTAATGATTAAGAGATATATGTTATCTCCAGGTCTCATAAAAAACTAGGGTTAGAGCTAGTGTCCTGAGATTATGAGATTTCTCTAGTTGTTGAGTCTCATGATTAGAAGTGAGTTAAGTTAAAAGCTTAGAGACTGTGAGAATCTTCTAGTCACTTAACCTCGTGATAGAACCCTAGTGAAGACAAATGTTCGAAGATTGAGAGATGTACTATGGTTGCTAGATCTCATGATCAAAATCAGGCTAAGAAAAGTATTCAGAGATCATGAGGAAGCTACGGTCATTGAATCTCCAGAAGAAAGTGTGGTTAGTTTTCATGCCGATAAAGAAAAATTAAGTGCCTAATGTGTAAAAGTACATGGTTGAGTTGGAAAAAGGAAAAGTAACGGCCAGTTACTGTACAATTGGAGTTTTTTAGCATGTTTAGAGGGTTTAAAGAAGAATGAAACAATGATGGCCTTTTTCTTGCTTTCAAAGAATTAAATGTACTTGTCAACCTCACACGCCATGGCTAGCTAAATTTCAAATTGGTTACACATAGAAGTGAATGTTGAAGTGATTGTGTAAGGATTTTATGTGATCTCGACAAGTTCTCTATATTCATTGTACAATGATATAAGGACCAAACAATGCTTTTTATTACACTTAAAAGATTTTCATAATTTCAAAGACCTACAATTGAGAAGATCTTTATTAAAAGAGTATATTTCATAGTGAGAAGTGATATTTCAGTGCTTGTTTGTAGATAGAGCATTTTCAAAATGAGTCAGCCAAAATCAAGAAGGGTTTCATCAAGTGAAGGAGCCAAGGATTCAGGAGAGGAACAAAAGGGAAGCAAAACTTCTTAGAGCAATTCATCACCTTGCTCCTAGGATCAACAAAAAATAAAAAGGTAAATGATGAGACCTTTTCTATTTCTATGGCTAGTTGTAGAGACCCAGTCACTCCTTCATGTTCAGGATATCATCTATTTAATTACTTTTATAGAAATTGTGTTAAACAAATCCCTATATGTAATGCCTAGAAGTTAGGCATGGGGAAGATTATGGTTCCTAATGTGTATCTAGATGTGGACCTATTATATGAGTTGGCTAGGAATTATGACCCTGACTAAAAAAATATTAGGAAAAGTGATCAATCTACCTTGGTTACTCTTGACTGGGTTTCATTCATGAAAGCCTTGGGTGCCTATGCATCTTCCTCAACAAAGATTGATTTAAGAAAAGAAAAGGAGAAGTATAGCATGCAATTAAACTTGGTGAAGTCCCATATCACCCAATTTATGCCAAAGATAGGGAAATAAATAGCCCCTCTGCCCACCAGGATGAATGCACCCTATGAGTTCAAGGAACTTCATTTTTACATGAGGTATTTAGCATATGGTTTGTGTAGGGTGTTGGGGATTGACGAAGATGTAGAGAGGATTCCTGTAGAGTTGTTGATGATTATCCTTGACATTCAAAACTCACATGTTAACACTGACTATGATTACATATAGTATGTAGTAGACAACATGCATGAGGGTTTGATGAGCATTATTATTTGTTGATGCACTTAATTTTGTACCACAATAATAACCATTAGGATGTTGACATGCTAAGACCTAGGACAATGGTTAATGGTCAACCAAACCCAGTGCAGCTATGGTTAAGGGTTTGGAACTACACATCTAATGAGAATGAATTCTGTGGATTCCAAAATTAGATTATTAATCCAATTTTCAATTTAATGGGGAAAAACATTGTAAGACTCCATGTCAAGGTGCTTAGGCTTCTAAGGCCTTGAAATTATGTTGAAAAATGACCTGGTGTCCATAATTGGGGAGAATTTTATTTGGGAAAGACTTTCACATTGACCAGAGTTTATGATTTCCCCCATCCCACACATATACTCCCAAAATTTGTGCCACCAAGGGTTGGTCTAATGGAGTTTACCTGGAAGATAATTTGGATAGACAAGGAGCATCTTGATCTAGATATATAAAGGGGAATTTCACCCCTAGATAGTTTATGGTGACCAAATTCACAATTGGAAAGAGGGATTTGCCTAGACTTAGCATGTGGTTGGGTCAGTTCAAGATGAGCACAACAAAATTCAGGTATGTTGATCTCGAGGGCTTCATTAAGAGTGCCAAGAAGTTGTTGATTCCCAATATCAGCAATATCCATGATGATGAGGGGTTGGATGATGAAGATGTCATCAGAAACTTGCTAGATGAGGAAGAGATTGAAAAAAGGTTTGGTAAGTTCTATTTCTTCCTTTGGAGGATTGTTCCCTGGCCTCCCATATATTACAAGAGTAAATAGGATGATACAGATGTATGACACCCTATATGACCAACTTGAGGCAAAGTTGGATGAGAAATTAGAATTCAAGAGGGAGTACTCATATTCTAAGTACGAGGAGGATAGTGAGGGATCTTACGAGGAAGATAGCGATCCTCAAGAGAATGAGCCTCATGTTCAAGAACAAGGAATAGGTTCCCCAGAGACTGAGGTCACAAATGAGCCTCCTTAGAAAACACATAAAATTGGGGTAGGTGAGCCATCTAAGAAAAGGGGATCACAGAAAAGTGTCGATAGAGTGGCTGCCCTTATTCCCGGTGATAGGCATTACCATCACCAATTGAGAAACCAAATAAGAGAGGGTAGCTATCACAAAAAGGATAATGTATGTTAGTCGGTTGGCGGTCATTGTCCATGAAACCACTTTTAGAAGCTACCTTGAACACATGTAGACAAAGGTGCCACTTGTTGAAGATTTGAAATGATTGAAAATATACTTCTCTAGTTTTTTCTCCACCTTATGTAATCATTGTAACTTCTTTTTGTCTTCTAGTGTCTCTCTTTTCCTAGCCATGGGAAGCTTGTTGCATCCTGATTCTTCTAGGATTCCAAGATGGCTAGTGAATACTATATATAGTAGAGCTTTGTATTGTTTTTAGGATGGTGAAATTTGTAACTGAACAGAGAGAGAATTTTGGGTCTAGAGTTTTGGTTCTGGCATTTTGTCACTTTAAATGTACTGATAAATTTTTTTTTTAATGAGAATACAATGTAATTCCTTCTCATATTTGTGAATGTCTTCTTGTTTTGATCTTGAGTTTTATATGTTAAATTTGCAAAGAATTTTAATGTATGGTTTACAAAGTAAATTGTGAAATTGTTCTTAAGTTACTTTCAAGGGAGGGGTAATTATTAGGGATAATCTTTAGAGAATTCATGGTTTTGTGAGAATCTAATGTCTAAGTGTGAGAGTGAGAGGAGTGATTTGCAAAGCATCTCATATAGATTTTGGGTGTTTTAATTAGAATTTTTTTTTTATGTATGTTTCATTTAACTTTTTGCCCTAGGATTAGGCATTGGTCTATTTTTGAGAGATAGTTCTTCATCATTAATCAAAATATTAACGATAATATCTTTCAGTTAAAGTTTCAAGAATACTATTGATTAGTATTTGTATTGGATAGAATGCAAGTAAGTTTTACTAATTCCTTTAAGAAATGAATCCTAAGGTACACCCGCTTGAGCTTGAGGCTCAAAGTGTAGGAGGAGTTGATCCTTAGTCCTTGTTAATTGGTCATTTTTCTTGTCAGATTTGAAGTGGGTATAAAGAGTCATGGACATTAAGTTGTCACAAAAAGGGTTGAAATATTCAGGAAGAAAGAGGAACCAATAGGGATCTAGGTGATGTTAGATGAAGTGTGTGGTCTTGCAAAGACCTATTTGGGCATGACCTCTAGAGATAATGTGTTCATAAGGTTCCTACTGTGGATTGAATATCTTGGCACATATTTGATGATTTGTATTTGTTTTATATTTGTTTAAGATACCATGTGTATCTTAGCAAAGATCTATACATTTATTATTGAATTGGAGAAGTCCTAATAGGATGATCTAATTGCTTGTTTTAACTTGTATATAAAGGAAAGCCATTCCTTAGAATAATGTAGTGCAATTATTGAGAAGTGGTTGTGAACTTGTTGTTGGAAGGTTTACTAGATGTACAGAGAAGAGATAATTCATCAAGCACTTCATTGGAACTATTTGGGAAAAGCTATTTGTTGTAAGTCAATTCATTACTGTTATTGTATACTCTTATATATTTATTTTAGACAATGGATCCAGAAGGTGGGTTTAACTTTCAAAAGCTAGATTTAACCTTCACTTTGGGCAGTGTGCTCAGGAAGTGAGACTATCTTTGTAATAAACTCCTAAGAGGGTTGGAAAGACCCCTGACAGGGTATGTCCTTTAACAGGGACTTGTAATTAATGTACTAATCAGAGCCCTAATAGGGACACAATATATTTAGTGCATTATTAGTGGTTTCCATCCCCACCAAGTTTTTTCCCTTAACAGGGCTTTCCTCAGCAACAAATCTTTGAGTTATAGTGTTATGATTTTGTGGTGCTCTTATGGTTACATTACTATTCCAGTGTAAAGTAATATAAACTTAAAAGGAATTAAGACTTTAAGATTGGGCACACAACTGATTCAACCCTCCTCCCCCTCAATTGTGTGTGTGCATTATTATTGTTAATAGATTTAGTTATTGATTTGGTCGATGTTCTACACACTACACTTTATGTTCTTGAGGCTGACCAGTTGAGATATTGTTTTCGCAATCAAGTATATAACATCAAGTTTTTGTGTTATTCTGTTGATGCTATTGATAGAGATGTGATGTGAAGATCAGTTATGATAATGTTATGCTAACGATTTTGTTACAAAGAATTAGTTGACAAATTGAGCAGATTTTTGCACTTACATGGAACTACATTGACATATTTGATGCTATTTTCCAGTTCACCCTTTTGGGTTATACTCCATTATGTATTGTAAGGTAGGGAGCCTTCTCTTTTGTAATCTAAGAAGTGAGCTCTAGACAATATGCATGAAAGCATCTATTTTCTTCTTATTGTAACTAAACCTTTAACATCATTTTTATTTTTGTAAACAATATTACTTGTGGGTACCATCCCCATAGTGGTTTTTATCCTAACATGGTTTCCACACAAAAATCATGGCATTATGATGTATGTTTTCTTATATTGTTTAGTTTTCATTGCACATAGTTTATGGTTACAAAATCATAAATTGATAAAGTTCAAATTGTGATATTGCTATCAGGATTTAACTATGTAGTTTTTTTGAGTCAAACTCATTGACCCATGATTCATGAGTAGTGGTTCACCCGAACCCATCTCTCATGAGAATGAAATGGAACACTTAGCACTCATTGGATCTAGGTGAAGCACTAGGACTTCCCGGGAGGTCACTCATCCCAATACTACTCCATCTCGAGAATGCTTAACTATGGAGTTTCCTCCTTGGTTAAACCCACTCTACTTGCAGCCTCATTTGCAAAACCTTCACCAAGTGTTGTGCCTTATGAACCATTCATTAGAAAGCCCCTTAAGCTCATCAATTGATAAGTAGGAGATATTTTCCATAGCAAGTCAAATTGTGATATTGCTATCAGGATTTAACTGTGTAGTTTTTTTGAGTCAAACTCATTGACCCATGATTCATGAGTAGTGGAAAATATCTCCTACTTATCAATTGATGAGCTTAAGGGGATTTTTAATGAATGGTTCATAAGGCACAACACTTGGTGAAGGTTTTGCAAATGAGGATGCAAGTAGAGTGGGTTTAACCATGGAGGAAACTTCGTAGTCAAGCGCGCTCGATCTAGAGTAGTACTGGATGGGTGACCTCCTGGGAAGTCTTGGTGCTTCACCTCTGTGAGCATCACTTAGATCCAATGAGTGCTAAGTGTTTCATTTCATTCTCATGAGAGATGGGTTCAGGTGAACCACTACTCATGAATCATGGGTCAATGAGTTTGACTCAAAAAAACTACACAGTTAAATCCTGATAGCAATATCACAATTTGACTTGCTGTGGAAAATATCTCCTACTTATCAATTGATGAGCTTAAGGGGCTTTCTAATGAATGGTTCATAAGGTACAACACTTGGTGAAGGTTTTGCAAATGAGGATGCAAGTAGAGTGGGTTTAACCATGGAGGAAACTTCGTAGTTAAGCGCGCTCGAGCTAGAGTAGTACTGGGATGGGTAACCTCTCGGGACGTCCCGATGCTTCACCTCTGTGAGCATCACCTAGATCCAATGAGTGCTAAGTGTTCCATTTCATTCTCATGAGAGATGGGTTCGGGTGAACCACTACTCATGAATCATGGGTCAATGAGTTTGACTAAAAAAAACTACACAGTTAAATCCTGATAACAATATCACAATTTGACTTGCTGTGGAAAATATCTCCTACTTATCAATTGATGAGCTTGAGGGGCTTTCTAATGAATGGTTCATAAGGCACAACACTTGGTGAAGGTTTTGCAACTGAGGATGCAAGTAGAGTGGGTTTAACCATGGAGGAAACTCCGTAGTTAAGCACGCTTGAGATGGAGTAGGACTGGGATGGGTGACCTCCCAGGAAGTCCCAGTGCTTCACCTAGATCCAATGAGTGCTAAGTGTTCCATTTCATTCTCATGAGAGATGGGTTCGGGTGAACTACTGTACTCATGAATCATGGGTCAATGAGTTTGACTCAAAAAACTACACAGTTAAATCCTGATAGCAATATCACAATTTGACTTGTTGTGGAAAATATCTCCTACTTATCAAAGTTCAAATTGTTTGAAACACTGATTAATGCCCCCTCCCCTCACCCCCATCCCGCCACCCATCACCCCATCTCCCAGTGTTCCTCAATACTAACAAAACCATAGTAAAAAAAACCAATTAAGGGAAGTATTGAATGAGGACTTTCGGAACCACATCTGAAATCTTCTTTAAAAAGTTCATGGCATACCCACTCTTAAGTTTCTTAACCAATTTCCCATGTTTATTCTTCCTCATAAAATTGTCCACGACCACATATGAATTATTATACCTTCTAAAGAGCTTCTTTCCCTCCATAGGAAGACTAGTAACCTTTGCTATCAACTCCTTCGTGACTTCCCACTTTTGACCAAACATTGTAATAGTTCTGTTCGTTCAATTTTCTACAAAATTCTTGGTTAATTGAAGTCGAAGCCATGAACCCTATCTAGGAAAGCAGCAACACCACCTTTCTTATAAATGTTCCAAATGGTCGCATTCTTGCTTACCTCATCACAATTTATGGGCTTAAGATTATTCATATCAACTCCCATTTCTTCAAGATTCCAGAGAATTCCAACTTGTTTTTCTCTGTCTTCAACCTTTACCAAACTAAGAAAGTAAAATAGGACATAAAATACCCAAAAAGCATGTGTGACTTAATTGTCATCATCATCCTATACTTAATGCAGATTATCATATAAACTACCAATTTTGATTTTACGCATGTAGGCTTTTATAGGTTATCATTTATAACGCAGCCTCTAAGAGGTGTCTAAGAGGTGATACTTATTTTGCTAACCAATTAATTTATCACTCCTTGTCCCAATGTTAGCAAAATAATCTGCTATAGAGTTCCCTTTATGATACACAGGGAAGACTTTGCATTCTTAGAAAATAATTAATAATTTCTTTTCAATCACCAATGTACCTTTTAATAGATCATGAGGGGTCTTGCCCGACCTTAAGGCGTTGTATTATATTTTTTGAGTCAACGTCAATCCCGACATGATTATAGTTTAATTTTTTAGTCAAACATAGACCAGGGTAGGTAGTTTCAGAAGGTGGTTAGTCTGACTTTCCAGATGGAAGACTACGACTGACAGAAACCCACCATACACGTAATGCGAGAGTTGGAATTTCAATCAATTCCAACTCTTAGTCTTTTACGAACTCTAGGAAAATTCTTGCATGTGCCGTGAGAAATCGCTGAACTTCCGTGGAAATCAATGCAATTAGAGGGCCGATAAATGTTGCTGATGTAGGAAATGTTAGGATGACGTCTAAACTGGGCTTTGACATGTTAGGTTTGAATGTGAATGTGTACATTACGGAATTGGTATTTGTGGATCATCTCATGCTATTTAAGTTTTTCAAGGAAATAGAGATTTACAGATAGAGGACATATTCGTTTAGAATATAAATATGTACATTATAGATTTGGTAGTGGATTATCTCATGCTATTTAAGACTTTATGGAAATACAGGTTTGCAGATAGAAGCTAAACTTTCTTTGTTTTGAAATAAGCAATTGTTGAAGCTTTCTAGAAACGCATCTTTTGGATAATAATGTTCTTCCTAATCAAACTTTCACGTTTGATTTGAACTCTAATTTTGCTCGGTACTAATGTTCAGAGGTCTAACATATTCCCAAGTTTGAAGGGAGTCTTGCAAGGATTTTGTTTGAATGTTTGAAGGGTTTCTTCAAGATTCTCACGCATTTAGAACTTTAGGGTTTTTAAAGGTACTCTTGCACCCTCAAAATCAAAGCTGCATGCAAGTCAAAGAATCAAATATACGAGAAAGATTAACATCTGTAAACGTCAAGTAATACGGGAGGATTTTATAGCGAAGGCAAGCCAAAATAGTAAGAAAGGTAACATGCAGTTTGGAGAGAAATGAATTTGTCACAATCTTATAAAAGCTAATGAGTTTTATTTGAGCAGTAACCAGTTTTGAGGCATCACAAGGGCAAGTAAAGCCACCTGTAGAAGGACAAGAAATTAACCATGAAAACCATGGAGGAGTTGATGAAAACCATGTCAAATGCTTCGAGGGGGAGAAGCAGCAGGAACTGGAATGTTTGTTGGAGGTCGAGAATGAGGAAAAATATGATCACTATAGTCCTTAGAGTTATATGTTAGTGAGGTGATAACTTGAAGGTTTAGAGATATTGGGGCAGATTAAGGATAACAAATGGCAAGAGGTCAAGGCCACCAATAAAAAAACTTACCTACTCATAAAACAAGCTATTTAAGGATGAAATAATCAAATTGTAAGGAAATTCAAATTTATAAGAATTTTAATCAGAAGTAGAAAACATGGAGCACAAAGAAGCTAAAGTAAACAAATAATTGGAAAATATAAACTTATGAGCACAAGTGGTAAAAGAGGACTCATATGCATATTTGGAAAGGGCATATAGACATATACAATCATAGAATAAATCATTTTAATAAGAGACTTTAATGCGATAATAGTAAGTAGTCAAGTTGTATACCTTAGAAATGAGTAGGGAATAAAAGACAACATGAAGATAAATAAAAGAGGGGCATCATGCAGCATGCGGAAAAATTGTTAGTGATATGCAATATATATGATATGATTGTATGCAAGCTAATAAAATCTTAGCCAAGTTCATAGAAGATTACATATCACACTAACAATGGGATAAAGTGGTTGATTATGTTATCTATTTATGTAAAAGAGGACTCATATGCATATTTGGAAAATGGCATATAGACATATACTATCATAGAAAAAATCATTTTAATAAGAGACTTTAATGCAATAATAGTAAGTAGCCAAGTTGTATACCTTAGAAATGAGTAGGGAATAAAAGACATCATCCAGATAAATTAAAGAGGGGCATCACCTAGTATGTGGAAAAATTGTTCGGGATATGCAATATATATGATATGATTGTATGTAAGCTAGTAAAATCTTACCCAAGTTCATAGAAGATTACATATCACACTAACAATGGGATAAAGTGGTTGAATATGTTATCTATTTTTACAATCTTATGAAAAGATTAACAAAAATAGAGGTGAGGGACTACCTTATAGAAATGAAATCTAAACACAATCCGCTATATCTAAATATCATCATGCGAAAACAAACATAGCATCAAGATAGGTCGCAACAAATTAAAAAAATAAAGAAGCTCCTCAAGGAACTTGATGAAAACCACCAATTTTTTTACACAATGCATGAAAAAATGTTACATGAAATAAGATATATTGGGATCACCAATATGACTAAGAGACACATAGGAGTTTTCATCCATAATCCATAAAAATCTCAATTTTTGCAAGAGATTTAGGCTTAACAAACGGAATAAAAATCACCTATTTAGTAAATTCATGGTCTTGATGTAGGGCAGGGATGGAGAATCCAAAAATGGATAGTCCAAACTTACACCAACACTAATGACAACAACAAGCACAGGGGAATACAAAAATATAATGCTTCAAAATAGAATTTCATTCAACATGCCTAGCTGTGAGGCCTTCCGAGTTTCGGCCAATACATAAACAATAACAATGTATCTGTAAGATCTCGCAAGATCCAAGTAACCACCAACTAGTTTAGGTCTACAACAAGAAGCCTCTGATAGAAACAACCAAGACAGGATCTAAACTTGTGCTCGCAAGCCACCAAGTAACATCTTGTTGTCCTAAGCCCTCAAGCCACTAGTTCTACTACAAACTCCCAGATTTGTAAATTTGCTTCTACTCCACCATCTACTACTGATCCTTAAAACAAGAACTACAAATCTACTTAAATACTAGATTGCAAGCTACAGGTATGCTTATTCAATCCCCAAACCCCAAGATAATTTACAAATAAATGACAGGACCCAAATCATAAGGATCACCCCTAAACAAACACTACATGACATGCACCCACACACAAGGGCTGGCATCAAACATAAGAACATTGTCGAATGCTCCATCAAACACCGTAGATCATGAAACACCATCGCAAGGCTAATAAGCCCAATCTGGTCACCCAAAATATGAAGAACATTTAGGTCCAAACGTAAATAAGAACATCTCCATCTCCAATGTGAAAGAACATCAGGAGGTGTGACCATAGACATTGGTCTGCACAAATCCCAAAAACCATGAGCCAAGACCGCACAAGATAACTCCCAACGGTCATCGAACACATACCCAATCTTCCCAATAGTCCAGACATGAAATGAACATAACCAGTCAGAGAAGATCATACTAGATCTCCCAAACCATGCCATCTCAAGAGATGCGATCTTAGACATAGCCTCCACAAACATCAAGGGAAAAACCCCTTTCATCACACATGCCAGAGATCTCCACAGATCATTGCAACATAGAGTGTCAAAAAGTTGCCCAGAACAAAGTAATGTATCCCTCTAACAAGGAATTCCTTCAAGACTAAGAAAGATCTTCAAGATCCCAAAATGCTCCTGCATCAGACTACTGCGGTAAATAGAAAGTATGTCGCATACTTTAATCTCAAAATAACTATCTGCAATCAACTTCATCTTCACCAAAGGCTTCCAATCCATCAAGGACAAGAGAAAAAATCAAAAAATTAACCATCTATGCTTCATCCATTCAAACATCAGGATCATATGAATCTCAACAATCTAATCAGCATACCACTCATCATCGCAACCCATCTCAACAACAAGATTATCCAACTCCCCAACAAGCAGATCCCAAGTTAGAGCCACATCAATATGAAATCCCTCATCATCAGCATCTCATCTCTGAAACTCATCACAAGACTCATTACTGTCAACTAGCAATTCAATTCCACAATCAACAACTAAGATCTACACCATAACACTGAACAAAAGCAAGTCAGCAACACCACCATCGCAAAGGTGTTCAACAACAAGTAACTCTTCACCAACAACAATCTGATCAAGCCCAACCAAATTCTCTACAATTCTCATGCCAAATCCATCCATCTGCTCATGAAAACCAACACATACCTTATTATCTTTAGCAAAGTCATCCTTCACCTCTTCATTAACATCAAAGTGTCTTCTTCTCCGAATAATCCCCTTAATCAGCCAGAAAACTTTCTTCCAACAAGACTTCATCAACTCTTCAATCCACAGATTGAGTTTAGGCCAAAACTAACCCAGCTTATCCATCAAGTTCCTTTCAAAGTACAAATGCCTCTACTCGGTGATCTGATTGCAAAATTCTAGTTGCCTCCACACACTCGGCGATCTATTATCCATCTTCACAACCTGCCTCAATTCGATGATTTGTTCACTCAAGGAAATCTTCATCTCTCACATCCAATCTACTCTCCTAAGAGGCATCTTCAATCCAAGGTCCTGGTGCAAACTCCCTCACCTTCAACGCTCTGTCCACACACTTAGAATCTTCAAGCTCTGATACCACTTGACACAGGGTAGGGATGAAGAATCCAAAAATTGATAGTCCAAACCTACACCAACACTTATCATAACAACAAGGACAATGAAATACAATAATATAATGCTTCAAAATAGAATTGAATTCAACATGCCTGGCTGTGAGGCCTTTCGGGTTTCAGCCAATACATAAACAATAACAATGTATTTGTAAGATCTCGTAAGATCCAAGTAACCACCAACTAGTTCAGATCTGCAACAGGTAGCCTTTGATAGGAACAACGAAGACATAATCTAAACTTGTGCTCGAAAGCCACCAAGTAAACTCTTGTCATCCCAAGCCCTCAAGCCACTAGTTCTGCTACAAACTCCCAGATTCGTAAATCTGCTTCTACTCCACCATCTACTACTGATCCCTAAAACAAGAACTACACATCTACTTAAATACTAGATTGCAAGCCAGAGGTTGGCTTATTCAATCCCCAAACCCCAAGATAATTTACAAATAAAGGATAGGACCCAAATCATAAGGATCACCCCTAAAAAAACACTAAATGACATGCGCCCAGACACAAGGGTTGACATCAAACATAAGAACATCTTCCAATGCTCCATCAAACATCGCAGATCATGAAATACCATCGCAAGGCTAATAAGCCCAATCTAGTCACCCAAAATATGAAGAACATTTAGGTCTAGACCTAAATAAGAACATCTCCATCTCCAATGCGAAATAACATCATGAGGTATGCCCATAAACATAGGTCCACACAAAGCCCAAAAACCATGAGCCAAGACCGCACAAGCTAACTCCCAATGGTCATCGAACGCATACCCAATCTTCCAAATAGTCCAAACAAGAAATGAACATAACCAGTCAGAGAAGATCATATCAGATCTCCCAAACCATGTCACCTCAAGAGATGTGATCTTAGACATAGCCTCCACAAACATCAAGGGACAAACCTCTTTCATCACATATGCCAGAGATCTCCACAGATCATCGCGACACATAAACTCAAAAAGCTGCCCAAAAAAAAGTACTGTATCCCTTTGATATATCCTCCAAGACTAAGAAAGATCTTCAAGAACTCAAAATGCTCCTGCATCAGGTCTAAAGGCTACAAAGAAGTAAATAGTGTGTTTGGGAGATCTGAAAACAATATGTAAAGCTAGTGAGATTGAGAAAAAGATGATTAAATGTAAAAAAATAATTGTTCTTGGGAAACATAACTAGGAAGGCCTCTAGAAATAATTGCAACAAAAAAAATAATTAAACATACAATATTTCAAAGTTTCTCTGGTTGATTAAATACAAATCTATTTTATGAAAGAGTTCAAGTTAAAGATGCCTCACTAGTGATCAATTCAATGGCTTTCAACTCTTCTCCAAAAAAGACATCAAAGGAACTAAATGATATCAATTGTTAAATTTTGGTACAAAATATCCAATGGGATCATTCTGCATGGATTACTAAAAATTAGACAACCAGCATCAACATCCCCTTGAACAAAATTCCTGATGTTGTAAGTTCTTCAAGATACCACACTATAATGACCAATTCTTTTTTTAGAAAACTCTTCAAGAGAATAATAAAGCACCAAATTGATAAATTTGTATATAAAACCTAAGGGAAAGAGGGTGAAGGAAAAAGTAGGTTTTAGATAGAAACACTCTACAATTGATTGCTATTCAAACACTGTATTAACAATTTGTGGGATAAACAAGGAGAAGAGGTCTTTGACTTCTTCATTGGATTCAAAATGGAATTTGGCATTGTTTGTAGAAAAAATTATGGAGTAGAATTAAATAGTTGCGAATTTTAGAAATGTATAGGTTTGTTATTCATAGGATATATGATCAAGTTTAAGACAATATTAAAAACAAGGAAGGATTATTAGAATGTTTGAGTGATATTTAAGTCAAACAAGGATATCTAGTCTCTTGCACACTATTTGTGTTGTACATTGACAAATTAGAGGAGTGGATAAGAAATTTTGGTGGTGAGAGTGTCCACATAACTAGTTAAGTAATAATTTACTTCAATATGTAGATGATCTCAATTCAATTGCCAAAAGAATACATAAATTAAGTGAGCACTTTAAATCTCTAAAATCTCTAAAATTATTTTGTCCAGAGGTTGGGACAAATAAAGCTCAACTAGAATTTTCCTTTGAATATAGTTCATTTCCAATGGTTAATGAGTATAAATATCTTGGTCTTGATTTCAACAATAAATTTATATTTGTGAGGCGTATAGAATTAAGGATACGAAGATAATAGAAAGCTTTGCATTTATTCAAAAAAACATTTAGAATGGCTAAACTATGGGATTGTAAAAACTAAGATAACACTTTTTTTGTTCCTAGTGGTGACATTGGTGTGCTATATATGTGTGGAATATGACACAAAATCTCATCAATAATTAAGTGGAGGGAAATAGACAGGATATAAAAGCATCCAAACACAATTAATTTCAAAATAAAAAAAATTTAGTCCCATCTTGTGTCTTTCTTGTAGAGGCATTAGCTATGATTTGGTTACTGATTTACTCAAAGATGGTAGAGACCATCGAGTTTCCCTACTACCCCTAAATGGTGGTAGAAGAGAAGTTAACTAGAATTAAGAGCATATGGATAGAACAATTGGATGAATAAGTGAAATATTAACATAGAGTACCCAGATACTAATGGGGAAATGAAAAGTATGTGTACAAAAATAGTTCAAAGTAAAAGAAAGGGAACTTGGGAGGAAAGTACAATACTTTATCAATAATTTCAATCCTTGATATGACCATGGACAAAGAAACTATATTGTAACATAAATAAAATGGAAAAGAAAATTGCTAATGGTTGAACTAAGGACTATTTCACACTAACATAGGTGCATGTTAGTTTTTGGATTTGATTGTGTGTATTTTTTAGCATCAATATTTCAGATCACACTCAATGATCCACAATCATGAAGAGAGAGTGCAAGAATTGTAATAGAAAAACATGTAGACCAAGCTCGACTCAAGATATTTAAGAAGAGAAAAGAACATGCAAAAATATGCAGAGAAGGGAAAAGTAAAAAATAATAAGGCTTCCAAACTAAACAAGAGCAACAATAAATAAATAAATTCCCAATAAGATGGGGGGACAAAAAAACCTACTAAAATATACAAACACACAAATATATGAAAAAAGGAAACACATATGTATACATAAATATAAGAAAATAAGAAACAATAAAAATGATGCATATTGAAAAACACATATAAAAATTTTAATATTTAAGAAAAAACACAAATAATAAATTAAAAGAAACATTATATAAATAAATAACTATTATGTATACACATATACCCACAAATAAAGTAAATTGTGTGTGTGTGTGTCTATAATATAAACAAATAAATAAACTAGCATATGTCTTAAATCAGAAGGGGGACATTTCCTAAAGAAAAGTAGGTAGGGATAAATGTTATTTATGTACTTTGCAGATAGTGTAGATAAAATAGGAATACATCATTTGAGTGTTTAGGTTTCATGGATATTTAGGCCAATTACATTGATATATTGATATTTTGAATGTGGACTCTATCAATAGTATTTTTAAAGAAGAATGATAAAATAACTTGTAGATAATTACATCAAGACCCATAACAAAAGATCTAGGATCAAAATATAATTAGAGATCAAATAAGCTCTATGTGGGTTGCTTGATTTATTGAGATTTTGTACATTGAATTAAGGTTGGTTATTTAGAGTTTTGATAGACTTTTTGACCTCATGAATATTATTACAAAGCCTTCATTCAACAATAAGAAACAAAATCTTCCATATTAAGGAGGATAATAGGGGAATGTGGAAGATGAAAATTTTGGCATCTCACTCTACTTGCATAGTTGTAACTAAGCTTATTTATATTTTAAGTTTACAAAGTCATAAATTTATAGTTATTACTAAAGGGTGCAACTTAAATGTCACACATCTCAAAATGGGATTGTATAAAATTAAATGCATATTCATGAAATGTTACATTAAACTAATCAATTTGATCAAATGAAATCTATAACATGCTATGATACTCAATTTGAAAAACATAAAATGATTTCATGTCTCTCTAACAAGGAATCTAAATAATCCTCTCAGATTTAGCACTAAAAAATGACAATCCTAGAATGTGAAATTAAGCTAAGATGAAGATGCAAAAGTAATATGTGAGATAATTTCCCTATCAATACTCAATTGCTATTAAATTCTATCAAATCCTATCTACTTATTTCAAATTGCCCAGGATCTAGAATGAAATTCACTATAGTATTCATGTTATCCACAAAGGAATGATTTGATCTTAGAATCCCTTCTATATATAGTAATTTCCAAGGGTAGGGGGTAGAGTGAAGATTGACCGTGGCTAGGTGAGAGTGAGTTATTGGTTTCAAAATTTTGGACAAAGAGACAAATTGTGTTTCAAATGTTTGAACAAGGTGACAAGATGAATGGCCAAGATTGCAAAGCCAATTTGAATGGTTGAGAGAGAAAAGCCTTCCTTTATCCGTGTGATCAAAATACTCTCTCCTCATTGGTTGATTGAGATTTTTCCATATGTGGTGGGTGATAATTATTTGATTTAATTAATTGAGTTATCCATATCTCTAATTTGAATGAGTTGGATTAAAATTTTCTTTAACTATACAATTAAATTACATAATTATTTTATCTTTTGATTTAACTAATCTACTTTTATTTTATTTTTAATTAACTAGTATTTTGATCCTTAATTGATTTCTTTGACATTTATCAACCAATTTTGGATGTATACAAATGTCCCTCTTTGAATCAATGTGTGAAGCACATTGGTTCAAAGAATGTTTGATTTTTTTGATTAATCAATGCTTCATCTAAACTTGATGGTTGATTCCATGATTCACAAATTGATATGATGATGAAACTTTGATATACTACACTGATAAAAAGATTTCACTAATTTGATACACCCTACTGATGATTTTGGAAAATCTCACGTTAATGCCCTTGATTTGAAAAATTGCCTCAATTTTGTGTTTTTATGATATTATGCCCCTGTAGAAATAAAAATATAGCTGAATTGGATGATCAAGATTAATTTCAATATTTTTTGATGTTTCTATTTTTCTGCAAATAATTTCCATTTGCGGTTTTGTTTCTAATAATATGTGATGTGAAAAAAAAAATCTGATAATAATGCTCCCATTTTGAAAAAATAATTGAGTCCCCAAAGATGACCTTAGATAAAATTTGTCTTTTCTTTAGGTTAGCTAGGGTATATAAGAGGGTCAAAATCCTTCTTTACCACTCATGTTTACTTTTTCTTTTCACTTTTACCACTTTTTAAGCTCTAGTGACTTGGAGACTATTCACAATGGTTGTCCCGATTAGAGAGCATCAGTTTGAGTGTGCGTAAAGATTCCAACATACAATAGACTAAGAATCTCTGGTGATTACTAAAATCCTCTCTATTTTACTAATTTTCCATTTGTAGAGAATTTTTGAATTTACCCATCGTAAGTTTTATATTTTTATGTTTTTTTTTGTATTTTAACACGTAGTATAAGTCCTTTTAGTGCATCCACATAGCTAAGTAGAATGTAATAGGATTCAAAATAGCACCTAGAAATGCATCTCTAGGTTTTGTTTTAGCACATAGAATAGAATAAAATAGTGCGTAGAAACCCCACTTGCAAATTTCCATCTTTTACAGTGCATAGGTAAATTTGAAATAACATGTACTATGTGTTTCAATGTGTATGTTAGTATAGATTAGCACTTCACCTAATTTTGGTGGTTTTAAACTTGATTTTCTTCCCATTTGATTCATCGGTCAATGTGCTTTATATCTCAATAATGACGCTTAATACTATTAGTGCTTAAAGTTGCAGATGATGAATACCAATTAGAAAACTCTGATGCATGACCCTATGGACCCAAAATATGCATCTGACAACATCAAACACTAAGGTTGCTAAGGATTTTGATCCTTCTTTGACTTTGAGCTTCAAGCTCAGGCGGGTGTACCTCTTAGATTCTATTCTTTAAAGAATTACAATGGTTATCTGCATACTTGACACAGACATAAACATATAACCTTTTCAACATAAACTTTAAAATGAAATGTTATTGATTGTGTTGATGGTGAGAGATGTAGATCAAGCATGGACCAATGTCGAATACTAGGGCAAAGAGTCAAAGAAAGCATACATCTATAGAAATTCCTCAAATCTAATATACCCAAAACCCAGGTGAGATGCCTTACAAATCACCATCTCATCTACATACACTGTCATTAGATTCTTGCATAAGATGTGAATTCTCATAGATCTCCTTTAAGACCTATTCTTCCCTTGAAAGAAGCTCAAGCTTAACCCCCACTATTTACCTTGTGAATGATATGATAAAAATGCCTTATAGATTTAACATATGAAAAACTCAAAAAATCATACATGAAGACAATAGAGACATAAAGGAATTCCAGTCTATTTTCATTGACAATTCTCTATATCAGTACATTCTAAAATAAAAATTCTCTAGAGCAAGACACAAATGCCAGATGCTCTCTCCACTCCAATTTTCACCACCCCCAAAACAATGGAGCAGAAGAAAATATAAAGGGAAAACAATCAAAGCCATTCACCACTAATAGCTACCAATTTTCACAAAATATCCTTTTCTTCCCTCCAAATTTTTCCCTTCTTCTACTTGGTCTCCTACAACTGCCTTTACCTTTGCAAACATTTCTCCCACCAAATTTGATTCTTCAAAATACAATAGCCCGTACTGTTCTTTCCCACTTATGAGAAATTGGTTTTTATCACCACCATTGGATTCCTCATCTTCTTCCATTTCAATGGCATAGAATATGCCTATGTTCTAGTAAAAATTGAATAACTAGGCAATATTTTATGTGAGCAACTATGATCTCTTGAAAATTTCTAAAATTTAGAAAACATGGATCGCAAAGAAGCTAAAGTAAACAAATAATTGGAAAATATAAACTTATGAGCACAAGTGGTAAAAGAGGACTCATATACATATTTGGAAAGGGCATATAGACATATACTATCATAGAATAAATTATTTTAATAAGAGACTTTAATGCAATAATAGTAAGTAGTCAAGTTGTATACCTTAGAAATGAGCAGGGAATAAAAGACAACATGAAGATAAATAAAAGAGGGGCATCACGCAGCATGTGGAAAAATCATTAGGGATATGCAATATATATGATATGATTGTATGCAAGCTAATAAAATCTTAGCCAAGTTCATAGAAGATTACATATCACACTAACAATGGGATCAAGTGGTTGATTATGTTATCTATTTTTTTAAAAGAGGACTCATATGAATATTTGGAAAATGGCACATAGACATATACTATCATAGAATAAATCATGTTAATAAGAGACTTTAATGCAATAATAGTAAGTAGCCAAGTTGTATACCTTAGAAATGAGTAGGGAATAAAAGACAACATATAGATAAATTAAAGAGGGGCATCACCCAGTATGCTGAAAAATTATTGGGGATATGCAATATATATGATATGATTGTATGCAAGCTAATAAAATCTTACCCAAGTTCATAGAAGATTACATATCAGACTAACAATGGGATAAAGTGGTTGAATATGTTATCTATTTTTAGAATCTTATGAAAAGATTAACAAAAATAGAGGTGAGGGACTACCTTATAGAAATGAAATCTAAACACAATCTTCTATATCTAAATATCAATATGTGAAAAGAAACATAGCATCAAGATAGGTCGCAACAAATTAAAAAAATAAAGAAGCTCCTCAAGGCACTTGATGAAAACCAACAATTTTTTTACACAATGCATGAAAAAATGTTACATGAAATAAGATATATTGGGATCGCCAATATGACTAAGAGTAGGCATGATAAGTTGACATCCATAATCCATAAAAATCTCAATTTTTGCAAGAGATTTAGGCTTAACAAATGGAATAAAAATCACCTCTTTAGTAAATTCAAGGTCTAAAGGCTACAAACAAGTAAATAGTGTTCAAAAGTTTGGGAGCTCTAAATTTCTTTGACATTTCTTGACCAATTTTGGGTGTATACAAATGTCCCTCTTTGAATCAATGTGTGAAGTGCATAGAATCAATGTATCTTTAGGTTTTGTTGTAGCACATAGAATAGAATAAGATAGTGCATAGAAAACCTACTTGCAAATTTCTCTCTTTTACAGTGCATAGGTAAATTTGAAATAGAATGTACAATGTGTTTCAATGTGTATGTTAGTATAGAGTAGCACTTAACCTATTTTTTGTGGTTTTAAACTTTATTTGCTTCCCATTTGATTCATTGATCAATGTCCTTGATATCTCAATAATGACACTTGATACTATGATGAAAAAAAAAGTATTTTGATGTTAGTTTGATCATTTTATGAATGTGGTATTGATGTCAATCCTAATAGGTCGATAGGATAACTGATGTTTCCTTCCTCTCCATATAGAGCTAGGAAAATTGATGTTCTTTGGATGAGCAATTTGATGATAGGATAGATGACTTGATTGAATTTAGATGATCCATTAGATGATGTCACTAATTTGATGTCACTTGATTCCAAAATAGGTTCAAGGCTGGAAGCTATATGTGCGAGGTTTATATCTCTTTCCTTTGGACATGATTGATGATTTATTCACTCAGGATCATCAAGTTATCCATCACTGTGGCTTGTTCTATGTTGTAGATATGTCTCAGTTTGGAGTGAACCATGGTTTACTTACTGTTATGGACGAGTGTTCACACTCAAGCCATAATATATTTCACCTTCTAATGAGTGAGATGACTATTATTCCTAAGAACATGTATCATATTTTGAGGATTTTAACAATGAGGCAGTTGGTTTACTATGATCAGCTTTATCATGGATCTTCATGTGGATGGTTTTTTGGAGATGCAACCATTGGTGAGGATATAAATCCTTGGGCCCAATTTCTATTGTTCCCTCCTCTTCCTACAATTTTGGGTGGTTTTATTAGAGCTTTCTTGCTACCTGATAGATGAGGACATGGTTTTGTTGTTGGCTGGGGTAGGATTCTGGACGATGTGATTTCACAACAGAGGCATTTCACTTACGGTTCCTACATCCTTGCAAAACTTTACAATGGTATTCATCATGTTTTTTACAAACATAGTACTGCATTATCAACAAGTGTTTTTTACTTCAGATATGGACATGGAAGTGTATTCCCATCACTATGTTGATCACAATAAGAGCTAGAGATCCTAGATGGCCATACATTTATATTTATGACCTGGAGTGATTGTTCAGCCTCATATGGGAAAGATAGATTACTAGAGTCATATTTTGGATTGCATAGATCAAGTCTACTAGAAACCTTATCTTGGATGTGAGCCTTAGAGAGAGGATCATGCAGAGCTTCCATATATTTTTATGCCTTATTTTTTGATTGATTGTACTCCTCTTATTATTGAAAGATTTTTTTTCTATCGAGATCTCTAAAAGTTTGGTAGATTTCAGAGTGTTCCCCAAGGTTTAGTGCTATATGTTTATGTTGAGGCTAAGAGATCATTGTGAGAACCAAAAATTGAGTACATATTTTATCATGATGAGACTCTTGCTCTACCTCACCTTGTATTGGATCTTCAAAAGCATATCATTGATGCAACTATGACTCTTGATTATGCATAGTTGTTCTTACAACACCCCTTCCCTTGATTCACTAATCTAGTTGACCCTATTCCTTACATTGATAATAGTCATTTAGATGATCATGATGATGATGATGTAGGAAGGGATGGGGGGAGAGGTGGGCTGACGGTGGATGAAGAGAGCTTAGCTTAGAGGTAGAGTTGTAGGTGGACGGTGCTGGTCATTTTTCATGTCAATTTGGTTTCCTGTGAAAATGACCTAGTTTAGAAATAGGTATTATTATTTTTCAAAGGGTTTTATAAAATTTTCCTCGTCTAATTTTGAAAAACCTACCTTAAATCTATTTGTGTTAATTTTCCATGTCAGTTAAGTACCCTTATTCTACACATGGCTTTTATATTCTTGTCTTTCTCTGAGTCTCCAAATATTTAACGGTTAAGTGAAAATATTCAATGACATGGCGGGTGTTGTTATCTCTCAATATCTTGATATCAGTGGTCAAGTTTCTACCATTTAGGGATCAAGTAACAAGGCTAAGAAATAACTATTTTTAGTTATCTTTGGATCTCATGATGGTGGTGGTTAGTGGTCTAATATCCTGAGATTGGGAGAAAGGTTAAGAAGTAAATAAATTAAAGGTTATCTCCAAGTCTCATAATGTCATGGTCAAGTCATGAAACATTCTGAGATTAAGAGATGACTATGGATGAAGACAAGGATCAATGGCTTTCGCTAGATCTCAAGATAAAATCATAGTTCAGTAAAGCATTTGGAAATTGAGAGATGTGTGTTATCTCTAAATCTCATAATAAAACCATGGATAGAGCTAACATCTATAGACCACAAGAATGACTTTATCGTTGAGTCTCTAGATGAAACATGAGTTAAGTGAAACACTCAAGACTATGATAATTCCATGGTCACTCAATCTCATAATGGAACCCTAGTCAAGTCAAGTGTTTAGAGATTAAGAGGTATGTCTTGGTCACTGAATCTCATGATCAAACTCTAGTTAGGCCAAACGTTATGAGATTATGAGGAAGCTGGTTATCGCGTGATCTTGAGAAGGAAGAGTGGTTAAAGTCTCATGGCAATTAAAAGGGTAGGAGATCCTGACGTGTTAAAGTACTCTACTGAGTTTGAAAAAGCTAATGAGTAAAGACCAATTAGTGTACAATAGGGGTTTTTTGATAGTTTTTAGGGTTTTAAAGAAAAGGATGTAATGATGGCCTTTTTCGCTTTTTGTTTAGGAATTGAATGTACATGTCAACCTCACATGCCATGACTACCTAAAATTTGAAATTCAATACATGCAAATTGAATGCTGAAGTGATTGAGGAAATATTTTTTGTGATCTCGACAAGCTAGTTGCATTCATTACTGAATGTTATAAAGACACGATGTTGTTATCTTGCTACTTATCATATTTTTTAGATTTTGAGTGAGTTGTGATCAGAGATAGTGCATTTCATAGAGAGAAATTTAGAATAGCATTATTTTAGAGAAGAAGATAAACACAACAAATAAGATGAGTCAACCAGAGTCCAGTAGGGTTTCATCTAGTAAAGAGATAAATGATTCTGGGGAAGAGCAAAAGGAAAAGCCCAATTTCTCAGAGGAATTCATTATGTTTCTTTATGGGTCTAGTCAAAACAAAAAGGTTAGTGATGAGGCCTTCTCTGACTACACATAAACTTGTAGAGATCTAGTAACTCCTTGTTCAAGGTATCATTTATTCAATTACTTTTACAGTAAAAGAGTTAAGAAAATCCATGTTTGTAATGCTTGGAAGCTAGGTTTGGGAAAATTAATTATCCCGGATTTATTTTTGGATATTGATTTGCTAGTTGATTTGGCTAGAAAATATGACCCAATGTCCAAAACTATTAGGAAGAGTGATCAATCTACCCTAGTGTCCCTTGATAGAGGTTCCTTGATGAAGGCCTTTGGCACTTACTCCTCTTATTGATTTTGGTAAGGAGAAAGAAAAATATAGGAAGGAAATCAATTTGGTCAAAACCCTGATCCCAAATTTCATGCCTAAAATGGGGAAGTATGTAGCCCCTCTACCTAGCCATATGAATGCACCTTATGAGTTTAAGGATTTTCATTTATACATGAGATATTTTCCATATGGGTTGTGTAGAGTGTTAGGAATTGATGGAGATGCTAAGAGAATGCCTTCTAACCTTCTCATGATTATTCTTGATATCCATAATTTCCATGTTAATACATATTATGACTACATTCAGTATGTGATTAATAGAATGCATAAAGGCCTAATGAGAATAAAGGAGAACTTGCAACCCCATTTCATGCATTATTCCTTACTAATGCATTTTATTTCTTTCTACAATATTAATAGATTTGATGTATATAAATGTTGAGACCCATAATGATGGTGAATGGCCAACCAAATCATGTGCATTTGTGGATTAGGGTTTCAAATTACACATCAAATGAGCATGAATTCTGTAGTTTCTAGAATTGGATTGTCAATCCTATTCTTAATTTTATTGGAATCAATATTACCATAGGTCCACCAAGGTGTTAAGGCTTTTGAGGCCTTATGAATATGTACATAATTGGCCTCATGGCCACAATTGGGGTGACATCTATTTAGGCCAGACTTTCACTTTGATTAGGGTGTATGGATACCCTCAGCCCCTACATGTGTTACTAAAATTTGTTCCCCCAAGGGTGGCCATCATGGAATTCATTTGGTAGCTGGTGTGGATAGATAAGGAGCATCTAGCTCCCCACAGAAAAGGTACATTCACACCTAGGCATTTCAAAGTCAATGACTTTATTATTTGGAAGAGGGCCCTACTTGAGATCAATAAATGGTTAAACCAATTCAAAATGAGTACTGTGGAATATAGATATATAGAACTTGAAGAATATATCAAGAATGCAACAAAATTATTGATTCCCAGTATTAGCACATTCATGAGCATGAAGGATTAGATGATGAGGATGTCATCAGAAATATACTGAATGAACATGAGATTGAGAAGAGACTTGGGAAGTTCTATGACTTGATAAAATTAGAATCACAAATCAAGAAGTTAGGGATTTCCTTTGAAGGATACTTTCCTGGCCTCCCTTACATGTCTAGGATCAATCGAATGATCAACACCTATAACACTTTGTATAATTAGCTTGAGGCCCAATTAGAGGAAAAATAGGGATTACATAAGGAGTACTCATCCTCTGAGCATGAAGAAGATAGTGAGGATTCCTACAGACAAGGTAGCCCTCCCCAAATGACTAAGCCACCTATTTTTGAGTAGGAACTCGATGTCCCTAATATAGAGGTGAATAGTGAGCCTCCATAAAAGAGGTGGAAAATAGATGTGGGAGAATCCTCTAGGCACAAAGTGCCTAAAAAAACATGGACAAAGTGGTAGCATTAGTTCCTGGTGATAGGCCCTACCATCACCAATTTAGGAAGAATATTAGAGAGGGTAAAAAAAGGATACCAAAGAAGAAATTGAGTTGCCCCTCCAAATGTGCAAAGATGAGAGGGATTCATATCAAGAGGACCTCCTAAATGATGAAGATTTCATCAAGAATGATGAATTCAAGAATTTTCTCATTTGGAGGAAACAAAAAGAAATTGGAACTTAATTGAAAATAAATGATGGCACTAACCCAAGAAATGAGGCTTTACAAGCCCTTGTAGCCTATGATCCTAGCTCAGAGAGCATTACAGTAGAATAGGCCAGGAAATTAATAAAATCTAGTGTGATGCTGCTTGTTCTTGGGTGGGATTTGGCCTTAGCTTTTATAATAGATCAAATAAGGAGGTGGTCTGAGGCTCATTTATCTTCTGAGACTTAGATAGGGGAGATGATTAGAGGCTATGGTTATGAACCAAGGTACCAAACACTTTCCATGTGGTCCTTAGTTCCAAGGACACAAAAGCCTTCCTTGGTAACTATTGCAGAAAAGATGGATGGGGAAAAACTAATATGGATAGTGCAAAATATAAAAGACTTAGAGGTCTCTAAGGCTATTACACATTTTCCCAATCTACATGAAGCTAAGATAGCACAACTATCAAATAGGTATGGAAGATTTTTTGATGAGACAATTGCTTTGGCCAAAGATAGGGAGAAGCACCTGAGGAAAATCAAGGTATTGGAGGATGATCTAGAGGACTTAAAGGTCAAATTGGAGAAGGCATCCAAGTTTGTTCCCCCTCCTCCTCAAGTAATTGAAGTTGTTGTGCCACCAGTCATAGAGGATCCTACTGAATCAGTGGAGATGACTAAAAAAGATAAAAATTATGTTTCTCTCCTTGCCTTGGTAAATATTCTATAACACAGGATTGAAGTGATAAAGGGTAAGCTGGGTGATGTCCATGAATCTTATGGTATGTTGCATAAGATTGAAAATAATGTAAAGGATGAATTTGTAACTCTGGACCCCTTGTTTAGCATATGGTCATGTAGGAGGCCCTTGTTTGAAAAATTAGAAGTGTTGCAGCCTCACAGATCAAACATTCCCAAATCAGTTAGTCAGGGTGGGGAGATGATTGAACAAATTGGTGAATGCATGTCCTTCTTCAAGGGAAAATAAAATCAAAGTTGGATATGTTTGGCCCTCACTTCAAAAAATATTTGCCTCCCATACAGAGTGAGAACAATCAATTAAAGGGTATTGAGGAATGGAAAAGTGATTTGGATACATTGTTGATTAAGGAGGAATCCTTCCTTAATGAGGATAATACCCTAAATATGGACAATTTCAATGGTGTCCTAGTTGACATGTTCAAAGTAGAAAAATACTGTGTTAAGTTTTCTACGGATACAAAATCCATAACCGACTCCAAATGGGATAGATAGGTAAAATAGTTGCAAAGTATAAGAAGTTTTGAGTGACCATCTAAGGAGGAGGTTGCACAATGGGACAAAAGAAAAAATCCCAAGAAGAAGAAGTAGCCAATAATAGAACTAGAGGCAATGGAGGAGGATGGAAGTGACACTTGGCACCTAATCAATAAGCTCAAGGAGGGTAACTATCTTAGAAGAATAATGTATGTTAGCTAGGTAGGAGGTCATTATTCTCATAACAACTTTTAGAAGTTACCTTGAATATCTGGAGATGAAGGTACCAACTATTCAAAGAACTAGAATGATTACAAAGATACTAGAGTTTTATTCTCCACTTTTTAAAATCATTGTAACTATTTTTGTCTTTTAGTGTCTTTTGTCTTTCCTAGCCATTTGAAGCTTGTTGCATCCTATTTATCCCCATATTCCCAGATGGCTAGTGAATGTTATAAATAGCAAGGCTTTTGTATTGTACAAGGATGGTGAATTTACAACTTCAATAGAGAGCTTTGGATTTTAAGTCAGCATTTTTGAGAATTTAGTCATTTTAAATGTATTGATACAAAGAAATTTTGATGAAAATATAGTGGAATCCCTTTGCACATTTATGATGTCTTCTTGTGTTGATTTTGATTTGTTATTTATTAAATGTGCAAGGAAATTTTAATACATCATTTATAAGGTAGATTGTTAGATTATTCTTAATTTTCTTTCAAGGGAAGGGTAATTCTTAAGAGGAAGTTCGGAGGATTTATGATTTACATGAGAATTTGATGTCTGAATGTGAGAATGAGAGGAATGATTTGTAAGGCATTTCATTTGGGTTTTGGGTGTGTTTGATTTAGAATTTTTCTGTGAATATATGTTTATTTGACCCTTTGCCCCGAAATTAGGCACTGGTCTTTTCTTGAGAGGCAGTTATCATCATCAATCTATAAATGATAAAAATATTTTTAGTTTATGTTTGAAAATTGTATATGTTTAGTATTTTTATTTGATAAATGCAAGTAAATTATTGTTGATTCCTTAGAGAAGTGAATCCTTAAGGTACACCCACCTAAGATTAAGGCTCAGAGTGGAGGAGGATTTGATCCTCTTTAGTTAGACCTTTTACTTGTCAGATTTGGAGTGGGAATAAGGAGTCAAGGACATTAGGTTGTCAAATAGTTGAAATCTGCAAGTGAAAGCTCCAACAAAATGGTGACTCCATTGGGGATGTACTATAGGTAGTGCAACATGTCTTCCATTCTATCTAGGTCCCCATGTTTTTCCTGTACTATTTAAGATTTGTTTTAGATTCCCAAGGTTTGTCTATCAAAATTTTCCCATTAACATGGGTGGTGACTCAAAGGGTTAGAACCAGTGTGTACTTGTAAGTTTCAAACCATGGATAAAAGAAAAAACACAAGGTCTTTTGTTAGGAAACACCCAGAGGTAAACCTAGAAGAGTTACCTAGGTCTGGAAAGAAGAACTAGCTTAGAAAAGGTGGAGCGTCTACCCATGCACCTGAAAGAGAACACAATAATGAAGAAGATGGGGTATTACACACATATGCAAATGAAAATGAACTAGTGTACAATAGTTCTAAATCTGATAGTGGTATCTCTGGAGACAATTTATATGATACCCTAGAGGTATTATATCAAGACAAGATTATACCTCATGAAATTCAAAATGTAGAGATAGAGAATAAAGGTTATGTGCCAAGTTTACATCAAGATGAAATTATTCCTAAAAGGAAAAAAATGGAGCCAAGATGCATCCATTTCCCATATCAAAATATTATTGATATGGGTGTATCATCAAGCTCTGATGATGTTATTATTGACCCAACTGATTTGGGTGCATTAAGATTACAACTCACAAAGCAAGATGCAATATATAAGAGGTTGTAGAAAGAAAGAGAGGCCAAGGCTATAAGTGCACTAATGGAAAGAGAGTCTCTACTTAGAAAAATTAATGAATTGAAGGAAAGAAACAAAATATTTTTTTTTGATCCTAAAGATTTACAGCCTAATCTCTTTGGTGACCTTGTTTCCCTAAGAAGTGAGAAAGAGAATTTGTTACAGGACTATGAATTTGAACTAGAGAGCCCTGTGATTAGACAAGTACAAAGTTATGTGTCTTAGTCCAAAGAAAAGAGTGTAAGTGAAAATACCAAGCTTTCTACTATTGATAAAAATAAGTTAAGAAAAAGGTGGTTGGAATTAAAATAAGTGAACATGTGGTTAGACCGAAAATCCCACCAGATGTCTCAAATTTTGATATAAAGAAGGAAAAGAGAAAGAAAAAAGAGATGATCTAGGAAAGGAAATGGAAAAGGCTGAGGTTGAAGTATCTATTGCAGAAACAAGAAGGAAGATCCAATTCTTGAAATATTCATCTACAAACACTTTTGGACCATCCACAACTGAAATAGGTATGCCATATGCAACTACTAATCCTGCTCCACTTGGTAGGACTAATGTACATAATTTTCTTTCTTCTTCATCTACCAAGATAAATGTTGATCCTAAAAAATAGTCAAATATACAAGTAGGTGGGGGTATAACAATTAATGTTGGTTCTAGTGGAAACATTGGATTGGGTTTTCAAAGTTGACCTATGCAATTAGAAGGGTATAGGAAAATTAGTTTTGATGGGCTACTAGGTTATCCTAATATTATTCCAACTGAGATAAGGGAAAAGGTGACTAAATTTTTGGAAATAATGCTATCAGTTGTGAAGAACATCTCAGGTTGTTTATTGATATGCTGAATGATTATGAGATACAATATGAGGATGTGGTTATGAAATTATTCATTCAATATTTGGTAGAGGATGCTATAGATTACTTTAAAATACTCCCCAATAATAGTATTGATTCATGGGATGCATTTGAAAAATGTTTTAAGGAAAAATATGGTGACATTCCTGATGCCATTTTCATGTTAAATGAATTTAACAACATAAGAAAAAATCAAAATGAGTCTGTAGCTGAGTTTAACATGAGGTTTCAAAAGGGTATGCATAAATTGTTTCAAGTTATGAGGTTGCATGATAATGTTTTTCTGACAATATTCTTCAATGCCTTTTATGGTAAGGTTGGATATCTACTAAGAGATAAAGAGCCAAGAACTCTTAGGGATGCCTTTAGGATTGTTTTGAATATTGAAAACAATATGAAGATATCTAGTAAATTGGGTGGGATTACCTGATCTATTGGAGAAAAGTTATGTGAATATTTTAGAAGATACACCATAGTGTATGAATTGTTAGTCACCTCATTCTTTAGAACATTTTGTGGTTGCACAATCGTTAGTTGCATACCAGGATACTGATATTGAGAAATTAGATCAAGAATAGAATAATGATGACATTGGATGTAATCTGACTAATTCATACTTGTGATAGGAAGATACTTTAGGTTTTGATGAAGAGACTAATGTGTGTTTCAAAAGACATAATAAAGTATTATTCCGTTAGGAAATTTTTTGATGATGAGAATGTTGATGAAAGGACATGCAACATGACATCTATCTCAAATGAATTGAATTTAAGAAGACCCTCAAAGGAAGAAATTGCTAGGATCACTGCAGCAATGGTTCCACAAGTGCAAATGATAACTCTAGCAAGGCCGATGGTATTTTCATAAAAAATACCAATTCCAAGGAACCCATTGGGAGTAAGCCAAAGGGTGATTATGTAGTGGAAGTTAAAAATGTCAAAGGCAACAAATGGGAGACAAAAGGGGTTGGAGCTATAAAAATGTCTTCTATCCAAAAAAATGACAATGAAAAGGAAGTTGAGAAGCCAGTTAATACAATGGTTAAGAATGAAAAAAAAAGATGATGACTACATCTGATACATCTGAGAAGTAAAGGGATACTAAAGGTATGAAAATTAAAATTCCTTCTTCTACCGTTGTTTATATGTTGTTAATGTTGTCTCAAATTACTGTTAAGGTTCCCTTATCAAAATTTTTGAGAATCCTTGATCACAAAGATAGAGCTCTAGCACCGATTGGTAGTGGTCATGATAGTAGTAATCTTGTTTGTAACACAAGTGAGACCCAAGTTGAGGCCAAGAAAGAAATGGAAATTAAAGGAGTGGTATCTCAAATACCACCTATGTATTTGGATAACTTTGTAAATGCATACCTTGAAAACATGGATCCATTCTTCTTAAGCATTATAATAAATGGAACGACAGTGAAAAACTACATGATTGATTCAGGACCATCAAACACTATTATGTCATTTAAAATCATGGAGAGGTTGGGTCTCAAGGTTGACACTATTCAAGGAAGATGTTGTGCAATGGATCAAAGAGAGGTACCACTCATTGGAACTATTAATGCATTTCGCTATAAACTGGTAGCTTATCTTGACAAGGAACTAACTATGAGTGTCCTAGTAGTAGACATACCACCTCATTATGGGATGCTATTATCTAGAAAATGGAGTGTTTCTATGGGTGGAAGTTTGCAGTGTGATTTAGCCTATGCAACTTTCAAAATTGATGACCAATCTATTAAAGTTGAAAGGGAGCCAAGAGTCACCCACATGACTAAGAGAAACATTGATAATGAGATTACATGTTTTTTGGATACTGACAGCAATTCTTTTAGGGAAGAAGTCATTGTTCTTGAGAGAGAACTTATCTTACCTCTTATCACTATGGAAATTAATGCCAAGGGTGAGTTATGGGTAATGTAATTTGATTGTGCAAATTGTAAGGATGGTTCAGGAGAAGGTATTCTACTCATTTCTCCTGATAGAAACACTTATAAATTCTCTTCCACATTAAGTTCCCTTTGCACACATAACATAGTAGAATATGAGGCATTGTTGATAGGATTAAGATTTTCCTACAAACATGGAATCAAGTGCCTAGAGGTAGTTGGTGATTCTAAGTTGGTAGTGTCTCAAGTGAGATCAATATATGCTTCTAAAAACAAAATATTGAAAAAATATAGAGATGTTGTTAGGGATATGATTGAAAATTTTGATGCATTCAATATTGTATGGAAGGATAGAAGCAACAAAAAAATGGCTGACTTGTTAGACAATATTGCAATCAATCCCAGTGATCTAACCTTTACAAGAATTTCTAAGGTTGAAATTCAAACCAAACCAAACATACCAGACAATGTTGAGAACTAACAGGTTTTTGAGAATTACCAAGATATCCTAAGGTTTTTGAATTGTGAGGATAAGTACTATGGCCAAGAATTGGACTGTTTAGCCCTAGTAGAGATTACTGAAGGAAAATAAATTATCCTTGGAAATAAAGTCCTACAACTCAAAACTAACAAGGTTCCCAAGGGACTTGTTATTTCAGAAACTATTTTTGATAGTCAAGATAGAGTCCAAATGGATACTAAAAAAGAGAGATCAAATGGATTTAGAAGAAATCAACCTTGGTACAAAAGAAACACCTAAAAGGGTAAACATTGAAAAAGAAATGTCTCCAAATGTGAGAAAAGATTTAATTGAACTATTGATAAAATTTAGGCATGTTTTTGCATGGTCCTATTATGATTTAAAGGTTTATAGAGAAGATTTGTTTCAGTATATCATTCCTTTGAAAATAGATGCTAAACCTTTTAGACAAAAATAGAGACCAATCAATCCTACCCTAGCGCCTAAAGTGCAAGAGGAACTAAAGAAGCCCAGAGATGTCAGAATCATAAAGCCTATCAGACATTCTTCTTGGGTATCAAATTTCATTCTTCTTAGGAAGAAAAATGGAGACATCAGATTATGTGTAGATTTCAGAATTCTGAACATATCTTCTTTAAAAGACAACTACGTCTTGCCTAACATGGAAGCAATGCTAGAAAGAGTAACAAGTTCTGATCTGATGTCCATTATGGAAGGTTTCTCTGGTTATAATCAAGTGATTATAATGGAATTAGAACAATTCAAAAATTCTTTCACAACACCTTGGAGAACATATCTGTATGTGAGGATGCCATTTGGCTTAACAAATGTTGGCGCTACTTTTCAAAGAGAAATGGATGTTGCATTTGCTGAGTTCATAAATGATTTTCTTATGGTATATCAGGATGAATTGACTGCATATTCCAAAAAAGAGGAAGATCATTTCTTACACCTAGAGAAAATATTTTTAAGGGCCCTAGAGTATGGTATCTCTCTGAACCCGAGGAAGTGTGCATTTGGTGTAACTGAGGGAAAACTATTAGGCCATCTAGTTGGAAAACAAGGAGTAAGAACTGATTTGGAAAGGGTAATTTCCATTGATAATATTTAAAGATGAAAAAATGTGAAAGGAATCCAATCCTTCTTTGGCCAGGTAAACTTCTTGAGGAGATTTGTTACAAATTTTGTTGAGATTAGTAGACCTATCTCAAAAATGTTAAAAAAGGGGTCTGAGATCAAGTGATATGGTGAGCCTAATGAAGCTTTCAAGAACATCAAGTAGGCTATCAAATATGAACATGTCCTTAAGGCACCAAACTATAACATTCCAATGCATATATTTTTTTTGCCTCTTTTCATATTGTTGCTACAATTTTATTGCAGAAAAATATTGAGGGTTTTGAACAACCTATTGTGTTCCTTAGTAATTCATTACAAGATGTTGAATTAAAATATGATATTAGTGGAAAGAAAGCTTATGCACTTGTAAAGGCTATTAAGGCTTTCAGATGCTATCTCATAGGGACAACATTAATTACTTTTTTACCAAGTACTAGAGTCATGGATATCTTCTCACAACAAGAAGTATCTGGGAGAAGGTGTAGATGGATAAATAGGATCTAGTAATTTAACATTGACATTCAAATCACCAAACTGGTTAGTGGTCAAGGATTGGCTAAATTAATGGCCCAATCTAATCTTGATGTTGATCAGATCAATCAGATGGAATTTTATTACACCTGTGATATGGATGGTTATATTTGGTATCAAGATATTATTTATTACTTGAGGAACATGAAGTGTCCACCAGGACTGGATGATAACAAGAAAAGAGCTTTAAAATTACAAGAAATCAAATATATTATCATCAAGTCCAAATTATGGAGAAGAAATTTGGATTGCATTTTTTTGAAATGTGTCAATGAAGATCAAGTTGATAACTTGCTTAGAGAAATGCATGAGGAGATATGTCATGGACAATACATGGGTAGAACTACCACTCAAAAGGTTTTGAGAGAAAGGTTTTGGTGGCCCACAATATTCAAATATGCAGAAAGGCTGGTAATAAATTGTGATGCTTGTCAAATATTCTCTGGTAAGTTAAAAATTTCAAGAAATGTACCATTGAAACCAGTAGAAGTGAAAGCTCCTTTCCAATAATGGGGAAAAGACTTTATAGGAGAAATACCAAACAAGTCAAGTGGAGGGAATTCTTGGATCTTAGTTGCCACTTATTACTTTATAAAGTGGGTAGAGTCCATTCCCACATGGAATGCGACTAGTGAAGTGGTGACTGATCTCTTGTTGAGCCATATTGTTACTAGGTTTGGTTGTCCTGAAAGGATTGTGTGTTATAATGCAATGTGTTTCAGATCAAATGAATACAATGAATTCTATGAAGTTTTGGGAATTTAGATGTCATACTCATCCCCATATCATCCACAAGGCAATGGACAAGAAGAATCAACAAATAAGAGCTTGATAAAATTTTTCAAAAGGATCCTTGAGAAAAATAAGAAAGAATGGAACTCAAAATTGCCATTGGCTATGTTTACTGATGGAGTGATTGTTAAGAAGGAAATTGGATGTGCACGTTTTGATTTGGTGTATGGGATATAGGCAAGGATACCTAAAAATAACTTGTTAGAGATGTACAAGTTTGTCAAAATGTGTGATTAAGACCTAGAGGGTAAAATACAATTGAGGATTGAAGATCTAATTAAATTAGAGGAGACTAGGAGAGAATCAGCTTCGAAATATGCAAAGATGTACAAGTGAAGAACGTGTATGATAAGAAGGCTATAGAAAGAAAATTTGAAATACATGACCTAGTGTTACTCTGGAATGCCAGATTGGAAGATAAGGTAAAACATGGAAAATTTGATCCAATCTAGTTAGGACCATATTTGATTCATGAGAAATGGGGCCTAGATTCATACATTATCAAAGAGCTCTCTAGTGACATTCAAGAATTGTCTGTTCATGGAGATTTCCTGTAGAAATACTTATGTTGAAGGTTTTTTCTCTCCATGAATAGTAGTTAGGTTCTGTATATCTTGTAAATTTTGTAAAGGTGTGGTGTGTGTGTTTCTATCTAATTTTGCCTTTGTAAATAGGTTTCTGCACAATGCTCTCTGCAGTTTTTATAATCATCAGGTTTGTGGTCTTCTCTACTAGTGATTCTAATTTCTTACATGGGCACAAGTTACCCATCATCCCCAGATAGAGCCATTGTTGGTCATTTTTCATGTTAATGTGGTTACCTATGAAAATGACCTAGTTTGGAAATAGGTCTTATTATTTTTCAAAGAGTTTTTATAAAATTTGCCTCATTTGAGTTTGAAAACCCTACCTTAAATATATTTATGCATTACTTTTCCATGTCACTTAAGTCTTTTTATTATGCACATGGCTTTAATATTCTCATCTTTCTCCGAGTCTCCAAATATTCACCAGTTAAGTCAAAATATTCAGCAACTTGCTAGGTGTTGTTATCTCTCAATCTCCTGATACCAATAGTCAAGTGTCTATCATTTGGAGATCAAGCGACAAGGCTAAGAAATAATGATTTGCAGCTATCTCTAGATATCACGATGGTGGCAATTAGTGGTCTAACATCTAGAGATTGGGAGAAAGGTTAAGAAGTAAATAAATTAAAGGTTATCTCCAAGTCTCGTAATGTCACTGTCAAGTCATGAAACATTCTGAGATTAAGAGATGACCATGGATGAAGAGAAGGATCAATGACTATCACTAGATGTCAAGATAAAAATCACAGTTAAGTAAAGCATCTGGAGATTGAGAGATATGTGTTATCTCTGAATCTCATAATAAAACCATGGTTAGAAATAACATCTAGAGACCACAAGAATGCCTTTCTCATTGAGTCTCTAGATGAAACATGAGTTAAGTGAAACACTCAAAGACTACAAGAATGTTGTGATTGCTCAATCTCATAATGGAACCCCAATCAAGTCAAGTGTTCAGAGATTGAGAGGTATGTCTTGGTCATTGAAGCTCATGGTCAAAATCTAGCTAGGTCCAGAAGGAAGAGTGGTTAAAATCTCACAGAGATAAAAAAGGGTAGGCAATAATGACATGTTAAAGTACTCTCTTTAGTTGGAAAAAGGAAATGAGTAATGGCCAATCAGTGTATAGCTAGGGTTTTTTGACAGTTTTTGGGGGTTTTAAAGAAAAAGGATGTAATGATGGCCTTTTTTTCTTTCTTTTCAAGAATTGAATGTACATGTCAACCTCACACACCACGACTAGCTAAAATTTGAAATTTAATACATGTAGAGTGAATGTTGAAGTGATTGAGGAAATATTTTATATGATCTCAACAAGCTAGTTGCATTCATTATTGAATGTTATAAAGACATGACATTGTTATCTTGCTGCTTATCAGATTTTCAAATTTTTAGTGAGTTGTAATCAGAGATGGTGCATTTCACAGAGAGCAATTGAGAATAGCATTATTTCAGAGACGAAGATAAACACAATAAATAGGATGAGTCAACCAGAGTACAACATGGTTTCATCCAGTAAAGAGATAAAGGATTTAGGGGAAGAGAAATAGTCAAAGACCAATTTCTCAGAGGAATTCATTACGTTGCTTCCTGGGTCTACTCAAAACAAAAAGCTTAGTGATAAGGCCTTCTCTGACTACACATAAACTTCTAGAGATTGAGTAACTCCTTCTTGTTTAGGGTATCATTTATTCAATTACTTTTACTGTAACTAAGCTAAGAAAATCCTTGTTTGTAATGCTTAGAAGCTAGGTTTGGGAAAATTAATTATCCGAGATGTATTTTTGGATATTGATTTCCTAGTTGAGTTGGCTATAAAATATGACCCAGTGTCCAAAAATATTAGGAAGAGTGATCAATCTACCCTAGTTTCCCTTGATAGAGGTTCCTTCATGAAGGCCTTTGGCACTTACTCCTCTTCCTCTACTGAAATTGAATTGGGTAAGGACAAAGAAAAATATAGGAAGCAAATCAATTTGGTCAAAACCCTGATCCCAAATTTCATGCCTAAAATAGAGAAGTATGTAGCTCCTCTACTCAGCCATATGAATGCACCTTATGAGTTTACAGATCTCCATATCTACATGATATATATGTTAGGAATAGTCCCAAGAAATAATTGAGAGGGGGGGTGGGGGGTGATTGAATCAATTATCTATAAGTTTCAATTGTTTTGCCAGTTAAGTATACTTAAACTTGAAGCATAAACACAATGAAAGAAAAATTGAACACAACACCAATATTTTGGTTACGGGGAAACCCAAATAGGTAAAAAACTTGGTGGGAATTAACACCCACTAATAAACTGCACTAGTGTATAATGATCCTTGTTAGAAGATCTTACAACCTTGTTAGGAGTTGATCTTTACAATGCAATACGTATAGTGACCTGGTGAAGGGTTGGACCCTGTTAGGAGTCTTTTATGATTAACCCTATTAGGGGTGAGGACACACTATCTGAGAGCTCATTTCTCAAAGAGGTGAAGGCAGTAACCTTTTGAATAATAGATATACACTATATCTGTATCTTGGTGAACTAAACTTAGACCTATTATTTGGATCAGTTCCAATGAATAGCATATACTCTTTAATCTATCACATATACCTATTGTTGATGTCTCAATACTTCACACTCTTTGTTCTACTCTTCACATTCAACTCTAAACCATACTCTAGCAATCTCAAATGATTGCCTATAAATATCTTTCCTCTAAATGATATAATCAAGTCAACCTATTAGAACCACCTTGAAATCATATTAGAGAAACAAAAAAACTCTCTAATAACATCTTAGTCAGCTCTACTAAGCATGCAATACAAATTGGGACCTATCCAATTCAATAAGTGTAGGTGCAAGGCTACACACTGTCAGCTCTACCAAATTATCTGATACTTTCTCCTTAAGCTGAATTACATCATGTGCTCCTAGTAAAACCTTCTTAACTCTTCTCTAATCACTAATCCAAGTTCTCATACAAAAATGATAGGTGCAACTCCTATACCAATATAATCTCTATCGACTCTTCTGGATAACCATAGGAAACTGCAACTGGTGAATAGCGACTTCATAAATTCACTTATATTGTACATCAGACTCTGCATCCATGAATGTAACATCAATAACATATCTCCATCTCATATCCAAATGTGCAAGGCTCCATGATGACTATACAGACAATCACTCACAGAACACGACCTGTAACTCTGTTAGGAACACTACTTACACAAGCTGCTACATAACTATTTGTACTAACAATTAACCTCTGCATCCATGATATCATGATTATAACATGTCCATGCTATATATGTTGAAAGATTACTACATAAGTCTTCCATGCATTCTACTTACCATATGTTGTCATCAATGAAAAACATTCAGTCAACACTGGCTTGCTGGAAAATCTCCAACAATCTCCCCCTTTGGCATTGATGGCAACATATGGAATGAAAAACACCACCAATCCAAATGAAAAATTATTTTATAACATTCTCCATTTCCTCATCAAAACTCCCCCAAGGATGAGTCCTCCATCTACTGCAATATTCTTTAATATTCTCCATTTCCTCAACTAAACTGCTTCCATAACTGAATACTTACTCTTGCTTACTATTCCCCCTACATATTACTCATTTTTACTATTATTTTTCATGAATATATACTATTCCCCCTTTGAAATCAATGGAAAAGGTTGCAACTTATTTAAGCTCTGGTACTACTCCTGAAGTAGAGTAGTCAACCATCTATCAGTCCCTAAGGACTGATGCACTTTCCACTTTCTTCTAAGCAAAATCAGGGAAGGGAATTACTCCCAGCTTCTCCCTAAGATACTTAAAAGTTGTTAGGAATAGTTCCAAGAGATAACTGAGAGGCGGGGGTGAATCAGTTATCTACAAGTTTCAATTCTTTATCCAATTAAGTATACTTAAACATAAAGCATAAACACAATGAAAGAACATTTGAACACAACACAATCTTTTGGTTATGGGGAAACCCAAATAGGTAAAAACCCCATTGGCAATTGACACCTACTAATATTTTGCACTAGTGTATAATGATCTGTGTTAGAAGATCCTTTACCCTGTTAGGAGTAGCTTTATAATATATTTAGTATAGTAGACCTGGTCAAGGGTCAGACCCTACTAGGAGTCTTTTATAATTTTCCCTATTAGGGGAGAGGACGCACTGTCCAAGAGCTCACTGCTCAAATGGGTGAAGGCTACAACCTTCTGAATAACAAATACACACTATCTAGATCTTGGTGAACTACGCTTTGACCTGATTGTCTTGATTAGTTCCAATGTATAGAACACATACTCTACTTGGTCACATAGACCTTCTTATGATTGCTCCACACTTCACACACTCTGCTTTGCTCTGCTTAATCAACTATGAGCCACACTTCATCAATCACAAATGACTGCCTATAAATATCTTTCCTCCAAATGATACAATAAGGTTAGCCTATTAGAACCACCTTAGAATCATATTAGAGAAACCATAACAAACTTCTATAATCATTCTGTCAGCTCTACTATGCATGCAACACATTCTGGGACCTATTCATTAAGGTAATTGTAGACACATGCTACACATTGTCAGCTCTACCAAAACAACTATAATTTTCTCCTCAAGCTGAATTCACTTGTGTGCTCTTAACCTAACATCAATAACACTTCTCTAAGATTAACTCCAAGGGTGCATACCCCAAGGATGGGCACAACTCAAGAACCAATAAAATCTATGTCGGCTCTGCTAAACAAATATAGGAAACTACTACTGGCGAATAGAAACTGCATAACTTCAGTTCCATTGAATATCAGACTATGCATCCATAACTGAAAAATCACTAAAATGTCTTCAACATATATCCTAGGGTGCATGGCTGTGTGATAACTATATGGACAACCATACACAGAACACTACATATTACTCTATCAGGAACACTACTGACACCAACTGCAATATAACTATCTGTACTAATAGTTAACCTCTGCACCCATGATATCATGTTGATATCATTTCCATGCATCATATACTAAAGGCTTACTACATAAGACTTCCATGCATGATACTTTCCATATGTTGTCATCAATGACAAACATATAGTCAGTATTGGCCTGCTAGAAAATCTCCCACAAACTCCCCCTTTGGCATTGATGGCAACATGTGCAATGAAAAACTACCACCAATCCAAGTGAACATTTCTTTTATAACATTCTCCATTTCCTCATCAAAACTCCCCCAAAGACGAATCCTCTATCTGCTGCAATATTTTCTAATATTCTCCATTTCCTCAACTGAACTACTTTCACAACTGAATACTACTCCTTTTGCTTATGTTTTTTATGACTCTATATATTACTCTCCCTTTGACATCAATGGAAAAGGGTGCCATTAATTTTAAGCTCTAGTACTACTCCTGAGGTAGAGTATTCAACCTTCCATCAGTCCCTAAGGATTGATGCCTTTCCTTCTTTCTTCAAAGCTAAATCAGGGAAGGGAATTACTCCCAACTTATCCTTGAGATACTCAAAAGTATCCTTAGGCAAGGGCTTTGTGAATATATCTGCCAACTGATCGTTGGAACTCACATAGTCCAGCTTGACTTCTTTCTCTACCACTTTCTCTCTTAGGAAGTGATACTTGATCTCAATGTGCTTTGTCTTTGCATGCATCACAAGGTTCTTTGACATATTGATAGTGTTGGTGTTATCATAATGAATGGCAATAGGATAATCAATCTGAATTCCAAAATCCTTTATCATCTGCTTGATCCAAACAATTGTAGAACAATTCAAGGTTGCTACAACATACTCCACTTCCTCTGTTGATTGAGAAATACAATTTTGTTTCTTGCTTGTCCAAGTGACAAGTCTATCACCAAGAAACGTTGCTCCACCTAATGTACTCTTTCTATCATCAACACATCTTACCCAATCTACATCAGTGTACACATGAAGTTAAACATTTTTTGAATTAGGACACTATAGACCATAATCTATAGTGCCATGCAAGTATCTGAATATCCTCTTTACTACCATGAGGTGACTTTTCTTAGGTTTTGCTGTAAATCTTCCAACTATGCCAACTGCATTGGAAATATTAGGTCTAGTCTGAGTAAGATATATGAGTTTACCAATCATAGACTTGTATAATGTTATATCTACTATTGGTGAATCATCTTCTTTTATAAGCTTTCATCCAATGATCATAGGGGTTCCTACTGGCTTGCAATCATCCATCTTGAATTTCTTTAGTATCTCTTTCACATACTTGGACTGATTAATGAAAATACCTTTCTCTGTCTATGGCACATTTAGTCCCAAAAAAGTAGTTGATAGGACCAATCATACTCATCTCAAACTCATTCTGCATTTCTTTGGCAAATTCTACACTTAGTTTGTCATTACCTCCAAATATAATGTCATCAACAAATATAGCTACAAGTAGTAGACCTTCAGATGTCTCTCTAATGAATAGATTACAATCTGTTGCTCCCTTTTTGAATCCAATCTTTGTTAGATAACCATCTAGCCTTTCATACCATGCTCTAGGGGCTTGGTTAAGTCCATAGAGGGCTTTCTTCAATCTACATACCATATCAGGTCTATCTGATAGGGTGAATCTTGCTAGCTGCTTAATGTATACTTCTTCTTTCAAATCTCCATTTAGGAATGTAGACGTGACATCCATCTGATATACTTTGAAGTTTTTAACTGTAGTGTAAGCTAGAAACAACTTAATAGCTTCTAATCTCCTCATAGGTGCAAATGTTTCTAAATAATCAATGCCTTCTCTTTGTGCATATCTCTTACATACTAATCTTGCTTTATTTCTTACTACTGTACCATCTTCATTCATCTCTTTTCTGAATATCCACTTTGTTCCAATCACATTTTTATCACTAGATCTTGGGACCAGCTCCCAAGTGTCATTCTTAATAATTTGATCAAGTTCATATTTCATAGCATCATGCCAATCTGAATCCTTGCAAGCCTCTTCAACACATAAGGGTTCAATCTGAGATAGTAAACATACCTTTTGACTACTAGTTGAGTTCTTTTCTTGTGATCTTGTCAAGACTTTTCCACTCTAATCTCCAATGATGTCTTTCTTGGAATGATTTCTAGATGTATACTTTGGAACTTTAGGTGATGTTGACTCATCAACCTTAGGAGTACTTTCTTCACTTGTCTCAGGGTCATTGAATAATACATCAATACTATCAAACATTTCCTCAATGACTGTCTCATTAGTGGAGGGTCTAGGTTCTTCTTCAATCATGGGTGAGTAATCATGATATATTTCTTGAATCATAAATTTTTCATCAATCTTAACATGAGAACTTTCAATGATCTTTTTCAATCTTAAATTGAAACATCTATAAGCTTTACTTTTAGTAGAGTAACCAAGAAAAATACCTTCATCACTTCTTGCATCAAAATTGCCTACTGCTTCATCCCTCTTGATGTAACACTTGCTTCCAAATATTCTAAAGTATTTTACTATGGGAACATTACCAAACCATAGCTCATATGGTATTTTGTCAGCGCTTGGTGTCAATTGAATTCTATTGATGGTATAGATAGTTGTATTGACTGCATCTCTCCAATAGGTGTGTGCAACTTTTCCTTCTATCATAATGGTGCTCGCTATATCAAGAATGATCCTATTCCTTCTCTCTGCAATTCCATTCTACTGAGGGGTTCTAGGTGCACTCAACTATCTCTTTATGCCATGTTCTTTGTAGTACTCATAGAATCTGTCAGAGGTGAATTCTCCTCCTTTATCAAATCTCAAACATTTAATCTTTAGTCCAGATTCATTCTCAACCTTAGCTTGAATATTTTGAACTTCTCAAAAACTTCTGACTTATCCTTCAAGAATGCAACCCACATCATCCTAGTATAATCATCAACAAACAAAATGAAATACCTTTCACCATAGTATGATCTTGTTTGAGTTGGACCACAGGTCAGTATGAATCAGATCCAACTTATTCTCTACTAAATTTAACTTGCTCCTGATTGAATTTCTCACATGCTTTCCCATCACACATTCCCTGCATATAGTATCAACTGGATTTTCTATGCTAGGTAGATCTCTTACTACTTTTACATTGCTTATCTTTACTATGTTATCAAAATTGATATGACATAGTCTTTTATGCCACAACTAACTGTCATCAACTTTAGCAACAAAACAACTTGCTTCTAAATTGAGTTTAAAAACATTACCTTTATTCTTTGAGCCTGATGCAATCATAACACCATCCTTGTTGTTAATGATGCATTTGTCATCTTTGAACTCCAACTGATAGCCTTTTTCAAGTGACTTTCTAACATTGAGAAGGTTATGTTTCAAACCATCAACATAGAGAACATCATTAGTATTGTTCTTTCCATCCAAGGTGATGACTCCTCTACCAACTATTGGTTTAGGAGTGTTGTCTCCAAATCTAACCATGCCACCATTGTATTTGTCCAGATGAACAAATCTACCTTTATCTCATGTCATGTGATGTGAGAAACCACTATCTATAATCCAATATGTCCTTATGTCAACTTGTGAAATCAATGCTAGCTTTTGTTCCTCTTTCTCATCTTTATGAATTGTCTAATCATTCATTTTTTCTACCATAGAAATCAATCCAATTTCTTCTTCAATTGATTCATCATCTGAAACTCCATCTCCAGCAAAGTAACATTCTTTAGAGTACTTAGGCTTGTAATCCTTCTTGAACTTTTTAGCTCTAGTAGGACACTTAGATGCAAAGTGACCTATCTTAATACATGAAAAGCACTTAAATGGAAATTGACCTTCATATTTTCCTTTTCCTTTCTTTTCTCTTTTTGAAATCATATAAATGAAATCATCTAATGTTTTCTCTTCATCATCATCATCATCAAAATTACCAGAAGTTTTTGTAGATTTCTTACCATGAACTGTTGCTTTGAAGGTTGTCTCACTCTTTGGTTCTGTCTTCAATCTTGAAATCTCAAAAGCTGAGATTTTTCTAATCAAGGTCTCTCTCTTGAAATTAATTGTAAGCTACATGGTCTCATCAAGCATGTTGATCTTTCTTTCATATTCTAAAGTAAGAGTAGTCATTAACTTGTCCATAATGTCATCTTCTGAAATGTCTCCACTATTGTTCCTGATTCTAGCAACTACTTCATTTATCCTTTGATTGTATGCTTTGATATTTTCTTCAAGAAGCATCTCTAATGCATTGAATCTTTTCTTCCATGTCTTTCTACACACATCCTTTTCTTGTTTGTCTCCTTCAAATATGTCTTCTAGGTACTTCCATATTTTGTGGGCGGTGGCCACCTTCTTTATTTTTGAAAATTCACTATCAGATAGGGCATTGATAAGGGCTTCTTTAGCTATAGTATTTTGATGAAAAATTTCCTTCTACCTTTTAGTAGCATCATCCTTTATAAGGTCTTCTAAGGTAGGAATCCTGGCTACTTTGATAGTTACATCAAAAACTTCAAAAGCAATGCACTGCAAATGGGTCACTATCTTGTTCTTCCAATCAAGATAATTCTCTCCATCAAACTTAGGACTTTCTTTCCTGAAGTATGCCATCTAATCAACCTCAAGATATTATAATTTCTCTCTGAGGCACTTGGCTCTGATACCAATTGTTAGGAATAGTCCCAAGAGATAACTAAGAGGGGGGGGGGGGTGAATCAGTTATCTACAAGTTTTAGTTCTTTATCCAATTAAGTATACTTAAACATAAAGCATAAACACAATGAAAGAACACTTGAACACAACATAATATTTTGGTTATGGGGAAACCCAAATAGGTAAAAACCCTAGTGGGAATGGACACCTACTAATATTCTGCACTAGTGTATAATGATCCTTGTTAGAAGATCCTTTACCCTGGTAGGAGTAGCTTTACAATATATTTAGTACAGTAGACTTGGTCAAGGGTCAGATCCTATTAGGAGTCTTTTATAATTGTCCCTATTAGGGGAGAGGATGCACTATCCAAGATATAGCACATATACTCTACTTGGTCACATAGTCCTTCTCATGATGGCTCCACACTTTGCACACTCTGCTATGCTCTGCTTAATCAACTATGAGCCACACTTCAGCAATCACAAATGACTACCTATAATTATCTTTCCTCCAAATGATACAATCAAGTTAGCCTATTAGAACCACCTTATAATCATATTAGATAAACCATAAAAAACTTCTATAATCATTTTTTTAGTTCTACTATGCACGCAACACATTCTGGGACCTGTTCATTAAGGTAATTGTAGACGCATGCTACACATTGTCAGCACTACCAAAACAACTATAACTTTCTCCTCAAGCTAAATTAACTTGTGCACTCTTAAAATAACATCAATAACACTTCTCTTAGCTTAACTCCAAGGGTGCATACCCCAAGGATGAGTGCAACTCGAGAATCAATAAAATATCTGTAGGCTATCTTGAACAAACACATGAAACTACTACTAGCGAATAGCGACTGTATAACTTCACTTCCACTAAATATCAGACTATGAATCCATAACTAAAACATCACTAACATGTCCTCAACATATATCCTAGGGCGCATGGCTCCATGATAACTATACAAACAACCATACATAGAGCACTACCTATTACTCTATGAGGAACATTGTTGACACCAATTGCAATATAACTATCTATACTAACAGTTAACCTCTCCACCCATGATATCATGCTGATATCAAGTCCATGCATCACATACTAAAGGCTTATTGCATAAGACTTCCATGCATGCTACTTTCCATATGTTGTCATCAATGACAAACATACAGTCAGTACTGACCTGCTGGCAAATCTCCAGCAAAAGTATCCTTTGCAAAAGGCTTTGTGAATATAGTTGCTAGTTGTTCCTTTGTACTCACATAATCCAATTTGACATCTTTCTCTACCACTTTCTCTCTAAGGAAGTGATACTTAATCTCTATGTGTTTTGTCTTTGCATGCATCGGGTTCTTTAACATGTTGACAGTGCTAGTGTTATCACAATGAATAATAATAGGATAATCAATCTGAATACCAAAATCCTTTATCATCTACTTGATCCAAGAAATTGTAGAATAATTCAAAGCTGCTGCAACATACTTTGCTTCAAATATTGACTGAGAAATACATTTTTTCTTCTTGCTTGTCCAAGTGACAAGTATGTCACCAAGAAACATTGATCCTCCCAATGTACTCTATCTATCATCAATGCATCCTACCCAATAAGCATCTGTATATATATGAAGCTCAACTTTCTCTTACTTAGGATACCATAAACCATAATCTATAGTGCCTTGAAAATATCTAAATATTCTTTTTATTGCCATGAGGTGACTTTGTTTAGGCTCTACTGTAAATCTTCAAACAATACCAACTACATTGGAAATGTCTGGTCTTGTTTGAGTAAGATATATGAGTTTACCAATCATAGATTTGTACAATGTTATATCTACTACTGGGGAATCATCTTCTTTTGTAAGCTTGCATCCTATTATCATAGGTGTACCCACTGGCTTGCAATCATCCATCTTAAATTTCTTTAATATCTCTTTCACAAACTTAGACTAATTAATGAAAACAACTTTTTCTGTCTGCTGCACATTTAATCCCAAAAAGTATTTGATAGGTCCAATCATGCTCATCTCAAACTTTCTTTACATCTCCTTAGCAAATTTTGCACTAAGTTTGTCATTACCCCCAAAAATAATGTCATCAACAAATATAGCTACAAGTAGTAAACCTTTAGATGTCCCTCTTATGAATAGGTTACAATCTACTGCTCCTTTCTTGAATCTAATTTTTGTTAGATATCCATCAAGTCTCTCATACTAGGCTCTAAGGGCTTTCTTAAGTCCATAGAGGGCTTTCTTCAATCTACATACCATATCAGGTCTATTTGATAAGGTGAATCCTTCTGGATGCTCAATGTATACTTCTTCCTTTAAATCTCCATTCAAGAATGATGACTTAACATCCATCTAATAGACTTTGGATTTTTTGACTATTTCATAAGCTAGAAACAACTTAATAGCTTCTAATCTTCTCACAGGTGCAAATGTGTCTGAATAATCATTACCTTCTCTTTGTGCATATCCTTTACATACTAATCTTGCTTTATTCCTTAAAATTGTACCATCTTCATTCATCTTGTTTCTAAATATCCATTTGGTTCCAATCACATTCTTATTACTAGGTCTTGGGACCAATTCCCAAGTATCATTCTTAATAATATGATCTAGTTCTTCTTTTATAGCATCATGCCAATTTGAATCATTACATGCATCTTCAACACTTAAAGGTTCAATCTAAGATAGTAAACATACTGCCTCATTTCCATCTAAACTCTTTTCTTTTGATCTTGTTGTGACTTTTTTGCTCTCATGTCTAATGATGTCATCCTTAGAGTGATATCTAGATGTAAACTTTGGAACTTTAGGTAATGTTGTCTCATCCATCTTCTGATTTTCTTCTTCACTTGTCTTGGGGTCATTGAATAATATATCAATACTATCAAACATCTCTTCAACAACTATCTTGCTAATGGAAGGTATGGGTTCTTCTTCAATCATAGGTTCATAATCATGATATCTTTCTTGAACCATAAACTTTTCTTCAATCTTAACATGAGCACTTTCAATGATCTTCTTCAATCTCAAATTAAAACATCTATAAGCTTTTCTTTTAGTAGAGTAACCATGGAAAATACCTACATTTCTTCTTGCATCAAACTTGCCTATTGCTTCATCCCTCTTGATGTAGCACTTGCTTCCAAAGATTCTGAAGTATTTAACTATGGGAATATTACCAAACCATAGCTCATAAGGTGTTTTGTCACGCCAGGCCTCAACTAAATTATATTGATGGTATAGACTATTGTATTGACTGCATCTCTCCAATAGGTATGTGAAACTTTTCCTTCAATCATGATGGTGCATGCTCTATCAAGGATGATTCTATTCCTTCCTTCTGCAATCTCATTCTACTGAGGGATTCTAGGTGCACTCAACTATCTCTTTATGCCATGTTCTTCGCGGTACTCATAGAATCTATAAGAGGTGAACTCTCCTCCTCTATCTGATCTTAGACATTTTATCTTTAGTCCAAATTCATTTTCAACCTTAGCTTTGAATATTTTGAACTTTTCAAATGCTTCTGACTTATCTTTTAAGAACGCAACCCACATCATTCTAGCATAATCATCTATAAACAAAATGAAATACCTTTCACCATAGTATGATCTTGTTTGAGTTGGTCCACATAGGTCTGTATGAATCAAAGCCAACTTGTTCTCTACTTAATTATGCTTGCTTTTAAATGAATTCCTCACATGCTTTCCGATTACACATTCCCTGCAAATAGTATCAACTAGCTTTGCTATGCTAGGTAGATCTCTTACTGCCTTCACATTGCTTATCTTTACTATGTTATGAAAATTAATATGACATAGTCTTTTATGCCATAGCCAACTGTCATCTACTTTAGCAACAAAACAACTTTCTTCTAAATTAAGCTGGAAAACATTACCTTTAGTCTTTGAGCCTGATGCAATCATTACACCTTCCTTGTTGTTAATGATGCACTTGTTGTATTTGAACTCCAAGTGATAACCTTTGTCAAGCAACTACCCAACACTAATAAGGTTATGCTGCAAACCATCTACATAAAGAACATCATCAGTATTGTTCTTCCCATCTAATGTGATAGCTCCTCTACCAATGATAGGTTTAGGAGTTTTATCTCCAAATCTAACCATACCACCTTTTTATTTGTCCAAATGAACAAATTTGTCCTTATCACCTGTCATGTGATTTGAACAACTGCTGTCTATAATCCAATCTATTCTTATGTCTTCTTGCAAAATTAATGCTAGCTCTTGTTCCTTTTTCTCATCATACATCTTCTCCATAAGAGCAATAAATACAATTTCATCTTCAACTGAGTCATCATATGATACTCCATCTCCAGCATAGTAACATTCCTTATACTTAGGCTTGTAGTTATTCTTCAACTTCTTGACTCTTGTAGGACACTTAGATGCAAAGTGACCAATATTATTACATGAAAAGCATTTGGATGGAAATTAACATTCATATTTTCCTTTTCCTTTTCCTTTCTTTTCTCTTTTAGAAGTCATAGCAATGAAATCATCTAGTGCTTTCTCTTCATTATCATCACTACCAAAATTACCAGAAGTGTTTAAGGATTTCTTACCATGGACTGATGCTTTGAAGATCGTTTCACTTTTAGGCTCTGTGTTCAATCTTGAAATCTCAAAAGCTAAAATTTTGATGATCAAGGTCTCTCTTTTGAAATTTTTTGTAAGCTGCACGGTCTCATCAAGGATGTTGATCTTTTTTTCATACTCTATTGTAAGAGTAGTCATCAACTTATCCATAATGTCTTCCTCTAAGATCTCTCCACCATTGTTCCTAATTCCAGCAACTACTTCATTAATCCTTTGGTTATAATCTCTAATTTCTTCTTCAAGTAGCATCTCTAATGCATTGTATCTTGTCTTCCATGTCTTTCTATGTGCATTCTTTGCTTGTGTATCTCCTTCAAACATGTCTTCTAGGTGCTTCCATATCTTATATGTTGTGTCTACTTTCTTTATCTCTGAAAACTCACTATCAGATAAGGCACTGATAAGGGCTTCTTTGGCTATTGTATTTTGATGGAACAAATCCTTTTGTTTTCCAGTAACATCATCCTTTGCAAGATCTCTAGGAGATGAGATCTTGACTTCTTTGATAGTCACTTCAAAAACTTCAAAAGCAATGCACTGCAAATGTGTCACCATTTTGTTCTTCCAATCAAGATAGTTCTCTCCATCAAACTTAGGACTATCTTTTCTAAATAATTACATCTGATCAACCTCAAGTTGTTAAACTTTCTCTCCAAGGCACTTGGCTCTAATACCAATTGTTAGGAATAGTCACAAGAGATAACTGAGAGGGGGGGGGGGTTGAATCAGTTATATATAAGTTTCAATTATTTTTCCAATTAAGTATACTTAAACTTGAACCATAAACACAATGAAAGAACACTTGAACACAACACCAATATTTTGGTTGCAGGGAAACCCAAATAGGTAAAAACCCCGGTGGCAATTAACAACCACTAATAAACTGCACTAGTGTATAATGATCCTTGTTAGAAGATCTTACAACCATGTTAGGAGTTGATCTTTACAATGAAATAAGTACAGTGACCTAGTCAAGGGTCAGACCCTATTAGGAGTCATTTATGATTAACCCTGTTAGGGTTAAGGACACACTATCTGAGAGCTCACTGCTAAAAGGGGTGAAGGTTGAAACCTTCTGAATAATAGATATACACTATATCTGGATCTTGGTTAACTGCACTTAGACCTTCTATCTAGATCAGTTCCAATGAATAGCATATACTCTTTACTCAGTCACATAGACCTACTGGTGATGGCTCAATACTTCACACTCTCTATTCTGCTCTTCACATTCAACTCTAAACCATACTCTAGCAATCTCAAATGACTACCTATAAATATCTTTCCTCTAAATGATATCATCAAGTTATCCTATTAGAACCACCTTGAAATTGTATTACATAAACAATAATACTCTCTAATAACATCTCAATCAACTCTACTAAGCACGCAACACAAACTGGGACTTGTCCAATTCAATAAGTGTAGGCACACGCTACACACTGTCGACTATACCAAATTATCTGATACTTTCTCATCAAACTAAATTACATCATGGGATCTTAGTCAAACCTTCTTAACTCTTCTCTAATCACTAATCCAAGTTTGCATACTGAAATGATAGGTGCAACTCCTATACCAATATAATCTCTATCGGCTCTTCTGGATAAACACAGGAAACTACAATTGGTGAATATCAACTTCATAACTTCACTTCTAATACACATTAGACTCTGTGTCCATGAATGTAACATCACTAACATGTCTCCATCACATATCCAAATGTGCAAGGCTCCATAATGACTGTACGGATAGTAACTCTGTTAGGAACACTGCTGACACAGGCTGCTACATAACTATCTATACTAATAATTAACCTCTGCGTCCATGAAATCATGTTGATAACATGTCCATACTATATATGCTAAAATATTACTACATAAATCTTCCATGCATGCTACTTACCATATATTTTCATCAATGACAAACATACAGTCAGCACTGGCTTGCTGGAAAATCTCCAACAATATTTGGTATATGGGTTGTGCAAAGTGTTAGGAATTGATGAAGACATTAAGAGAATACATGTTGACCTTCTCATGATTATTCTTGATATCCAAAATTCCCACACCAATATAGATTATGACTATATTCAATATGTGATCGATAAAATGCATGAAGGCCTAATGAGCATAAAAGATAACTTGTAACCCCATTTCATGCATTATTCCTTGTTAATGGATCTAATTTTGGTCTATAATATTAATAACTTTAATGTAAAAATGTTGAGACACTAAATGATATTGAATGGACAACCAAATCCTTTGTAGTTGTGGATTAGGGTTTGGAATTATAATTTAAATGAGCGTGAATTCTGTGGTTTCCAGAATTGGATTCTCAATCCTATTCTTAATTTTCTTAGAATCAATATTACCAGAATTTCCACCAAGGTGTTAAGGCTTTTGAGGCCTTGTGAATATGTAGAAAATTGGCCTCATGACCACAATTGGGGTTCTTCTATTTAGGCCAAAATTTCATTTTGATTAGGGCGTATGGATGCCCTCAGTCCCCACATGTTTTACCAAAAAAAATTCCCCCAAGGGTGACCATCATGGAATTCATTTGGTAGCTAGTGTGGATAGATAAGGAGGATCTGGCTCCCCACAAAAAAGGAACATTCACACATAGGTAGTTCAAAGTTAATTACTTTATTATTAGGAAGAGGACCCTTCCTAAGATAAAAAAAAATGGTTAAACCAATTCAAATTGAGTACTACAGAATACTGGTATGTGGACCCTGAAGACTTTATTCAGAATGCAAAGAAATTATTGATTACTAGTATTAGCACCATTCATGAGCATGAAGGATTAGATGATGAGGATGTCATAAAAAATATACTAGATGAATAGGAGATTGTGAAGAGACTTGAGAAGTTCTATGACTTGATGAACTTAGAAGCACAAATGAAGAAGGTAGGGATTCACTTTTGAGGATACTTTCTTGGCATCCCTTACATGTCTAGGATCAATAGAGTGATCAATTCTTATAACACTTTGTATTTAATCAGATTCAGGCTCAATTAGAGGGAAAAAAAGGGATTACCAAAGTATTACTCATCCTCTGAGTATGAAGAAGATAGTGAGGAGTCATATAGACAATGTAGCCCTCCCCAAATGATTGAGCCATCTAGTTTTGAGCAGGAACCAGATGTCCCTAATATAGAGGTGACTAGTGAGCCTCCACAAAAGAGGCATAAAATAGATGTGAGAGAATCCTCTACGTAGAAAGTTCCTGGTAAAATATTGGACAAAGTGGCAGTGTTAGTTCTGGGTGATAGGCCCAATCATCACTAATTGAGGAAGAATATTAGAGAGGGTAAGAAAAAGAAGACCCAACAAGAAATTGAGTTTCCCCTCCAAATGTGAAAAGATGAGAGGGAGTTATATCAAGAGGAGCTCCTAAATAATGAGTATTTCATGAAGAAGGATGAATTCAAGAATTTTCTCATTTGCAGGAAACAACAAGAAATTGTAAGTCAATTGCAAATAACTAATGGCACTGACCCAAGAAATGAGGCTCTATGATCCCTTGCAGCCTATGATCCTAGCTTAGAGAGTATTACAGTAGAAGAGGCTAGGCAATTGGTAAAATCTAGTGGGATGTTATTTCTTCTAGGGTGGGATCTAGCCTCAAATTTTATAATAGATCAAATAAGGAGGTAGCCTGAGGCTCATTTGTCTTCCGAGACTTAGATAGGGGAGATGATCAGAGGCTTTGGTTATGACCGAAGATCCCAAACACTTTCCATGTGGTCCTTAGCTCTAAGGACACAAAAGCCTTCCCTGGTAAGTGTTGCAGAAAAGATGGATGGGGACAAAATAATATGGACAGTGCAAAATACAACAAAATTAGAGGTCTCTAAGGTTGTTAAATATTTTTACCCTCTAAATGAAGCCAAGACCACATAGCTATCAAACAGGTATGGAAGGTTATTTGATGAGACAATTGCTTTTTCCAAAGACAGGGAGAAGAGCCTGATGAAAATCAAGATATCTAGAAGATGATCTAGAGGACTTAAAGGTTAATGTGAGAGGGTCCTATCGAATCAGTGGAGAGGAATGAAAAAGATAAAAATGATGTTTCTCTCCTTTCCTTGGTAAATATTGTACAACATAGGATTGAAGCGATAAAGGGTAAGATGGTTGTTGTTCATAAATATTATGGTATGTTCCATAAGATTGAAAATAATGTAAAGGATATAGTTGCAACTTTGGACCCCTTGTTTAGTATATGGTAGCCTCACAAGTCAAACATTCTAGAATTAGTTAGTTAGGTTGGGGAGATGATTAAAAAAATTTGTGCATCCATGTCCTTCTTCAGGGGAAAAGAAAATCAAATAAAATTAAATTTGGATATGTTTGGCCCTGACTTCAACAAATATTTGCCTCCCATACATAGTGAGAATAATGAATTAAAGTGTATTGAGGAATGGAAAAGTGATTTGGATACATTGTTGATTGAGAAGGAATCCTTCCTTAGTGATGATAATACCCTAAATATAGACAAGTTCAATGGTGTCCTAGATGACATTTTCAAATTAGAAATGGATTGTGCTAAGTTTCTTATGGATACAAAAGCCATAAGTGACTCTAGATGGGACAGGAAGGTAAAATAGTTGTAAAGTAAAAGGAGTTTTGAGTGGCTGTATGAGGAGGACGTTGCACAATGGGACAAAATTACAAAGCCCAAGAAGAAGAAGTATGCAACAATAGAAATAGAAGAAATGGAGGAGGATAGAAGTGATTCTTGGCACATGATCAATCAACATAGGGAGGGTAACTATCTTAGAAGAATAATGTATGTTAGCCTGGAAGACAGTCATTATTCTCATAACAAATTTTAGAAGTTACCTTGAATATCTACAGGCGAAGGTGCCAATTGTTCAAAGAATCAGAATGATTAAAAAGATACTATTTGAGTTTTATTCTCCACTTTTTTAAATCATTGTAATTATTTTTGTCTTTTAGTGTCTTTTATCTTTCTTAGCCATTTGAAGCTTGTTGCATCATGTTTCTCCCAGGATTCCAAGATGGCTAGTGAATTTTATAAATAGAAAGACTTTTGTATTGTACAAGGATGGTGAATTTACCTGCAATATAGAGTTTTGGATTTTAACTTCTCATTTCTAGGAATTTTGTCATTTTGAATGTATTGATACAGAGAAATTTTAATGAAAATACAATGGAATCCCTTTGCATATTTATGATGTCTTCATGTCTTGATTTTGAGTTCTTATGTATTAAATGTGTAAGGCAATTTTAATACATCATTTATAAGGTAGATTGTGAGATTATTCTTAAGTTTATTTGAAGGGAAGGGTAATTATTAAGGGTAAGTTCAAAGGATTCATGATTTACATGAGAATTTGATGTCTAAATGTGAGAATGAGAGGAATAATTTTTAAGGCATTTCATTTGGGTTCTATGTGCATTTGATTTAGAAGTTATCTGTGAATGTATGTTCATTTGACTCTTTTCCCTGGAATTAGGCACTGGTCTTTTCTTGAGAGGAAATTATCATCATCAATATATAAATGATAAAAATATTTTTAGTTTATGTTTTAAAATCATAGATGTTTAGTATTTGTATTTGATAAACGCAAGTAAATTTTTGTTGATTCCTTAGAGAAGTGAATCCTTAAGGTACACCCACTTGAGCTTAAGGCTTGAAGTGTAGGAGGATCTAATCCTCATTAGTTATACCTTTTACTTGTTATATTTGGAGTGGTAATAAGGATTCAAGGACACCAAGTTGTCAAATAGTTGAAATCTGCAAGAGAAAGCTCCAACAAATGGGGTGTTCAGAATGAAAGAGAGGTTGGTAGAGTTGTCCAAATTTTTCATTGTGACAAAGGTAGTTTGATTATTGGTCCTCCCAAGGGTGGTGATGGTAGGGATGGAAATGGTAAGGCTAGGGTGAGAGTTGTATCTGTGGAGGGAGAGTTTGGATGAGAGGTGGTGGTGTTGGTGTTAGGGCCTCTCATCCTATAGAACTTTCAGAAGTTTGGAGTAGACAAGGAAAAAGAGCATCTAGACAGATGCAATTTTAGTAGGGTTCATAGGTTCCCCATGCACCTCTAAAACCTAGTCAAGATGTGCAAGATTTTTAGGATAGTGTGGCATCCATTAGTAGTTGTATGGATCAATTTGATACATTGTTTCAAGGTTTGGTTGTTGTTGTATAATAGACACATATTGTTCTGACTGGGACATAGGCATGTACTGATACTGTAACCACCAGCAAGGCTCCTTGGATAGATCCTGATAGTTCAACAAGTAGAGATGGTATAGGTGACATAGATGATGTAGGTGGTGGATCAAGTTCTCCACATTGATATCATTGTTGATTCCACCTTTTTCACTCACAAGTACATTTTCCACCATTTTTTATGCACTATTGGTTGAAGTTTCTACCCAACTCAGTCAAATGGTTGACTAACGGGTTCATCGCTATTATTGGCATTGAAATATTGACCCATTACTGAACCCGTTGAATGATCAACTCCACTATTGGTAAAAAATGAGGTCAATCTAGGCCAAAGATAACATTGGTAAGTATTTGTGTATTGGTCGATCTTTTGACCTCTATTGGTCGAAAACTTTGGTTGCTCCGACCAGGATGCCAAACTCACGACGGTCATATTTTGACGATATTTGGTCAAAATATTTAGTGACTTTGACCAAGATTCCAAACCCATGATGCCACATTTTGACACAGAATGGTCGATTTTAGACCAGACTTTCGATGATAGTCGGTCGAAAGTTTAACGAAACGCTGAGTTTTAAAAAATAAATTAAAGATAAATATCCAGACTAATCAGCAATGACATCCTAATCAGTGATTAGTCTAGATATTTATCTTTAGGTGTCCACACTCATTCTACTACTTGTTGCCAGCAGGTCCCTACTCGTTCTATTTTCCAGACTAATTTTGGCTCTAGCAATCCATCTACTCTGGTCTCCATGAAACTGTGGGTTTTTTCATTTTGTTTGAACTATTTGAGAGATAGGCTTTGACTGGTGATTTGTGAATTGGTAGAGCTTCCTCTTAGATGCCCACAACTCTTCAAATCTATTGGTTTGAAGCCCCCAAAGGGTATTCTACTCTATGGGCCTCTTGGTTCTGGGAAAATCTCAATTGCTAGGGCAGTGGAAAATGAAACCGGTGCCTTCTTTTTCTGTATCAATGGACCTGAGATCATGTCAAAGTTGGCTGGAGAAAATGAAAGAAATCTCTGGAAGGCTTTTGAGGAGGCTGAGAAGAATGCCTTGTCCACTATATTTATTGATGAAATTGATTCTATAGCTCCCAAGAGGGAAAAAACCCACGTTGAAGTTGAGAGGAGAATTGTTTCTCAGCTTCTTATGCTTATAGATGGACCTAAATCGCATACCCATGTTATTGTTATGGGAGAAACTAACCAACCAAATAGTATTGATCCAACACTCAAAAGGTTTGGAAGGTTCGATGGGGAGATTGATATTGGGGTTCCAAATGAAGTGTGCAGGTTGGAAGTGCTTCGCATCCATACAAAGAATATGAAGCTCTCTGATGATGTACATATATTGGGGCCTTATTTTTTGTACTTCTATATCTAATGTTAAACAGTTCTTGGATTTTGAAAGAATTTATTAATCTTTATGTTTCTTGATGGAGTATCTATTTATCTTTAGTTTTCTTGTTATAGGTTCATCTTGAAAACATTGCTAAGGATACCCATGGATATGTTGGAGCAGATCTTGTTTCTTTGTGTACTGAGGCTACACTTCAGTGCATTAGGGAAAAGATGGGTTTTATAGACTTAGAAGATGAGACAATAGATGCTGAGATTCTAAACTCAATGGTTGCTAGTAATGTGCACTTCCAGACTACTTTTGGATCTACCAATCCATCTACTAAAGCCATTTCTAACAAATGTCAGGCCAACTTCATCAGTGTGAAGGGCCCTGGATTGTTAACAATGTGGTTTGGAGAGAGCGAGGCTAATGTGAGGGAAATTTTTGATAAAGTTAGAGGATCAGCTCCTTGCATCCTATTTTTTGACGAGCTTGATTCTATTGCTACACATGTGTGTTGATTTTTTATGAGTGAAGTTCAAGTTGAGGACGGTAAATATATTTGAGTAGGAATTTTGTTTGAACTATTTGAGATAGGCTCTCTGACTAGTGATGCATAACTGGTTTGCATGTTTGCAGCATGGAAGCAGTGTTGGGGATGCTGTCAATGCTGTAAATAGAGTCCTTAACCAGTTGTTGACGGAGATGGATAGTATGATAGCCAAGAAAACAATTTTCATTATTGGTGCTACAAATAGACCCGATATATATTACATACAACTTTTAAAATTATAAATATACAAATCTATAAAATATACATATATAACATGAAAGGAAGTGTTGATGCATACTAACAAATAAAATAAGGAAATCTTCTACTCTCTTGATTTGTAAAATTTTCTCTGCCTCTTCTTTTTCTTGTGTTTCCACCCTCATTCTTGCAGCTGATATAAAATAATGAAATGAATGCTGGTGAAATTGAGAGAAATTTTGGGTAAATAAACTAAACAAATATAGAACAAAAATATGAACAAAGTTGAGGATAATGAGTTGGGTTTTCTTAAATAAATGAATACCATCAACCCATTTAAAAAATGCAAATGCTAGCAATCTCCAACAATATCATAGTAAAAAAGACATTTAGTATTGGATGTAAAAGTCTTGCTTGCATTTATTTCATTCATTGCTTTCTTGACATGCACATCAGCCTCTATATCCACAATAAGTGTTTGAACTATCTCATATCTATAGTTTGACATAGTGTGTAAGCATAGAAATGAACGATTGAATCATACTAAATTCAAATTTCATCTTGTTTGATATTTAAGAGATATTTTACAGTCATCAATTGACAATACACATCAATCAATAAATGAAACTGATATGAATATATCAACCTTTTCAAGTTCTTCAACAACTTTAGCAACCTCATTCTTTTTATCAAAGATATCGTCTAGATTCATCTTTGGAACACTAGAATGAATAACTGTAAATCATACATGGAAACAAGGTAGTTTATAAGAGAAAAGATATTATATGATAATACAAATCACATTAATCTAAAAGACTACTACACCATTTCAAAAATCATATCAATCAAATTAATTTGAATCCTCACAAGGCAAACATAACATTCAAAAATCCAAAAATAATGGATGCAAATTCACAAACTAATTTTCTAAAATCAGCATTTCATCATATAAGAGGAACTACCAATATTAATATATTATCTTACAAATAGATGCAAATTCACAAATTAATTTTCTAGATTCAACATTTCATCATATAAGAAGAACTATCGCAGACCTTTTGTGAGGGTATTAAGCACGTCACTTGAATCCAAATATTTCTTTAAAGCTTCCTTCTTGGATTCATTTTCCTGCCATATAAGGATGACAAGCATTATCATAGAGCCTAAATGTTCAGTTCTTGTCATTGAATTCATGCATATAATCATCTACAATTGCAGCACTAAAACAACTGGTTTTTGAGCACATAAGGATTGTTTTCTTAAGTAAATCCTAAGGGGACAACAAGTAAATTTAATCATGTGGGTGTATTAGGCTATTAGCTATAGAATATCTATGCTACTTATAGATCCAGCTAATATCTAATTTAACACTTCACCTACTCAAAAACACAAACCAATGAAATAATCCACATTAGGCCAAGAGAGGTTGACGCATTCAATACGAGTATACTTACACAAAATGAAGCTGAATAATGCCAGACAATGACAATGAGAAGTTGACTATTGGCCCTTCTAGTTTTTTATTTGATAGTTTCCTGATAATGACACATTCAAAATGCACTTATGAGCAAAAACCTAGAATGAATGAAATTGATTAAATAATGAAGGCATGTTAGTTTGAGCTTCACTTGGTTTCGAGAATACTTTAATATTCTCTACTTAACAAGGCCAACCACGTGAAGGTGGAAGCTCATTTGGCCTCACCCCCCCTCCCCCTAACATCAATCTAAATTCCCCATTAACATCTAATTACACACTTCATTCATCCATTTATGAACTATAACATTCAATCAATACAATCACATAACATTCATTAATATGATATAACATTCATTAATACGCAACACTAATCAAGAATTCATTAACACATAACAATATTCATTAACATGACATATAATTCAATATTAATACACAACATTCATAGATAATTACTTAAAACAACATTCTTTCATTATCCAACAAAGTTAATCAAACAAGTTTGATCAAAGAGCATATTTAAGAAATCATTTCTTTTTTAGGTTTTTCTTAGATTTCTTATTTAGGTATAGGTTGACACGAGCATCAATATTATCTTCCTCCTCTTGTGGTTGTGATCTCAAATTATGATGCTTCCTCGTGTCTCAAGGAGGATGACGCTGTTGCACTAAAGGGGGGTCTGTTGCAATAACAAGTAAATGGGTTAAATTCACATACTTTTTTTTTATTGTTACATGTATTTCATTAACCAGTAGAACATAACATGCATTTTTCTTTTTGACAATGCCACATGATCATGTACAATAACATTTTGATCTTCCGCCACCTCAACATGCTCAACATGCTCTAAAATATTAAAAAAAAGGTAACACGACCAATTGCAATTAAAGATGTTAAATTCTATTAATAATTATGTAATTTATTTCCAATAGAAAATTAATACCTCCAACACTATGATGCCTATCATGGCCTTTGTCATACCCAGGTTGTGTGGTAAGATTTGAAGGCTGTAGTGAAATGTTATGCACATTGTTATCATGAAATGGTCAATTTATGTTCGAAATTAACTATTCAATTTGATTTACTTTTCATTTGACCAATTTACCCATGTCTCATCTAGTGCAACAGATTCTTCATTACGGCTTTGGGATTCTTGGCGTAGGCGTGCAGCCACGACTGCATAGCCTTCCTTCAAGGCTATTCTCTTGTCTTCATTCATGGGCTCTACATTGAATTCTATGCCCTATATTTTTTGTTTAATATCGTCACTTTTACATGTATGATTTGATTAAATAGAATTGTTTGCAACCGTATATATAAAAATTTGATATGAAATTCCAATGTTGCTACTTACAAGTCAAGAGTGAAGTTTCATATAGCCACCAGAGCCAAGTTTGTGTTGGCCAACCTTTGTTAATATCGCTTGTGTGGCTTTTGATGTGTCTTGCAGTCTATGAAAAGTTTTAAAGATGTTAGATTATATATTTACAAAGATCACTAATTAGTGCATGATTACATTCTACTTATTACTATCATGACATACCTTCTTTTTCCATCTTCTGGTTGAATTCCACTACCCTTTAGCCTTTTCTCTTTTGCATCTTCCATTATTTCATTCCACTCCATTGGTGGAATCATAGGAGGATGCTTGTACTTTAGGTTATCCTTTAGAGCCCTTCTATATTGGTCCCTCACAGTCTTTATATGTTTGGATTCCCTTATAAGAATCATGCCTCTGTCAAAACTTTTAATTCCAAAGAGGTCCTTTAAAGATTTAATGAGCTGATTTTTTAAGTCAGCATCCTGATCATTCCACCTTTTTTGAAAAAACAAAATTGTTAGATATCATAACTTTAATATAGTACAATAAATGGAAGATAAGAAAAATATTGTACCAATATTATGAAGCTACGTACCTTTTACATATGGTGGGCCCAAATAGCTTCAATGTCATTTCAAAAACATGATCATTAAAAACATCATTTCCTACAAAAATAGCATGGGATTATCAGTCCAAAATGAGGTATGTATAAGTAAACTACAATTACACTATAAATAATAACAATTTTAGAGCACCTAGAAGCTATGGTACTTTTAACGGAACCATATTGTTCGTGTTCATCAACAATGTCCTCGCAAATGAACCAATACTAGTAACATGGGCTGATCCAGGAAATGGTTGACCTTCACTAGTACTGGTCTGATCTGTTCTTGTACTAGGTGTAGGTGTATCTATTAGTACACAAAATAGGTCCAGCATATAAAATTCACACAAGAAAAATAATCAATTCATGATTAGCAAATAACAAAATATATAAAAATAAGGTTTTACCAGTTGTAGATGGTATAGAGGAAGATGTTTGCAAGCACCTTGTTGCCGACAATGCAGTCGTCGAATGCGGAATGTTAACCAAAGGAGGTGTTTGCACTTCATCATGAGCTATATAATACATTGTTAGCAAATACATTTGCAATAGATAAAGATTAAATGGGGTACTAGAAGCATCCCAAACATAAGTTGAGTCAATAATGCATACAAAGGTTAAATCAATGGTTAAAGGTTTAAGGATTATTTACATGAAGGTTGTGTGGCGCTACAACCCTCACCATGTTGACAATGTTTCACACATGTCAAAAAATTATGTAAGAAGAACATATCATATGTTAGATCATGATCCATAAGATAGTATAAAATGTAAACATCGATTGAACTTTAATTATTGCTTAAGATTAATTATTTCTTACATCAGTAGAATTGACTCTACGTGTCAATTCTTCTTTGAGTTCCTTTGACTCCTCAGTTTCTTTTGTTTTCGTTAGAAGGTTAAGAATTTCATTACCATATTTAGTTTTTATTTGAGTAGCCATGAATACATGGTTAGATTTAGATTCTATGTCATCTCTAAATGTCGCATCAACTTCAGATCGAAATAGATCTGCTGCCTCTTTTGCTTTTCTCTATCAATAAGTATCAAGTTGTGACATCAATATCAGTAAAATTCTATCAAAATAACTCCAAAGCCATAAATAAAAGAACATAATAATATGACATTTGTTTCTATATAATTTTTAGAATTACACTAATTAAGGTTTACCTTTGCTAAAGAAAGTGTACTATGAGGAACATCCACGCCTGTATCTTGAGGTGGAATATCCATGTCACCCTATGACAAAGATTAGTAATTCTTAGCAATCACAAGTGATTGGAGTCAATATTAATTGGAGGCAATTGGTTCAAATGTTATACTTACTAGTCCCATGATAGGGAATTTTTTTGTATCTACATGATTCAAATTGTAATCTATTAGAAGCTCTTCCCCTACATTTATTGATTTTATCGCACATACAAATACACAATTTCCCTCGTGTGCCTCGAATATAAAATTCGACCACTTATTAGTTGATACGGGTCGAGAACTATTTATAAAACCTACAATTTTCCCTATTGCTTTTGGCCTTCCATCAATATACATAGCGAGGCTTTTAGTTTGATCATTTTCTTTGCATTGTATATAATTTTCTCACAATGCATACCTATGCATACTTTTTTTATATTGCACAATCCACAGCCAATTCCTGTAATTGTAACAAGGTCCTACATACTCCATCAATTTAACAACTTGATTATAACTGACCTTTATGCCATCCATGGAAAATAAGCCCAAACCATGTAATGAAGATGGAGCTATGTGATATATCCTTTCGTTAACAAAAAAATAGTATTAACCAAAGGTGGTTCCTTGGGTACCCATTCTTTCTGTAGATGTGTGTACCTTAAGGGAACCTTCATGTCTCCTTTGGTCTCATTATCATAAGAACATGACCCCCCCTTAGCAAGGAAAAATTTCATTCGTTTATCAAATTTTCTTCTAATCTTTTGACTTCTAGTTGATCTCCCTATTTTAGACCTACTAGATGTCTCACTTTTGTCTTTTATTCCCACATTTTCCTCACTTGACGAAGATAGATCAGACAAATACCTATTTGGTGATACTTGTAATCCATCAAATGAGAGACATAGTAGGATCTATATATTTTTCTGACTAAAGAGAAGGAAACCAAATAATAAATTATACCTGTCCATCCATGTCAAAGGCATTAAATTTTCTGCATATGTAAATCATTTATCTTTAGCTGAAATTTACATGATATGTAAGCTACAAATTACATAGAAGACAAAATTTACATGATGAAAAATATACTCCATGACTATAGAGTTCAACACATAATAACTTAATTCAAATTTCTATGAATAAATCAATACCTCATACGTGGCATTGATCATACCATGACATACATTTCATTGATCATGTTATTCATCATCCTCCTCATCCATGCCATCATCATGAATATCATCATCATCATCACAACTACTATCATCATCATCATTATCACCATCATTATCATCATCATCATCATCACCATCATCATGACTATCATCATCATCACCATCATCAGCATCACTAGAATCATCATCATTTTCTTCTTCTTCTTCTTCTTCTTCTTCATTGTGTAATAGTCGTCCATGATCATCATTTACTTCATCTTATGATTCTTTAGTATCTTCTTCCTACATCACATTATACTATACCGGCCTTCCTCCTCAATCATGTCTAACAACAAATGACCAACCCAGTTTATATGGAACGACAAAGTAAAACACTTGCTCACATTGGCTTGGAAGAACATAGGGCTCATCTCCAATTGGCTCAAATGAACTTGTATTAATCATTGTAAATCCACTATCATGTTCAATAATAGTCCTATCAGGATCATTTTGATTCAGTCGTAGCCTATACCATTTGATGATAAATAAAACTAATTTGAATGAATTAAAGTCGCACTCAATTATATCATCCAAAATTCCATAGTATCAATTTTTAGATTGTTGAGGATGTATGTCATTTCTAGATGAAATATTAGTCACCTCGAAGACTGCACTTATCCTAGAATCATAAGTTTTCTTCGTGTCGTCTAACTTTTTAATGCAAAATTTATGGCCATGGTAGTACACAACTTTGTGGTGTTTGATCTGCAATTATTCAAACATGTCAAGATTATTTGCATTGATCCATGAGTTGATATTAAACTTATGGGTCATGGTTAGTAAACTTATACATACCTTTCTACCTCTTAAACCATATGCTAGATCAAGTACCATTGGTGTAACATTGGGATCTCCATTACGATGAGCTTCTTTAACCAATGATGCAACACTATCCCATGTTAATGAGCGACCATTTTCTTGAGATTTTTGAATCCATATCATCATCCAATCAAGATTGTTTGCAATATACAAATGTAGTGCATTCCACTCACGACCAACTGTAAAGAAAACAAATAGACCGCTTAGAAACAACTTGTATTGAATATCTATAAGGATTAATAAACTACAATAACATTGTATAATTACCTTTCCCCATCAAGTACTCCCCTTCAAATTTTTTAATAGAGTCGGGATCCCAAATGCGATCTACATAGATATTTGCTGCAAACTTGGGAAAATATTCACTAATATACACCATGGTCTGGTATACCATATATCCATCCATCATAGAACTCTCAGGACGTGCTCTTTGTCAAACCAAGCCCTTCATAAATTTCAAGTGTCTCTCAACCATCTAAATTGACCTAGTTTGTACAGGTCCACACAATTCAATCTCCTCAACTAGATCTATGAGGTAGTGTTCTTGAGCATTGAAAAAAGTTGGAGGTAGACACTTTTGCATTTCACACATAAGCTGAGGAATTTTTATCTTCCAATATTTTATATCTTTTTTATCAATTTCTTTAGATGATAACCGCCTGAAAGAGATTCAACTCGCAAGAACATATAAACAAGATTTTAGATAAAAATATACAATAAATTACATAAAAAGTAAAGCAAGTCATAAATATAATAACACTTCTAACCTCATGAATTCTCCAAGATTGTATATAACTTGTTTAACACTGTTGTCAAACTAGTATGGGAGGGATAGAGGTAGGACATACTGCAATGATTAAAAAATGATATTTTCAATATATTGTAAAATAATACAATAAAAAGTACATGCAATTTTACAAATATATTGTAAATAGAGAACATGGCTTACCTTGACGAAGGTATGCCTATCATGTGTTTTCAACCCTGGCCCAAAATCACCTTTCTTTGATACAAGACTGCTTATATTTGCAGCAAATCCTGTTAGAATTTTTTTTTTATGACTTCTTTTAATGCATCACTTTGTTGCTCGGTTAATAACCAAGGAAGGGCACTCATGTTATGCAGTCTCCATTGCTATTTGATTCAATAAAAATTTTCAGTGCATGATTGGATTCATGAGTGTCATTACAAATTTTCCCCATTTTTTATTTGTCAGGCCTTCCATCCAATATTTTCCATAGTGTCTCTATTACATTCTTTCCAATATGCATAGGATCAAACAAATGCACAATTAGGAGATCCTTGTACTACAGTAACCAACTAAATTGACTAGGATAACTTTTTATTCCTCTAAGAAGTTGTTCATTGATGCCTTGATGACCTTCACGAGCATTAATAACATCATTAGTAAATAAAAGACAATATCAAAATGTAACTTTCAAACAAAAATCATCAGATGAAATGACATTACCTCAGCGATTTAGTCTATCATATTCCAACTTCCATAGACGAGGTGTCATTCTTCGTGGCCTTGATGTCGTCTCTTCTTTCCCATTAAAAAGATGTTTTTTGATAGTTTGATACTTATGATTATTGTGGAGAAAGTTCCTAAACTCATCGAACACCTAGTTTTCTAAACTTCCTGAATGATGAAATTTCATCTTCGAACCACAAACTGGACATGTGAATTTACCCTTTGTCTAAAGACCTAAAAGATATCATACAATTGGATCATGTACAATTATTATGTGCAACTTAAACATACAATTATAATGTGTAAGCACTATAACATACCAAAAGTACGTGACCTTAACATGAATATATAACATACCACAAAAATGAGTTAGCCTAGGGGCATCATGTATTGTCCATACAAGCATTGCTTGTAATTGAAATTTTCTTTGTCCTATTGGTCTAGAGATGTCATACATAGTGATCCCATTCCATAAAATCAACAACTCGTCAATAAGGGGCTCAATATACACATTCATATCTTTAACATGGTACTTACCTAGTTGAATGAACAAAAACATTACATAATTATTATGACCATCTTGATGTGGTGTTTATAAATTAATTTACATAGCTATTAAATAAAAAATACCTAGTACAATCATTAACAACATTATGTGCTCCCTCTTTATGGACATCCAAGGAGGAATGTTATTGTTAATAACAAAAATAGGCCACACTGAGTAAGTAGATCTCATATCTCCAAATGGATTGACACCGTCTACTGAAACTGAAATCTTGAGATTACGAGACTCTTCTTTAAAGTGTGGCCATGTTGTTTCTATGTTTTTAAATGCAGAACCATCCGCAAGCATTCGCATAATGTCATCTTGACTTCTATTGCATGCATGGTAATCCATAAATTGTGCTAAGCTAGTGCACCTAAATAATCATTGAAGACGTGGAATAAGGGGAATGTGCCAAAGAATCTTGTGAGGCACCTTTTTTGTTATTTGATCTAACCGATATCTACTAGTATGACAAATAGGGCATTCTGTTGCAAATTCATGTTGTTTATGATATAGAATGTGATCATTGGGACATGCATGTATTCTCTGATACTGCATTCCAATTTGATTCATAATGGTAGATAATTCTTAGTACAAACAAGGCAAAATGTTTAATGGTGGTAAGAAAAACTCACCTATCAACCTACAACAATAAATATTAATTGTTAATATAATGAATCGTAATGGTATGCTAACATTAAAGATGAAAAAAATGGCATACCTTATCATATGTGACATTTCAACATTGGATAAACCATTCATAACCTTGAAGTTCACCAACAACACTATAGCGGAGAGAAGAGTTTTTTGGGAGCCTTGGTGCAGGGGCTTGTATGCCTTCTCAATTATAGCTATATCAAGACCATCATCATCATCATTATTAGATGCACTAGTACCATCATCATGATCATCTTGATCAGCTATGCCTACACCATCTTCAATCATGTCCTCTTCCACAGGATCATCTTCTTCCATGGGAGCATTATCGTCAACTTGGATATTCACACCTCCATGTTCCTCCAATTGGAAATCCACATTCACCAATCGACGAAAATCGTGCCCCCCTTCAATGTGACCATATTGCCTATAATGACTCTCGACTATTTTGATTAGAATTATTTGATTCTTTAAGCCATTACACTTTTTGCAAGGACAATAACATTTTTCAACATCTTTTCTTTGGAATTGAGACCACAATCTAGCAAGTGTCTTGTTCTTTTGTTCTGGGTTCATATTGCCAGGTGTGGACTTCCTTCACAAGCTATAAATATACAAAATGTAAACATACAAACATTTGTAGTATCTTGTATATAATCAAAAAAATAAAATATTATAAGATTATATAAGATTTACAAATACACACACAAATCATGCTCACTAGACCATGAAATATTGAAAAGGATAAGTATTTTGGGAGTTATTATTATTTTGGGAGTTGCACAAATCTCCTCACTAGACTACTGAATTAGAGATTATAGAGAATATATTCTAGAGTTGTACAGTCACATTGTCTAGTTTGTAAAGATATCCAATATATTTTTGCAAAAGAAACTTGCAATTGAAGATAATAACACATCAGAATTTGGCATTGTAGTGGAGGTGATTCCATACCTAGTACAAATTATTTCCTCTAAAGCTTCCAAATGACCTTACTCTGTGAGCTACATTAAGGCATTCAATTGAGCATTAATGCATTAATGCCCATCTATATCTAGGTTTGCATCACACATGCTTAAGGAAAAAGTTCCTAATACAACTGAAGAGAGTAATTAATATGGAAATTGAATCAAATGTAAGCAACATATGGCATTAATTTTCAAAGATAGTGACAATTTAAAAGTATTGAAAAAATACAGTGTACAAGCAATGATAGTGTGCCATGGGAAGTCACAATAAGTATGAACCCATAGAGGATTTTCATTGTTTCCTAAAAGAAGATCATTTTCAAAGTGAGATTTAGCTATATAGAGGTGAAGCCATGACATACAAAAGGTAAGAGAACCTCAAAGTTTCTGACATATAATGCTATCATGTCAAAAGGATAAAAAAGTGTAGTTTTTAGAACAATGGAACAACCATCTCTCTTAAAAGGAACAACCATCATGTTATAGAGTTATTGAATATGGCCATTATCATGAGATCATAGGGAAAAACACATCTATCTACTATTAATGAACAATTTCTTCTATAGAGGCAATTTTGAATTGTATGCATTGTTTATTTGAATCCATCTTAGTTTTGACTGTCGTTTGACTTCAAGTTTTAATTACATTTACATAGTCAGTTATGAACTGAGCACATGACTTGACTATCATAGAAAACCCTATCATGTAATGGTTAGAGAGTTTTAATGTCACTGCAGGTTCATTTGTGCATCCACAGTTCTTGTTAGAGTTCATTTAACTAGACTTTGCAAATGTTGTATTTTATATTTGGTGTTGATCTACACAAGAACACAACCTCACTAATAGACTGACTCATGAAAATATATAGTCATCTCTGTCATGAAGGTGGAACCTTGACTTGCGGTTTCCCCATTGGATTCCAATGCCATTGGGTGAGAAGAAATCCAAGGTTATGCACTTTAATAATATAAGTGCTTAGACTGTGGAAGGAGGCATATTGCTTGAAGATTTGATTCCCTAGGTAGATACTTTCCATGTATTTAACCAGTAAGAAGAAGACAAGTTTGCAGCATTGTAGTAATAGGAAGGTTGAAATTGAATCATAGATTGAATTTGATAGTCTTAGGCACATTGAAGAATCCTTGGTGATTTTACCTACTATGTGAATCCATCGATTGACCATTCCAGATTGACCCTAATCTAACTTGAATCATAAGTAAAGGAAACTTTACATAATAAAGCTTGATAGTGATTTAGAAAATAAGAGAATCATATTTTAAAAGAACTCCTACGAGGCAGAAACCTTGTGAATGAAACTTGGCAGAGATAGTACTGAAAAATTGGTGAATGCAATTAAAAACTTGTCTCCCATAGAAACAAAAAACTTGAGAGCACATTATAACATGCAAAGACTCTCTATTGGATATAAAAATGATTGATGCCACTAAACTAAATAAAAGTATTAGTCACAAAGGTTTAGTTTCGGCTCTTGGGGAAAACAATCATTATCCAAATTAACTTATTAAACAAACCTAGTAGCACAATATTAAGTTGTTTGGTACATAATATATGGAGGTCCAAAAAGATAAGAATTAAGATGAAGCAGACATATGAAAGCACAATGCAAAAATGAGGAAGGTTCCCAACCTGCATTGAAGAGGATCACAAATTTTTAATCCCATGAAAGATGGCTTCATATGAGGTACAAGAATTATCAAGATTTAAATAAAAAATTGTTATTGCCTCTGAGCAGTACAAATATTTATATAAAAAATCAACACTTCTATAAATAATGAATAGTAAAAAATGTATTAAAAAAATAGCAATCCACTTGACACAATTTACTACTCCAAATAATTGGGCTTCTATTATGCAGCTTAATTTTCCATCAATGTCAGTTTCAAAGGTGTAAGTATTAACAAATATTATATGATATGATAAATGTAATAAATGTCACTTAAAAATCAAGTGTATACCACAGGGATTAGCAACTTCAAAAGCTTTTCTGTTAGACATTATGGTTGGAAATGCTTTGGTAGACATGTATACCAAATGTGGAAGAATAGACAAGGCCCATGAGTTGTTTAATAGAATGCCTCAATGAAATGTGGTTTCATGGACTACAATGATTGTAGGGTATGCACACAATGGATTCCTTGAAAAGGCTTTATAAACTTTCAAACAAATGCAATTGGCGGATGTAAAGCTGAATTCCACAACCCTTGCCAGCATCCTCCCTGCCTGTGCCAAAATGAGAGTTTTGGAAGAGGGTGTGGACATCCATCAAAACATAAAAGATAAAGAAATTTTGTCAGATGTTGTAGTTGTAACTTCCCTGGTAGACATGTAATCAAAATGTGGAACTATAGAAAAGGCACATGAACTCTTTGAAAAAATGCATCAAAGACATGTGGTATCATGGAATGCCATGATTATGGGCTATGTACAAAATGGATTTTTTGAAAAGGCTTTAGAAATTTTCAAGAAAATGCAAACGACAGGTGTAAAGCTAAATTCCACAACCTTTGCCAGGATCCTCCCTGCCTATGCCAAAATGGGAGCTTTGGAATAGGGTAATTAACCAGTCATTGTTAATATATTATGCAGTCACATTAAATATATTATGCAATCACTGTTAAGATCAACTTAGTCGATTTCTTGATCACACGATAACCAGTAATTAATGGTTATCATAACATATTGTTAATGTGTTATGATAACCACTAATTAGTGGTTATTTGTATCACTGTCTAAGATAATGAAACAATGCCAGTCAATTGATAATGAAATGATACCAGTCGTGTCTATTCATATTGGTATTAATAATAGTTGTGTGGGATGGGAAAGACTTACCAGTGCCATATAATTGATAGGAAATAATCAATGATACCCTAGCTCATATAAATGGATGCCATAGCTCATGAGTAACCAAAGAATCTAGTGAACACACATTAACATGATGCCCTAGTTCACTAACATAGCTAATGCCATAATCAAACCATCTGAAGAAATGAACTCAATGCCATGGACATAATAGAGCATGGAGTAATGAATATCACAGTAAGATGTGCCCTCGAAATGCAGAGGAGATAACACAATCCCTACCTCAATGAGCTTCTATTAGATAAGGAGAGGAAAAGCCAAGTTTCCAAAACCAAGCTCGAAGATCAACGGCCCAAGTCCAAATAAAAACTATAACCCCTATACACAGTGCCAAATCTGCGCTGGCTTATGTGGTTTCAAGCTCAAAGATCAAAGGCCCAAGTCCAGATAAAAATTGTAACCCCTATACACAATGTCAAATCCACCCTAGCCGATGTGGTTTCATGTGCTACCCCTTGAAAACATTCACCGTGGTGATAATGAAATGAGAAATGAATTGTTTTTTATTAAAAATTTATACCCGTGTTCGTTAAAATTTTGACATACACGGTAGAGGTTGAAATTTTGACTAACACGGGCATGGATTTAAAAAAAATGAAAGTTTTCCTTCTATAATCTGACAACCAAAATATTTTTGTTTCATGATCAAAAAATTTGGTAGAAAAACTAGGTGAAATGTACTAGTGATATTGATTATACGCCATGATGTACTTTATTAATCAATACTTTTATTAATGGACACTTTTTGATGTACCTTTGATCCACCATTTCATTTATGACTGATTATCTTATGGACTCTCATCCATTTGATTTAGATATTTCCTTTATGATGTCATTATATGTTGGAATCTATAGTTTTGATGATCTTTTTATAGATATAGTTCTAGATGATCTTATCTATATGCTTGTTGTTATTTTTTTATATCAAAAATGGTATGGATGCATTTACTTGTTTAGATGCTTTATGGATGCTTTATATAGATGGATATAAATTCTTTATTTATGTATTCTTATGTATGCTTAATGAAAACTTATGGTTCTATGGTGTTTAATGCTTAATGATTAATGATGTCAATGATCTAATGGATTATGAATGCAATACACTTAATGATTAATGAATGCAATTTATTTACATCATGAAATGATAACCTAAATGATATGGTACATGGAGAGTTAATAGATGAATCTAAATGATATGAAACTAATGATATGTACTTTCCTTATATGATGATTTAATTAATCCTAACTAAATGATAGGGTGAATCGATGATACTACACTTAATAATTTAATGAGTAATGAATGCAATGTAATTTAACTATTTGACTTAAATGCACCTAACTAAATGAGTTGATGAAAGAACTAAATGAACTTTATCTAATGAAATATACCTCATGAATAATAATGAATAATGATTAATGTATTTGATTCACTTTAGCTAATGACTAATGATTAATGTATGCATGCATCATGATCATGAATGTGCAACTATATGATATTAATGAAATGCAATTTTAATGATTAATGAGAAATGAATGCAACTAAATGTACTTAAAATAATATGCCATGACTTTTCTAAAATCAATAATATTTCATCAAAATGGAATTTTGATGATGCGATCATTAATAATTATACCCCTTGATTATAGAAAATATCATAACTTTTAACATGCAAGATTAATCCATATGAAATGCAAAATGAAAATAATTGTCAATTTTTCATATGAGTGCATTTTTTCATCATTGAGCTATTTGGAACATGAAATCAGTAAAACTATCATTGGTTCAACCATATAGTATGACTACCTTTTTCTCTCAGATTGTTTCTCATGATGTTGGTACACCCCTCACTAGTCAGATTTTCAATTATGGTAGTCTAAATACCACTTTCATCAAATTCAATGTTGCAATTTGATTTTGGCATTAAGATATGAGAAATCTAAATGTGATGACAGAGCATCTTGGGTGTAAGGGAAATCTTGCATCACCTAAAAATATTTTCTGGTTTCTTTTCAATAACGGTTATCTTGTGTAGAGCTTCTATTTTTGGAAATTTACTATTTTTAGTAGGTTTTTTTGTTTGAGATCAGAATGATATATTTTCTTCCCTGGAGTTTCACTTGGGTTAAATCAACCTATTTGTAAAGTTTTATTGCAAGATCAAATCTAGTTTTGAAGATATTGAAAATTTTCAGTATTGGCAATAGGGTACAAAAACTTTGATCTCAGTTTTGAAGCCTTTAGAAGCTCTAAAAGGGGTCAAAAATTTGTTTGAGTATAACTCATAAAAGTTTATTATTGTAGAGAACTTCATGTCATTTCCAAAATTGGGTTATAATAGCCAAGCAGGTCAACAAGCGATGTGTTATCATTTCTGAAAGTTGTGCTACCTAAAATGGATGAAAATGAAATTCCTTGAAAAAAAAAGAGTTCCAAAAGTTGTTTGGGCCTATTCTAATGTAATAAAAATGAATAATAATATCTTATGGATGGGTGACTTAAAACTTTAGGGTTAAAATTTATAGAACCTTCTTGGGCAATTAAAAATTGCCTATATAATGAAGGCTTGTAGGGTTATCTAGGGCATTTTTTGGGAATAGACATCTGGTGGCTCTGGCTTGCAGAAAATTGTAATGGAAATGCCCATGTTGTTTTGCATGTGTCTATACATGTTATATTTGTAAATATTGAAATTCCATTTCATTGGAGATAATAGAGAGCCCATTTCTTGTCCTTACAATTCATTGTTATTCTCAATTGTGTTGTGTGTATTTGTGTTAATAAGGGGAGTACCCTTCATCAAGTGGTATCAGTATAGGAGTTCCTAAGTGTGTCAAAAGATCATTAACTATGAGGAAATTTTCACTAGGACTATGATTATGGGTTTGAGTGATAGGATCCAAAAATGCCTCCATGAAGGAACTATCTCAGGAGAACTGCAGGTGTGAGAGAAGAGGGCTTTAGAGCCATCGAGAGACAAGTGCAAGCATTGAAAGAGCATATTAATAGAGGAATGAATATTGAAATTAGAGATGAAAGTGAAGAATAATTTGAAGAAGGAAAAGGTGACCAAGAAGCACTAGAAGCACCTAGAAATCCTAAGGAGGATAAGTTTTTGAAGGCCATTTCCAAGATTGGAAAGAAACCTAAGATTGAAGTTTTGACATTTTCTAGAAATATTAACCAAGAGGAACTAATCAAATCCATCAATGATCTAGAAGAATAATTGGATTATGAAGATTTCAAAGATCCAGTTAGGGTAAAATTTGCGAAGGCCAAATAGAAGGGTCATGCAAAAATTTTGTGGTAGGAGATTCAATAGATTCAATAAGAGATGAATAGAAGAGGAAAGGAAAAAATCAAAAGATGGGATTGAATGTGTAACACCCCGCCAGGGAACCTAAAAGAAACTAACCTAGAACATGATACTAAGTTTGGTTAAACATTCACATGAAAGCATTAACCATTAACTCACATAACACACATCGTAAACATAGGTCAAAAATCTAATAGGTCTTATGATGTAGTATTACTTTCTAACATAACTAATTTAATAACATCAACAAAAGATTCCATAAATTAAATTACAACAATAACATCATAATGATTACATTCTATGAATATCCATGAATCCTAATAAACATACATCCACTGCACATGTCGTAGGGTATGTAGTAATCACTCTAACAACTAAAATACAATATCCAGATTAGGTATCACATGCGATACTATAATACAAGATTTACAATAAAGAATATATATATAAAGAACATCAATGCAGAAGTAACATAAGGAATCCAACTACAAGACACCATCTAGCACCAGCACAAGGACATTGAATCTCAAATGGTAAAGAACCACTACCACCCATCTATGTAGAACCACAAAGGCCTACCCCACCATGCTAAGGAGATAATATCGGACCCTAATCAGATAATCAAATCAAATCAGGAAACACTACTAGGAAAAGAATCCTGATAGCTTACTAACTCAAGGTCAACATATATGGTGATAGGTATGACTCACTAATCTAGAGGCAATTGACACATGTAGGATAACTAGACTATGTGTAGGAAGGTGTCATCATGTATGTCTAACCCTTGAGTCTCATCCTAGTAATCACTCTAGATCCCGGCACTCAAGTAACCATACACGGTATCAATGACTTCTCGTACTGATGAAGCCACTAATTATGGTAGAACACACACCTCAATAGGTAGAGAGCATCATCTCATTCTCATCTTAGTCTATACTAGCACTCGAGCATGGGAGTGGAGTCTCATCTTATTAGGTTCATTTTAATATCTCTCAATGTTATATTAGGTTTTCACTTGATTATAATAACTTACAATAAGTGATCCTGGCAGTCACTTGTGGGCCCTGACATTTATTGCAAGCCACCCCTAACACATATCTAGGTAAACTACCCTAGGCTCATAGATCTCTCCTAGATCAAATATAGATAAAATAGATAGTCACACATCCAGAATCATCACAAAAACTAGGATTGACTACATAAACATAATCACTAAATCACATAGTACAACATCAGCCTATAAGGTCAACTAGAAAATATACAATACACACTCATGCCAAATATAAGAAACAACATGAACAAATAGGTAATTCTGAAGCCTCTGTCTCTCGTAGGTCATCAAGTTCCCATAACACTAATAAACCCAACATCCAAGAAAGATAAAACCATATTGTAGTAAAACAACCAATTTCAGTATGAAAAGATGCATATACAATCATAAGGTAACTTTTACGTTCGACATTAATTAAAAGCCCAATTTAATCATGCAAAGGTAACATACTTTACTATTCATTACCGGGCTAAATCAAAATAAATATTTCAAATCCAAATCAATCTATCTAGACATAATTCATTTGACAATCTGGTTTAAATATCTTAATTAAATAAAGTTTACTAGAGCAATTAGTAAACAAAATTTACTAGATCCTATTAGGAGAAAAACAATAGAAAATTTAAATTAATGTCCTAATAGTCTCAACATAAATTTTCAAGTAATATTTAAATCAAAATTTACCAAAATAATTAAAAACTATTATTAACAACTATTGTTACTAAATATTAAACACTAATTTAAAATAAATAATATTCACTAAATTCTACTAATAAATTATTATTATAAAAAATAATAATAATAATTAATAAGAAACATTAAGAAAAATCCACATTAATAAAACTCTTAATAAAACTATTAATAAATTAAACTTATTAATAAAATTTTATTAATAACAAACTAAACTAATTAATAGCAAATTAAATTTATTAATAAAAGAAAATTTTAAAAAAAAGACATTAATAGAAAATTAAAGTGCACAAGTGGGGGGGTCCGTGGGGCCCACACCCCACTTGGCACTGCCCTCATAGGAAGGCGCAGGGGCCAAGGTCTCCCTCGTGCGCAGCACTGCTGCAACATAGTACACTATACCATAGATAGGGAGGTGTGGGGTAGGGGACAGGTGGTCCCCGCCCCACCTTAAACAAAAAAAATTTTAATTTTTTTAAAAAAACCTTTCAATATTTTAAAACACAACTTACATGAAAAGTATTTTAGCACTTGACTTTTATAAATATATTTTTTAAACTAGCACTTCTGCCTAATAAAATTAATTAAAACCAATTATCCTAATATTTGATTTTTAATTAATTAATAATCATACAATAACATAAGAAATAAATTTAATATTATTTCCCAATTATAATATTAAATGTCATAAATATAGAAAATCACATATTCAAACTGCAATAAATTAAGATCATCAAATAAACATACAAACTTAAAATAGGGAACCACGAACTTTGTCACCTTGACAAATCCGGGTAGGGTAGTCAACAGATACTTATCCAACAATTAGGATAATTAGGCTTAGATTTAGGGTTTTTGGGTCCATCTGTTACCTCCCCTCTTTACCATTGAGAGGAGTATTTATGGGCACACTCACTCCTACCAATTCAAGGAAGACAATGCCATGTACCTTCAAACCTATCATCACAAATCAAAGCATGTACATACAACATATAACAAATAATGATAGGGTATGGTCAGTCATGTGGATCTTGACAAGGCAAGTAACTATGCCTTCGCCCTCTACCATACATACACATAAAACAGATACATACAAATGAACACCATACACATGCTAGTATGGGGTAAGTACATCATAATCCAACTGAAACAAGAAACATCGCATCATGATAATATCAATAACTAAACATGACATCAGATGACATAATCATAACCATAATCTAGATCATCAATAGTCACTGACATAATAGAATCTACACTCAACAATGTGGCCTAAAATATTATGGCATCTAAAAAAATGAAAGCAAAATATGGAGGTACTACATCCACTCCCCCTTGTATCAGGCTTACTCCTGGAAGCCTACAAACAAGTAGGGATAAGATTCCCAGAATCTAGCTACATCCTCCCAAGTAGCTACTATCTCATTGTTTGGATCCCATTGGACCCTTACCTGGTCGATGGTTTGACCCTTGAGGATCAAATCCTGATGCTGTAGGATACATATGGGCTCCAAAGCCAACTTCCCATCCTCAACCTGCAAAGCATTCCAATCAAGTACATGTGTAATATCAAGAATATATCATCTAAGTACATAAACATGGAATACATCATGAATGCGCAATAAGCTGGGTGGCAAAGCAAGATGGTATGCAACTGGACCTATCCTCTCTAAGATCTCAAAAGGACCAACAAATTGAGGTGCCAACTTAGAACCCTTTCCATAATGGATTGGACTCTTCCACAAACACAGTCTCAAGAATACTCTGTCCCCAACTACAAACTACCTATCAATCCGGTGAGCATCTGCAAACTTCTTTTGTCTATCCTATGTAGTAACCAAATGCTCTTGAATATGTATCACCTACTACTCCATGTCACGAAGCATATCTGGACCAATAAGAATACAATCCTCCAATCTATCCCAGCTCAATGGTGTATGACAAGGACATCCATACAAAGCATGGAAGGGTGACATGCCAATGGAACTATGATATCCATTATTATAAGAAAACTCCACTAGATATAGATAATCCTCCCAGTGAGTTTGTCTGTCCATGACATACATCCTCAACATATCCTCCAACACCTGATTAACCCATTCTGTCTAACCATCAGTCTCAGGGTGATATGCTGAATTGAAATTCAACTAAGCACTAAGATCGTGCTGCAGTGAAGTCCAAAATGCAGATGTAAAAATAGGATCTCAATCAGAGATAATCTTATGTGGAACTCCATGAAGTCTCACTATATCTTGCATGAAGACCCTAGCCACAGAAGCCACTGTATAAGAAGATCTCATGGGAGAAAAGTGTGCCACCTTAGTCAACTGATCAATGGTCACCATGATAGCATCATGTCTATGAGGAGTCATAGGAAATCCTACAATTAAGTCCATAGAAATAATATCCCACTTCCAAGATGGAATGAGATTAGGCTGTAAAAGCCCCGCTAGATGTTGATGATTTGCCTTGACCCTCTAACACTCTAGACATCTAGCCACAAAATCTGCAATGTCACATTTCATGCCAAGCTAATAATAAAGCTATCATAAGTCTACGTGCATCTTCTTAACACTTGGATGTGCCGAATAAGGTGCACGATGAGCCTCTGATAAGAACAATGAATGCAAGTCATCCAATGGTGGTACATATATCTGGCCCTTGTGACACATAAGTCCATCTGAATCCAAGACAAAGCCTGAGAACTTACCCTCCAAAAGTCTACTTGACTCAATCACTGAACTCACTTCCTGATACAAAGTATCCCTAGGAAGTGTTTGAAGAATCCTACTCCTCAAATCCACACTAAGATTCAAAGCTAAAGCAATCTTCTTCTTGAAACTCAAAGCATCTACTACCACATTCTCTTTACCCTGGATGTACTTGATCTCAAAATCATATTCGCAAAGAAATTCCATCCACCTTCTCTGTCTAACATTTAGATTAGGTTGGGTAAATATTTACTAGAGACTACGGTGATCACTATGAAGCTCAAAATGGTGCCCTAATAGGAAATGTCTCCATCTGACTAAAGCATGGACTACTGCTGTCAACTCAAGATTGTGTGTAGGATAATTAAATTCATGATCCTTGAGTTTGTGAGACTCATATGCAAGCACTCATCCTTCCTGCATGAGGACTGCTCCAATACCCTCTAATGTTGCATCATTGCAAACAACAAAATCTCTAGCTGGATCAAGCATTGCTACAATAGGGGCACTAGTCAAACACCCCTTAAGATTCTGGAAAGCTTCCTCACACTTCTCTATCCAAATGAACTTCTTCCCTTTCCTCTGCAATGAGGTGATAGAATGTGCAACCCTGGAGAAGTCCTTGACAAATCTATGGTAATATCCAACCAAACCCATGAAACTATGGACTTCAGACACATTAGTGGGTGCTGGCCACTCCACAATTGCCTGAATCTTTGAAGGATCTACTGAGATACCTTCTCCTAAAATCATATGACCAAGATACTGAATCTTTGTCTAAAAGAAATCACACTTCTTTGCATTAGCATAGAGTTGATTTTCCCTCAAACACTGCAGTACCTATCTAAGATGTTCCTCATGTTCTTCTATGGATCTAGATTATATCAATATGTCATCCAAGAAGACCAAAACAAACTAATCCAAGTACTTACGAAACACTCCATTCATTAAGCACAAAAAAATTGATGGAGCATTTGTCAAGCCAAAAGGTACTACTGTGAACTCATAATGCCCATATCATGTACAAAATGTAGTCTTATGAATATCTGCATCATGAATCCATAGCTAATGATACCCTAACTTTAGATCAATTTTAGAGAACACCTTGGCTCCCTTAATCTGATAAAAAAGGTCATCAATGTGTGGAAAAGGATATCTATTTTTTATCATTACCTTGTTCAACTACCTGTAATCAATACACAATCGTAAAGATCCATCCTTCTTCTTAACGAAGAGGACCAGTGCTCCCCATGGAGAAACACTAGGTCTAATGTTCCCTTTTTCCAGCAACTCTTCCAACTAAAGCTTAAGCTCACTCAACTCATGAGTAGTCATATGGTATGGAGCTCTAGAGATAGGCTCAGCTCTTGGAACAAGCTCGATCTGGAAATCGATGTCATGCTTAGGTGGCATACCTAGAATCTCCTTCGGAAAGACATCAAGAAATTCTTGCAATACAGGATGATCTAGGGTCTTGTCTTTGATCTCCTCCTCATTAATCTCATTCAAGGTCACTGAAAATATCTGGCAACCCTTTTGCATACAACATTTATGTTGCATGGCCGATATCATTCCGAGAGAAATAGAACGTGGAATACCCACTATCTAAAACTCCTTTCCCCTATCATCCTTGCAATTGATAGTCTTCTTCCTACAATCAATACTAGCTCCATGAGCTCCTAGCCAATCCATACCTAAAACAACCCCATATGATCCCAAAGGAATCGCATGTAGATCTACTAAGGTAGTGAATCTACCCAAACTCAGCTCACATTTAGGAACCAAAGATCCTACTAGAACCCTAGCTCTTGAGGCTAATTCCACTTGCCAACTACTATCTTTCTTTACGGCCACTAGCCCACAACGCTCCACTAAATGTGGAGATATAAAAGAATCAGTAGCGCCAGGATCATACAAAATAGAAATGGATATGCCTTGAATAGTACCTATAGGCTCTACTACCATGCCCTGATGATCTGCCTGCCACCAATCCAATGCTGCAAACACTCTATGAGAGTGTCCTGCATCTCCTACTGTGGGCTCTGAAGCCACTGGTCTCTATGAAGAATACTGAGGTGGGTGCTGTGGAAAATTCATAGCAATGTGTCCAAACTGCCCGCAAGTGAAACAACTTGTGCTCTTGAAATTGCCTTTCCCACCGGAAGGCACACTAGACTGCTAGAAGCTGCCTCTGCTAACGCTTTGCTGAGCACTCTGAGCTGGCTAAGTGGTCTGATTGCATTTAAAGCACTTTCCATTATGGAAGTTCCTGGAATGAGAACCACTTCTCTGAGTAGGAGGAGGTGGAGGTGACTTAACCTTCTATTGGTTTTGGTTACCTATATAGAAGTTTGATGACTTCTTGAAGTTTCCACCACCATGAGACTAATTCCCTCTATAACTTGAACCTGAGGGTCCACCTGCTAAAACACCTAAATATCGACCATGGCCCAAGACTATGTTAGCCTCCATGAGTGTAGCCTTCACAATGACTTCCCTGAGGGTCTTAGGCTCAAAGAGTAAGACCTCTCCAATAATGTGGGCATTCAACCCCTTGATAAAGTGTTGTACCAATAAAGTTGTGTCATGTCCAAATCTAGCATACCATTTGAGCTCAGAGAATTTGTGCTCATATTCACTCACTATCATAGTCAGCTATCTCAAATTATGAAACCCATCGGCCCTCTATTTCCTCCACTAATCAGATAAGAAATGTTCTCAGAAATGCTCCAAGAACAATTCCCATGTAACTATGTCCATCTGAAGACCTAGCCTCTCCTCCTCTATCCTCCACCATACAGCTGCAAAATCTATGAGCTGTGTAATAGCATATCTAGCTCTAGTATTGCTACTAAATGGGTGCATGCCGAAACTTCACTCCAAGGCTATCAACCATGTCTCAGCCTCAAGTCCTATACTCTTCCCATCAAAGGGAATAGGTCGTCCCCTCATAAGGTCCCTCATATGGTTTGCTACCACCAATGAAGGATCCATAGTAAAGTTCCTCCTTAGAGGGCTCATGGATCTCTCTCTCTCTCTCTCTCTCTCTCTCTCTCTCTCTCTCTCTCTCTCTCTATATATATATATATATATATATATATATATATATATATATATATATATATATCACATTCCCCTGGAAATGCTAAGAACCATCTTGCTCTCCCCTATTCAACTCAGGACCAAGGTGGTTAAGGATTGCTCGAAGGAGCTGTCTAGTATCAAGCCCATCAGACTCTCCCTGATGCTCATCTCCTTGATCATCTCTCGACTATTGGAAGTTACTAACTTGCTCAACACTAGTGGAGGGGCTAGGTTTCCTTCCCCTTCCACGTCTGGTAGACCTACCTCTACCTCAATCTCTGGCTGCTCTAGTTTCAAGCATGAATCCTGCAACATAAAGAAACAAATAAAAACTCACAACATAGCTTAAAGCATAAACAATGACAATATGATCACAAAGAAAAAGTGTAAAAACAATTATGTTATATGTCTAAGTTTTGTTTCAAGTTTAAACAATACACAGAAAACCTAATGAGTGTACATACCTAGAGTTCCCAGTGTAGAAACTCTGCTCTGATACCAAATGTAACGCCCTGCTAGGGAACCCAAAAGAAACTAACCTAGAACATGATACTACATTTGGTGAACAATTTTTTTTTTCCTAAAGTTTACATATAAGTTAAACATTCACATGAAAGCATTAACCATTAACTCACATAACACACATCATAAACATAGGTCACAAATCTAATGGGTCCCATGACGTAGCATTACTTTCTAACATAACTCATTTAATAACATCAACAAAAGATCCCATAAATTAAATTACAACAATAACATCATAATGATGACATTCCATGAATATCCATGAATACTAATAAACATACATCCACTGCACATGTCGCAGGGTATGCAGTAATCACTCTAACAACTAAATTACAATATCGAGATTAGGTATCACATGCGATACTGTAATACAAGATTTACAATAAAGAATATATATATAAAGAACATCAATGAAGAAGTAACATAAGGAATCCAACTGCAAGACATCATCTAGCACTAGCACCAGGACATTGAATCTCAAATGGTAAAGAACCACTACCACCTGTCTGTGTAGATCCACAAAGGCCTACCCCACCATGCTGAGGAGATAACGTCAGACCCCAATCGGATAATCAAATCAAATCAAGAAACACTACTAGGAAAGGAATCCTGATAGCTTACTAACTCAAGGTCAACATATATAGTGATAGGTATGACTCACTAATCTAGAGGCAACTGACACATGTAGGATAACTAGACTATATGTAGGAAGGTGTCATCATGTATGTCTAACCCTTGAGTCTCATCCTAGTAATCACTCTGGATCCCGGCACTCAAGTGACCATACACGGTATCAATGACTTCTCGTACTGACGAAGCCACTAACTATGCCATAACACACACCTCAATAGGTGGCAAGCATCATCTCATCCTCATCTTAGTCTTTACTAGCACTTGAGCATGGGAGAGGTGTCTCATCTTATTAGGTTCATTTTAATATCTCTCAATGTTATATTAGGTTTTCACTTGATTATAATAACTTACAATAAGTGATCCTGGCAGCCACTTGTGGGCCCCGACGCTTATTGCAAGCCACCCCTAACACATATCTAGGTAAACTACCCTAGGCTCATAGATCTCTCCTAGATCAAATATAGATAAAATAGATAGTCACACATCGAGAATCATCACAGAAACTAGGATTGACTACATAAACATAATCACTAAATCACATAGTACAACATGAGCCTATAAGGTCAACTGAAAGTTATACAATACACACTCACACAAAACATAAGAAATAACATGAACAAATAGATAATTCCCAATCCTATGTCTCTCCTAGGTGATCTAGTTCCCATAAAACTGATAAACCCAAGATCTAGGAAAGATAAAACCATATTGCAGTAAAACAACCAACTTCAGTATGAAAAGATGCATATACAATCGTAAGGTAACTTGTACATTCGACATTAATTAAAAGCCCAATTTAATCATGCAAAGGTAACATACTTTACAATTCATACCCGGGCTAAATCAAAATAAATATTTCAAATCCAGATCAATCTATCTAGACCTAATTCATTTGACAATCCGGTTTAAATATCTTAATTAAATAAAGTTTACTTGAGCAATTAGTAAACAAAATTTACTAGATCCTATTAGGAGAAAAACAATAGAAATTTTAAATTAATGTCCTAATAGTCTCAACATAAATTTTCAAGTAATATTTAAATCACAATTTACCAAAATAATTAAAAACTATTATTAACAACTATTGTTAATAAATATTAAACACTAATTTAAAATAAATAATATTCACTAAATTCTACTAATAAATTATTATTATAGAAAAAAAAAAAAATTAATAAGAAACATTAAGAAAAATCCACATTAATAAAACTCTTAATAAAACTATTAATAAATTAAGCTTATTAATAAAATTTTATTAATAACAAACTAAACTAATTAATAGCAAATTAAATTTATTAATAAAAGAAATTTTATTTTAAAAAAAAAGCATTAATAGCAAATGAAAGTGCACAAGTGGGGGGGTCCATGGGACCTACACCCCACTTGGCTTTGCCCTCATAGGAAGGCCCAGGGGCCAAGGTCTCCCCCGTGCACAACACTGCTGCACACGGTACATTGTACCATAGACAGGTAGGTGTGGGGTAGGGGACAGCTGGTCACCACCCCACCTTAAACAAAAAAGTTTTTTATTTTTATTTTTAAACCTTTCAATATTTTAAAACACAACTGACATGAAAAGTATTTTGCCACTTGACTTTTATAAATATGTTTTTTAAACTAGGACTTCTGCTTAATAAGATATATTAAATAAACCAATACTAACATTATATTTTTTTTTAACAGGTCTTTACAATTCCGTAAAGGTAAAAGACTGTACACAAACAATTTTTCCAGAAATGGAAAATATTGGGTTTTTTACAAAAACAAGCCCAAATTTGTCTTTTTATTATGTCCTTTTCCCCACTAATTTATTGAATTATTTTGATGTCAAAATGTGGTTTATGAGACTAGTTTTGTCTTTTTTGGTAATTTCTTTTTTACTGTCTTTTTTTTTACAAAGAAGGGATTTTTTTTCTAGAAAGGTAATTTTCCACTCAAATTGATTTTCAAACAATAACCCATTTATTTAATTTATCCATTCTATAGTTCTTACTATAGCCAAATTTATTTTTCTAGTTTCTAAGGTTTTATAGAGAATTTTATTACTAAATTTCAACAGCATAACCCTACTATGCCAATTCTATATAAAATCGTAAAATATCATTTCTATGAGTTCTCTAAACCCCAAATTGAAAGCATAACTGAAAACATATCTAAACTATAAATTAAATCAAACATAGTAATTTACTAAAATTTCTACAGATGAAAACAAAAGAAAATTCCTTAAAACCCCTACCTCAATTCCAATGCTAGAAACTGAAATAGAATGCCTGTAGAATGTTGAAACTCCTAGATCTAACAACAGAAAAGCTCAATCCTGCAGATCTGAATCACAGTGCATGCAAATCCCAAATCCAAATGCAAACAATCTTCACCCAGAAACTCAAGCACACACACACAAAAGCTCAAGAACACAAAGAAGTCTCAAAATCTCCAAAAGCTCTCTCCAAAATTCTTCAACAACCTGATTAACTCCAAATGAATACAAAATCCCCCTATTAGGGATTCAACTCCACTATTCATGCAAACCCTGGATGACTCATAGGACATCTCCTATTCAAACTCTCCCTCTTTAGTTGAGAGAAAATACTAATTAATAATTAAAAATATATTTAAGTGCGCACAACTCAACTTAGTCTCCTAAAGACAAGTTGACTCCTTTTTGAAACATGACATACTCAAACTTTACAAAGCACATGTTAATATTAAAATCCATTATTAAATAATTTAATATTCCAACATCATTAAATCATGCAATTTATTAATTTAATATCCAATGGACAATATTAAATTATATTTTCACGCAATTAATTAATTAAAACCAATTATCCTAATATTTGATTTTTAATTAATTAATAATCATACAATAACATAGGAAATAAATTTAATATTATTTTCCAATTATAATATTAAATTTCATAACTATAGAAAATCACATAGTCAAACTGCAATAAATCAGGATCATCAAATAAACATACAAACTCAAAATAGGGAACTACGAGCTTTGTCACCTTGACAAATCTAGGTAGGGTAGTCAATAGATACTTATCCAACAATTAGGATAATTAGGCTTAGATTTAGGGTTTTTGGGTCCATCTGTTACCTCCCCTCTTTACCATTGAGATGAGTATTTATGGACACACTCACTCCTGCCAATTCAGGGAAGACAATGCCCTGTACCTGCAAACCTGTCATCACAAATCAAAGCATGTACATACAACATATAACAAACAATGATAGGGTACGATCAGTTGTATGGATCTCGACAAGGCAGGTAACTACACCTCTGCCCTCTTCCATATAGACACATAAAACATATACATACAAATGAACACCATACACATGCTAGTATAGGGTAAGTACATCATAATCCAACTGAAACAAGAAACATTGCATCATGATAATATCAATAACTAAACATTACATCACATGACATAATCATAACAATAATCTAGATCATCAATACTCACTGACATAATAGAATCTACACACAACAATGTGGCCTAAAAGAGTATGGCATCTGAAAAACTGAAAGCAAAATATGGAGGTACTACAGAATGGTTGAGAAATTGAAGAGATAATTCATTCCCATTGGTTATGAGATTGATGTGCTGAAGAAATACAAGGTTTAAAACAAGCAAGAAGATCTGTGTAGGAGTATACAAAAGAGTTCTACGAAGTCCTCATTAGAACAAGTCATGAAGAAGCTGAGAAGGAAAAAGTTCTTTGTTATCTTCATGGGTTAAAGCCAAGTATTAAGGAGGATTTGAGTCTACTTATAATGACTAGTATTGAAGAGGCATACCAATTTTCTTTAAGGGTGGAAGAGACATTGAATAAGAATTTTGAAAGAAAGAAAGGTGGAAGGGTTGATTGTGGTGGAAGATCCAGTGGATGGTCTTATGTAGAACAAAATGAATATAAAAAAGAGAATGATGATTCAAGTAGAAGTTAAAATAAGAGGGGATATAATTTCAATTGTTCTTGTGATCAAAATAATAGGGATCAGAGATGAAGAGGAAGAGGGCAAGGACCTAGAAGAGTTTTTTGTGGGACATGTTTCCATTGTAGGGACGAAGGACACAGACCTTATAAATGTCCCTAGCATCAAGGAAAGACATACAAGAGGACTTAAGGCCATGAAAAAGTTGCACATGCAAATGAAGAATCTCAATCAGAACACTCAAATGATGCAAAGAAAGAAGAAATCCTAGTTATTAGGAGGACCCTAATAAATAAAGAGAAAGAATGAGATCAGAGGAAAATCCTATTTCACACTATGTCCAAGTGTGAGGATAAGTGTTGCGAAGTGATAATTAATGGTGGAAGTACTGATAATCTAGTTTCAAAAGAAATGGTCACAAAGTTAATGCTGAAAAGAAAAAGTTAATGCTGAAAAGACAAAGTTAATGCTAAAAAGAGAAAAACACCCCCATCTATACTAAATTTCCTAGGTGTAGGATGACCACAAGGTCTTGGTCAATGAGAAGTGCTTAGTGAAGTTGAATATTAGAAGTTACTAAGATGAGGTACTTTGCAATATCATACCCATGGATGTATGTTATTTGTTTCTAGGAAGGCCTTGGCATTTCAATAGGTGTTCTATACATGATGGTCATACTAATACTTATTCTTTGAAAAAGGATGGAATCTGACACAAGTTGAAGCCATTGAAGGAAATAGGGGAAAAGGTATGTAGTAATGCTTTAATATATTTGGTTGATTGAAGGAAGTTCTTAGAAGGTATGACACATGAGCACATGTTTTTTCTTTAATTACAAAAGTTAGTAAAGTGGAAATAGATGATGTGCCTACCGAAGTTGCAGAGTTATTAGAGGAGTTCTAGGATATTGGGTTTGCTAATGTACCTGATTTATTTCCACCAGTGATAAAGATCATTCATCAAATGGACTTGATTCCAGGGGCCATTTTTCCAAAAAAGGCAGCCCATAGGATGACTCTTACAGAGATTGTGGAATTGAACTGACAAGTGCAAGAGTTTTTGCAGAAGGGATTGATTCGATAAATTTTGATTCCATGTTATATACTAGTGGTATTAGCATCAAATAAAAATGGAAAATGGAGGATGTGTACAGATTCTTGATCTATCAATAAGATCACTATTAAGTACAAATTTCCCTTACCAAGGATGGATGATATTATGGATTGTTTGAGTAGACCTATCTATTTCACAAAGATAGACCTAAAGAGTGAATATCACCAAATCAAGATTTGACAAGGAGATGAATGGAAAAAAGCCTTAAGGACAAATGATGGCTTTTATTAGTGGTTTGTCATTCCTTTTGAGCTAACCAATGCATCACAACATATTCATGTTTCTCATGAATGAAGTACTGAAAGAATTTAAGGGTAAGTTTGTCATTATTTATTTTGATGATATTTTGATCTTTAGTAGGACATTGGAAGAACATGTAATGCATGTTTTTAGGGTGTTTAAGAGGTTAAGGGAAGAGAAGTTTTTGATTAATCTGAAGAAGTGGAGTTTTGTAAAGAATGAGTTAGTGTATTTGGGATTTTTAGTTTGAGTGGAAGGTCTAAAAATGGACCCAGAGAAGGTGAAGGCTATGCTCGAATAGCTTAATCTAAAGATTTCTACTGAGGTAAGATCTTTTCATTATTTCGCTATCTTTTATAGAAAGTTTATTTGAAATTTCAGGAGTATCTATGGACCCTTGACTAAAACAATGAGATGGGATAGGAAAGAGTTTAAGTTGACAGTAAGGGAAAAAATGAGTTTTAAATTGTTGAAAAAAAAGTTATAAAACAACCTATTTTAAGCTCTTGCATATTTTAACAAGGCATTTCAAGTAGACTGTGATGGTAGTGGTGATATTATTGGAGATATTTTGAGTAGGAAAGGTAAACCCATTGCTTATTTTAATGAGAAGTTGAATGATTCCAAGAGAAAATATTATGTTTATGATCAGGAGTTCTATGCTATAGTTTAGGCACTGAGGAAGTTGAAACATTATCTTTTTCCAAAAGAGTTTGTTTTATTTAATGATCATCAAGGTTTGTAATATTTGAACAGTCAAGGAAAGTTGAATCATGGGCATTTGAAATGGGTTGAGTTTCTATAGAGTTACACTTTTATTTTGAAACAAGGGAGTGGGAAGTCTAATAAGGTTGTAGATGCCCTTAGCGGAAGACAAATTTTGCTGACAGGGATTGTAATGCCCTGCTAGGGAACCCAGGAGAACTTAACCTAAACATGCAACTAAGTTTGCAGACCCTTTTTTTTTTTAAATTAAAAATCAATAACATCAAAGTTTACAATGCAGAAGCAAAGCATAGCAATAAACAACTAACATAGGTTTCAACTCTCAAGGGTTCCTTGACATAGATAACAAAAGAGATAATTAATTAATTTAGAAAGATACAATTATGAATCCCAAGAATACAACTTAAGAATAAATACAACATCATATACATGAAAACTTAAATACAATTGGCACCATAAGGTAACCATAATAATCTGCATCCACTGCACATGTCGTAGGGTATGTAATACAATAACTAAAAATAAGTACATCATGACATCACTAAAAAACTGATACAATGATACACGATCACAAGAAGAAGAGCAAGTACACATCTTCATAGATGAAGATCAAGAAAGAACAAATGCCACAAGGATCATCCAGCCTCGGTGCATGAACGTCAGAATCTCAAATGGTAAAAGAATCACTACCACCCGACCTTGTGAACCTAAATGGTCCACTCCCACCATGCTGAGGAGATAACATTAGATCCCACTTAGATAACAAACAACAACAACAACAACAACAACCAAGAAAGAGGTCCTGAAAGTTTCTAACTCAAAGGTACAAAAAGTACAAGTATAACATACTCTACTAGAGGCAAACAAAACACATAGGAAACCTAAGATGCATAGAGGAAGTGTCATCACACAAGCCAACTCTAAGGTTATCCTGGTAGTCTCTTCAGACCTCGGTGCCCTAGTGACACTATGTGGTTATAGTAACCTCTCGTGTAGACAAGGTACTACCTATGCCATATCCAGTCCATAAAGGTAGCAAGCATCATCTCACTCCCATCCTAGTCAAACTCAATCAGGAACTCAGGCATGGGTGAGGCACATAATATCTTATTAGGTTCATTTTAAATTCCTAATGATTATTAATTATCACTTATTAAACTACTTGTAATGGGATCTCCTGGTAGCCAGTTCAGGGCTCTGGCATCAATTACAAGACACTTCCTGATATACACTTAGATGACCTACTCTAGGGTTTCACAAGATCATAAGAACTCTGAGTTAACATAACTCATGAATCTCAAAAACTAGATCCAACATGCAAGACCAGAAACATGCAAAACCAGATACATCATAGAACAAGTTCACCGACACAATAGAATATTCAAGGCAAACAATCATGACAAAAAGATATCCTACACCCAAAGTACCCGCCTCTAGATTATACCCCAAAAAGATAACTACAACCCCTAAAAATCATCCAACACAAATTGTCTAGGGGCGTCTATAGTCTTCATGATAAACCTGGTTTGCTAAAGATTACATCACTCATATAAAAGAATATATACAATTTAAAATAACAAAAGATTAAATCACAACTTAATTATATAACCATGTATAATCAATTAAAAGCAATACAAGATTATTCTAACTTTCAAATACATCCCATAAATAGATATTCTGACTAAAACAAAATTTATCTAATTAGATCTATAATCAAATTAAGAAAATAATTACTAGTCTAATTTAATATAGTCAATGTATAACCCATAATATCATTAATCCTAATTATAAGCATTTATAATAAAAAGAAAATTAAGTTGAAATTAGATTAAACTAATTTCTTTTAAAAATCTAAATCCATAAATCAAAAATTAGAATTAACGAATTGACATTTAAGAATAATTTAAATTAAAATTTAATTAAAAATAAATTTAATTAAACTAACTAATAATTAAACTTAATAACAAAAATAATTTATAAGTCATAAAAAGTTGTTTTGATTTAACAAAGAAAAAAAATATAAATAAAAACTAATTATTAAAAATTTTAAACCAATTTTAAAACATCGCAGAATGACATTAATAAAGGGTCACGGTACCGTGCGACAATACCAGAGGCACTGTTGCACAGCAACCCCTCAAGGGGGACTGACGTGCGATAGTACCCCTGGGTACTACAGCATGACAGCCCCTCCCAAGGGAGGACTGTCATGCGATAGTACCTCCGGGTACTATCGCATGGCAGCCCTTCCATGGGTTGTCATGTGGGCTAGGGTTGGGGGGAGTTAATAGCCCCTCAACCCATTCAATATAATTTTCGCTTTAACATGTTTTTTAAAAAAAAACAATCTCTTTTTCTTATTTTATATATATATATATATATATATATATATATATATATATATATATATATAATTAGAAACCAATTCAATACTGAACAAATTCCAATATTTATTTTAATTTTTTTTAAAACAAATCAGGATACAAATATATATATATATATATATATATATATATATATATATATATATATATATATATATATATATATATATATATATATATATATATTGCAACATTAATACCTGAAAATCTATAATATCCCATACTAACAAAAACTCTCATAACATAAAAATTAACTCCATTAATTTTTAACAAAGATCAAAACCTTAATCCAATTGGGATTTCTAATATTCTTTCTACAAAATTTGCAAAGCCTTCATAACTCTCATATCGGACAGGCAAAATATTCAAATTGAATTGCAACAAATATTCAAAACTTCACAATCATTTACATCCAGCAGACACGAGGAAGACACACTTTTCTTTTCTACAGAGATCTGAAAAGTAATAACAAGAATAAATTTCAAAACCTACCTCAAATCAAAATTATATGGATTCGATGATGTCCAGAATGAAGAAAACAAAATCCAAGCTTTTCGAAGAGCTCTCACAAATCTGTCCCTAATCTATCTCCAAAATTCCTCCTCCAAAACCTATGTAATCCCAATAATGGCCAAAACTCTGAATACTTAAAGAAATCTCCTTTCACATGCATAAGTTCAAACTCAACTCCAAGAGGGCTTTGCATGAAGACAAACTTTAGCTCACAGTTCAGTCTCAATTGAATTGAAGTCTCCTCTTCACTTTGACTTTTGTTAAAAAGCTCTTAACCAAACTTTAACATAAATTATTAATTCAATTTCATTCAATTATGAATGTGCAACATAATGCATTTAAATAATTAATAATTAGAACATTTAGTTAACATAATTAACACATGCCAAAATAACCCTTAATTTAATAAATATATTTTAATTAAACAAAGGTTAAATTTATGATTAAATAATTCTAAGGAGAAGTTATTTAATTAATTCACACTAATTAAATATTTCAACCACACTCAATATTAGCATAAAATTAATTCCCAATTAATTTATTGCATTAACTATACAAAAATAATAATTAAACTAAATAAATATATTTATTTAATTACCATTTAAAAGATATTCCATAACTAAAAATAGAATGATCTAAAAAATATAAATCACACCAAACGCCACAAAACAAGGAATCAAAAAGACCTAAGGACCCACATTCATACTTAGGACATAGGTATAAACTCTTGCCAATTGGACAAGTTTAGAAGGGTGGAAACACAGAATCTTGTCCCCTACTTTAAGACAATAATTGGCTTAGGTTAGGATTTGGAATTGAATATTATCTCCTCTCTTTTACCATTGAGATTAGCGATAGGGCACGCTCATGCTGACAATTCAGGGAAGTCGATGCCTGGTACCTACGAACCTGCATAAGAGACAAGCATGTGCATATATATAGAGATATAACAGACAATGGCGGGGATCGGCCGATCGTGTGGATCTCGCAAGCAAGTAACTATGACTCTATCCCTCAACCACATCAAGCACATCAAGAAGAAATATAAAAGCATACATGAACACCATACACATGCAAGTATGGGGTAAGTATAATCATCATTATAAATAACATTTTGAAACAAGTATAACATCTTCATAAATAACAACATATAACTAAATCAATATAAACATCATAAACATCCATTTATTAAATATTCACCATGAAGTTACAAACATCTAAAAAAATCATAATAAAATTGAAATATCAAAGCACACATACAAGTGGCCTAAAAGAGTTTGGCAAGAATAATAGAAAAGAAAAATATGGAGGGGTACTATAGGGATGCGCATTGAGGTTATTGGGTTCAAGAAACTCATGAGTTTGTACCCCAAGGATATTGATTTTGGCAAAGCATGGAAAGCTTGAACATAAGTTGTTACTCTAGATAGAACCAAATGGTTGGACTTCATAATCTAGGATGGTATGTTATTTAGGGGTAGTTTGTTGTGCATTCCAAGGAGTTCCATGATGGAGAATCTAATCTAAGAAAATCATAGTGGAGGACTGGTTGGGCATTTTGGTTGAGATAAAACCATTTTTCTAGTTAGTGAAAATTATTATTGGCCACAATTGATGAAAAATGTTAAGAAATTTATACATGGTTGTAGGGTATGTCAGATGGAAAAATGGGCCAAGAAAAATATAGGATTATATCATGCATTACCTCTACCAAAGAAGTCATGGGAGGATATTAGTATGGACTTTTTTCTTGGCCTACCAAGAACTTAGAGAGGACATGCTACCATTTTTGTAGTGGTAGATAAGTTTTCAAAGATGGCACATTTCATTTCATGCAAGAAGACTAATGATGTTTCTCATGTAGTAGAATTGTTTTTCAGGGAGGTGGTGAGTCTACATGGTTTACCAAATAGCATAGTTTCAGATTGGGACACCAAGTTTGCTAGGTGCTTTAGGAGAACCTTGTGGAAAAAGTTGAAGATGGATTTGAAGTTCAACTTAACACATCATGCATAGACTGATGGACAGACAAAAGAGGTGAATAGGATTTTAGGGAATCAATTGAGGTTATTGGTTGAAGATACACCAAAGGGATGGGATTTGATTTTACCACAACCAAAATTTTCATATAATAATTGTGACAACAAGTGCATTGGTAAATCACCATTACAAATAGTATATGGAAGTAGTCCCTAAAATCCATCTGAATTAAGAAAGTTGGACAAAGGAGAGACAAGTAGTGCTAACGTTGAACACTTTATAGAAAACTTGAAGAATTTTCATGAGGAGGTAAGGAAACATATTAATAAAATGAATACATAGTACAAGGCTAAGACATATAAGAATAGGAGGCATAAGGAATTCCAGGTGGGGGATGAAGTCATGGTTCATTTGAGAAAGGAGATATTTCTACTAGGAACATAAAAGATGTTGAAGATGAAGAAGTTTGCACCATGAAAAATATTGAAGGTCAATGTTAATGAATTTCTTATGAAGTAGAGTTTCCCAGTGAACTCAATATTTTACCAGTATTTAACATTTCATATCTGATTGAAATCATGATGGAGGTGTTGAGGATTAGGTCACAAAAGCATAGTGGAATATTCTAGAAACTAATTTAGCTACAAAGGATATTGAAGACATCTTAGATAGTTGTGTTAGCATAAGAACAAGGAACATGACATATGAAGAATATTTGGTCAAATGAAAAGGATGACCTATGGAAGATTCATCATGGCTATCAAGGGCAGAGATTAACCATCTTGGTTTTCCTTTTAACACATGATATGTGACAAGGTCACTTCTCAAATTACCTCTAGTATCTAATGTAGGAGCATCCTGGGTGTAAGGGAAATCTTGCATCACCCAAAAATATTTTATGGTTTCTTTTCAATAAGGGCTATCTTGTTTTGACTTGCTATTTTTGGAAATTTACTATTTTAGTAAGTTTTTTATTTGAGCTCAAAATACTCTATTTTCTTCCCTGGAGGTTCAGTTTGGTTAAATTAGCCTTCCTGTAAAGTTTCATTGCAATATCAAGTCAAGTTTTGAAGATATTGATAATTTTCGGTATTGGTAGCACGGTACAGAAACTTTGAACTCAATTTTGAAGGATTTAGAGGCTCCAAAAGAGGAAAAAAAATTATTTGACTAGAAATTTCACAAGTGAGATATTATAGAGCACATCACACCATTTCCAAAATTGGATTATAATAGCCAATCGAGTCAACAGGCGATGAGTTATAGTCTCTAGAAGTTGTGCTACCTACAATAGAAGAAAATAAAATTCCTTCAAAATTTCTTTTTGAGTTCTAAAAGTTGTTTCAACATATTCTAATGTAATAAAAATGTATAATAATATCTTAGGGATTGTCAGTCTCAAAATTTAGGGATAAAATTTATAGAACCTTCTTGGGTGGTTAAAAATTGCCTACATAATGAAGGCTCATAGGGTTATCTGGGGAAATTTTTGGAACGGACATCTAGTGGCTCTAGCTTGAAGCATATTTTAATGAAAATGCCCATGTGGTTGTACATGTTATATTTTTTAATATTATAATTACATTTCATTGTAGATAATAGAAAGCCCATTTCTTGCCCTTACAATTTGTTGTTATTCTCAATTTTGTTGTGTGTTTGTGTTAATAAGGGGAGTACTCTTCATCTAGTGGTATCAGAGAAGGATTTCCTAAGTGTGTAGAAAGATTGTTAACTGTGAGGTAGTTTGCACCAGGACTGTGATTTGGAGTTTGAGTGATAAAAGCCAAAAATGCCTCCACAAAAGAACCCTATCGGGAGAACTACAGTGTGATAGAAGATCATTTTAGCACCCTCTAGAGACGAGTTCAAGCATTGCAAGAGTAGTTGTGTAGAAGAATAAATATTTTAGTTAGAGTTTAAAGTGAAGAAGAACTTGAAGAAGAAGGAAAAGGTGACCAAGAAGCAACAAAAGTGTTTAGAAATTCTAAGGAAGATAGGTTTTTTAGGGTAATTTCCAAGATTGGAAAGAGACCCAAAATTGAAGTTTAAACATTTTAAGAAAATCTTAACCTAGAGAAACTAGTCAACTGGATTAATAATCTAGAAGAATATTTTTAGTATGAAGTTGTCCAAGATCCAAATAGGGTCTGTTGGAAATTCACCAGCAAGCCGGTACTGACTGTATGTTTGTCATTGATGAAAACATATGAAAAGTAGCATGCATTGAAGTCTTGTGTAGTAAGCCTTCAGTATATGATGCATGGACATGATATCAGCATGATATCATGGGCATAGAGGTTAAATGTAAGTACATAAAGTTATATAGAAGCTTGTGTCAGCAGTGTTCCTGACAAAGTTACAGGCAGTTTTCTGTGTAAGGTTGTCCGTACAATTGTCTTATGGGCATGCGCCCTAGGATATATGTTGAAGATATGTTATTGATGTTTCAGTTATGAACACATAGTCTAATCATGAATGCAAGTGAAGTTATGCAATCACTATTCACCAGTAGCAGTTTCTTGTGTTTGTTCAGAAGAGCCGATAGAGATTTTATTGTTTCTTGAGTTGCACCTATCTTGAGGATACACACCCTTGGAATTAAGCTTGGAGAAGTGTTATTGATGTTCGGTTAAGAGCGCATAAGTTAATTCAGCTTATAGAGAAAGTTCTAGTTGTTTTGGTAGAGCCGACAGTGTGTGGTGCGCATCTACAATTATTTTATTAGACAGGTCCCATAATGAGTTGCGTGCATAATAGAGCTGAAAAAATGTTTTTTGGAGTTTATTATGGTTTCTCTAATATGATTTCAAGATGGTTCTAATAGGATGACTTGATTATATCATTTGGAGGAAAGATATTTATAGGTAGTCATTTGTGATTGCTGAAATGTGGTTCATGGTTGATTAAGTAAAGTAGAGCATAGTGTGCGAAGTGTTGAACCATTAGAAGAAGGTCTATGTGACCAAGTAGAGTATGTTTGATATTCATTGGAACTAATCCAGATAGCAGGTCAAAGCGCAATTCACCAAGATCCAGATATAGTGTGTATCTATCATTCAGAAGGTTGTACCCTTTGCCCATTTGAGCAGTGAGCTCTCGGATAGTGCATCCTCTCCCCTAATAGGGACAATTGTAAAAGACTCCTAACAGGGTCCAACCCTTAACCAGGTCTAATATACTTAAGACATTATAAAGCTACTCCTAATAGGGTAAAGGATCTTCTAGCAAGGATCATTATAAACTAGTATAGAATATTAGTGTGTATCAAGTCCCACCGAGGTTTTTACCTATTTGGGTTTCCCAGTAACCAAAATATTGGTGTTGTGTTCAAGTGTTCTTTTATTGTGTTTATGCTTTATGTTTAAGTATACTTAATTGGATAAAGAATTGAAACTTGTAGATAACTGATTCACCCCCCCCCCTCTTAGTTATCTCTTGGGACTATTCCTTACAATTGGTATTAGAGCCAAGTGCCTCGGAGAGAAAGTTTAACAGCTTGAGGTTGATCAGATGGCATACTTCAGGAAAGAAAGTCCTAAGTTTGATGGAGAGAATTATCTTGATTGGAAGAACAAGATGGTGACCCATTTTTAGTGCATTGCTTTTGAAGTTTTTAATGTAACCATCCATGCAGCCAAGATTCCTACATTACAAGACCTTGCAAAAGATGATTCTACTGATGCTCAAAAGGAATTGTTTCATCAAAATGCTATTGCTAAAGAAGCCCTTATCAACACCCTATCTGATGGTGAATTTTCAGAAGTAAAAAAGATAGATTCAACCCATAAAATTTGGAAGCACCTTAAAGACATTTTTGAAGGAGACAAATAAGCAAAGGATATGCACAGAAAGACATGGAAGAAAAGATACAATGCATTAGAGATGCTACATGAAGAAAATATCAGAGCTTACAATCAGAGGATTAATGAAGCAATTGTTGGAATTAGGAACAATGGTGGAGTGATTTATGAGGAAGACATTATGGAAAAGTTGATGAATACTATTACTCTAGAATATGAGAGCAAGACCAACATCCTTGATGAGACCATGTAGCTTACATCAAATTTCAAGAGAGAGACCTTGATTAGCAAAATCTTAGCTTTTGAGATTTCAAGATTGAAGACAGAACCAAAGAGTGAGACAACTTTCAAAGCAACAATTCATGGTAAGAAATCTACAAACACTTGTGGTAATTTTTATGATCATAATGATGAAGAGAGAACATTAGATGATTTTATTGCTATGATTTCCAAAAGAGAAAAGAAAGGAAAAGGAAAATATGAAGGTCAATTACCATTTAAGTGCTTTTCATGTAATAAGATTGGTCACTTTTCATCTAAGTGTCCCACTAGAGCTAGAAAGTTCAAAAAGGATTATAAGCCTAAGTATTCTAAGGAATGCTACTATGTTGGAGATGGAGTCTCAGGTGAAGAATCAGGTGAAGAAGAAATTGGATTCATTGCTACTGTAGACAAAATAAATATTAAGTCAATTCCTAAAAATGATAAAGTGAATCAAGAGCTAGCATTGATTTCCCAAGCAGATATAAGAATAGACTGGATTATAGACAGTGATTGTTCACATCACATGACAGGTGATAAAGGCAGGTTTGTTCATTTGGAAAAATACAATGGAGGTATGGTCAAATTTGGAGACAACACTCCTAAACTTATACTTGGTAGAGGAACCATCACTTTGGATGGAAAGAACAGTACTGATGATGCTCTTTATGTTGATGGTTTGAAACATAACCTTCTTAGTGTTGGACAGTTACTTGGTAAAGGCTATTAGTTAGAGTTCAAATATGACAAATGCATCATTAACAACAAAGATGGTGTTTTGATTACATCAAGCACAAAGACAAGAGGTAATGTTTTTCAACTCAATTGAGAAGCAAGTTGTTTTTTTGCTAAAGTTGATGACAGTTGGTTGTGGCATAAAAGACTGTCATATCAATTTTGATAACATGGTAAAGATAAGCAATGTTAAAGAAGTAAGAGATCTACCTAGCATAGAAAATCTAGTTGATACTATATGCAAGGGAATGTTTGATGGGGAAGCATGTGAGAAATTCATTCAAGAGCAAGTAGAATTTAGCAGAGAACAAGTTGGATCTGATTCATACAGACCTATGTGGACCAACTCAAACAAGATCATACTATGGTTAAAGGTATTTTGTTTTGTTTGTTGATGATTATACTAGGATGATGTGGGTTGCATTCTTAAAAGATAAGTCAGAAGCTTTTGAGAGGTTCAAAATATTCAAAGCTAAGGTTGAGAATGAATTTGGATTAAAGATAAAATGTTTGAGATCAGATAGAGGGGGAGAATTCACCTTTGATAGATTCTATGAGTACTGCGAAGAACATGGCATAAAGAGACAGTTAAGTACACCTAGAACACCTCAGTAGAATGGAATTTCACATAGAAGGAATAGGATCATTCTTGATATAGTGCACACCATTATGATAGAAGGAAAAGTTGCACACACGTATTGGAGAGATGTAGTCAATACAGTAGTCTATACAATCAATAGAATTCAGTTAAGGCCTGGCACTGAAGAAACACCTTATGAGCTATGGTTTGGTAATGTTCCCACTATAAAATACTTTAGAATCTTTGGAAGCAAGTGCTAAATCAAGAGGGATGAAGCAGTAGGCAAGTTTGATGCAAGAAGTGATGAAGGTATTTTTCTTGGTTACTCTATTAAAAGTAAAGCTTATAGATATTTCAATTTAAGATTAAAAAAGATCATTGAAAGTGCTCATGTAAAGATTGATGAAAAGTTTATAATTCAAGAAAGATAACATGATTACTCACCCATGATTGAAGAAGAACCTAGACCCTCCACTAGTGAGACAGTTATTGAGGAAATGTTTGACAACATTGATGTGTTGTTTAATGACCCTAAGACAAGTGAAGAAGGTACTCCTAAGGCTGATGAGTCAGCATCACCTAAAGTTCCAAAGTTTACATCAATAAATCATTCCAAGAAAGACATCATTGGAGATCAGAACAGAAAAGTCTTAACAAGATCACAAGCAAAGAACTCAGCTAGCAATGATGCGGTATGTTTACTATCTCATATTGAACCTTTAAGTGTTGAAGATGGTTGTAAGGATTCAGATTGGCATGATGCTATGAAAGAAGAACTTGATTAGATCATTAAGAATGACACTTGGGAACTGGTCCCAAGACCTAGTGATAAGGATGTGATTGGAACAAAGTGGATATTTAGAAACAAGATGAATGAAGATGGTACAATAGTAAGAAATAAAGCAAGATTAGTATGTAAGGGATATGCGCAAAGAGAAGGCATTGATTATTCAGACACATTTGCACCAACTGAAGGATTCACCTTATCAGAAAGACCTGATATGGTATGCAGATTGAAGAAGGCCCTCTATGGACTTAAGCAAGCCCCTAGAGCATGGTATGAGAGACTAGATGGATACTTAACAAAGATTGGATTCAAGAAAGGAGAAATAGATTGTAATCTATTCATTAGAGAGACATCTGAAGGTTTATTACTTGTAGCTATATTTGTTGATGACATTATCTTTCGAGGTAATGACAAACTTAGTGCTGAATTTGCCAAAGAAATGCAGAATGAGTTTGAGATGAGTATGATTGGTCCTATCAAGTACTTTTTGGGATTAAATGTTTATCTTTCGAGGTAATGACAAACTTAGTGCTGAATTTGCCAAAGAAATGCAGAATGAGTTTGAGATGAGTATGATTGGTCCTATCAAGTACTTTTTGGGATTAAATGTCCAGTAGATAGAAAAAGGAATTTTAATTAATCAATCAAAGTATGTGAAAGAGATACTAAAAAAATTCAAGATGGATGATTCCAAGCTAGTAGGAACCCCTATGATTATTGGATGCAAGCTTACAAAGGAAGATGACTCACTAGTAGTTGATATAACATTGTATAAGTCTATTATTGGTAAACTCATTTATCTTACTCAGACTAGACCTAACATTTCCAATGCAGTTGGTATAGTTGGAAGATTTGTAGCAGAGCCTAAACAAAGTAACCTCATGGCAGTAAAGAGAATATTCAGATACTTGTAGGGCACTATCAATTATGGTCTATGGTATCAGAAAATGTTAAGCTTCATGTGTACACAGATGCAGATTGGGTAGGATGTGTTGATGACAGAAAAAGTACTTCAGGTGGAGCAGTGTTTCTTGGTGATAGACTTGTCACTTGGACAAGAAAGAAACAAAATTGTATTTCTCAGTCAACAATAGAAGTGGAGTATGTTGCAGCAACCTTGAATTGTTCTACAATTGTTTGGATCAAGCAAATGATAAAGTTTTTTGGAATTTAGATTGATTATCCTATTGTTATTCACTGTGATAACACTAACACTATCAATATGTCAAAGAACCCTGTGATGCATGCAAAGACAAAACACATTGAGATCAAGTATCACTTCCTAAGAGAGAAAGTGGTAGAGAAAGAAGTCAAGTTGGACTATGTGAGTACTAAAGAATAGTTGGAAGATATATTCACAAAGCCCTTGCCTAAGGATACTTTTTAGTATCTCAGGGGGAAGTTGGCAGTAATTCCCTTCCCTGATTCTACTTAAAAGGAAGCAGGAATGGCATCATTCCTCAGGGATTGATGAAAGGTTGACTACTCTACCTCAGGAGTAGTACCAATGCTTAAAATGAGTGGCACCCTTTTCCATTGATGTCAAAGGGTGAGTATATATATAGAGTCATGAAAAACAAAAGTAAAAAGAGGATTAATATACTAAGGGAGAGCAGCATTCAATTATGACAACAGTACAGTTGAGGAAATGGAGAATATTAGAAAATATTGCAGCAAATGGAGGATTCACCTTTGGGGAATTTTTGAAGAGGAAATGGAGAATATTATAAAAGAAATGTTCATTTGGGTTGATGGTGGTTTTTCATTCCACATGTTGCCATCAATGCCAAAGGGGGAGATTGTTGGAGATTTGTCAGCAGGCTAGTACTGACTATATGTTTGTCATTGATGACAACATATGGAAAATAGCATGTGTGGAAGTCTTGTGCAGTAAGCCTTTAGTATATTTGATAAAGGGTGCTCCCCTTAATACCACAAACACATAACAGAAATAGAGAAACAACAACAACAATATGCAAGAACAGAAAATTGGCTTCTTATTATCTCCACAAATGAACCATGACTTCATCTCCAACCTGAAATTCCTTATGCCTCCTTTTCTCATCTGCCTTAGCCTTATACTATGCATTCATCTTGGTAATATGCTTCCTCACCTCCTCATGGATGTTCTTCAAATGTTCTACAAAATCCTCAGCTTTAGCACTACTTATTTCTCCTTTATCTATCTTTCTCAACTCAGATGCATTTCTGGGACTACTCCCATGTACAATCTAGAATGGTGATTTACCAGTGCTCTTGTTGATAGAATTATTATATGTGAATTTTGCCTCTGGTAAAATCAAATCCCATCTTGTTGGCTTATCTCCAACCAAACATCTCAGCAAATTTCCCAAACTCCTATTCACCACCTCTATCTATCCATCAGTCTGTGGATGATGCGATGAACTGAACTTCAAATCTATCTAAAACTTCTTCCACAATGTATGCTAGAAATATCCAACGAACTTAGTGTCTCTATCTGAAACTATGGTCTTTGGAAAACTATGTAGTCTCACTACTTCTTTGAAAAATAACTTTGCTATATGAATAGCATCATTAGTCTTCTTGTAAGGAATGAAATGTGCCATCTTTGAAAATCTGTCAACTACTACAAAAATTGAATCATGTCCCCGCTATGTCCTTGGTAAACCAAGAACAAAGTCCATACTAATATCCTCCCAAGGCTTCTTTGGTACAAGTAATGGCTGATACAACCCTATATTCTGCTTCACTCCTTTCACCATCTGACATACTCTGCAACTCTGTACAAACTTCTTGACATCTTGCTACAACTGTGGCCAATAATAATTTTCACTAACCAAAGCAAGGGTTTTATCTCGACCAAAATGTCCAACCAATCCTCTGCTATGCTTCTCCTTGATGAGATTATCCTTCATAGAACTTTTTGGAATGCACAACTGACTCCCTCTAAATAGCATATTATTCTAGATGATAAAATCTAGCCATTTCGTCCTGTCTAGAGTAATAGGTTCTTTACAAGCTTTCCAAGCTTCACCAAAATCAGGATTGTCTAGATATAAATTCTTAAGTTCCTTGAACCCAACCACCTCAATCTGCATCTCTGTCAGCAGTAGTTACCTTCTGCTAAGAGCATCTGCAACCCTGTTAGACTTTCCACTTCTGTGTTTCAAAACAAATGTATAACTCTACAAAAAATCAACCCATTTCAAATGCCTTTGATTCAACTTTCCTTGACTATTCAAATATTGCAAAGTTTAATGATCAGTATACAAAACAAACTCCTTAGGAAGTAGATAGTGTCTCCACTTCTTCAATGCCTGAACTATAGCATAAAATTCCTGATCATAAATAGAATATTTTATCTTGGCATCATTTAACTTCTCACTGAAATAAGCAACAGGTTTACCTTCTTGGCTCATAACAGCTCCTATTGCAGTACCACTAGCATCACAGTCTACTTGAAACACCTTATTAAAATTTGGAAGTGCTAAAACAGGTTGTTCTGTAACTTTTTGTTTCAACAATTGAAAACTCTTTTCTGCCCCATTAGTCCACTTAAACTCTTTTCTATCCTCTCTCATTGTTTCAGTCAAGGGACCACAAATACTGCTAAAATTTCTGATAAACTTTTTGTAAAAACTAGCTAGACCATGAAAAGATCTTACTTCGGTAGCACTCCTTGGAGTAGGCCATTCAAGGATAGCCTATACCTTCTCTAGGTCTATTTTTAGACCTTCTGTTGAAACTACAAATCACAAATACACTAACTCTTTCTTCACAAAACTGTACTTCTTCAAATTAATCAACAATTTCTCATCTCTCAGCTTCTCAAACACCATATGAATATGCATCATATCCTCTTCCAATGTCTTACTAAAGATCAAAATATCATCTAGGTACACAATGAAAAACTTACCCAAAAATTCTTTTAGAACCTCGTTCATGAGCCGCATGAAAGTGCTCGGTGCATTGGTTAGCCCAAAAGGCATGACTAACCACTCATACAGTCCTTCCTTTGTCTTGAAGGTAGTCTTCCATTCATCTCCTTCTCTGATCTAAATCTAGTGATATCCACTCTTCAGATCTATCTTTGAGAAATACATAGCTCCAATCAAACAATCCATAATATCATCCATTCATGGCAATGGAAACCTATACTTGATTGTGATCTTGTTTATTGCTCTGGAATCTATACACATCCTCCATTCTCCATTCTTCTTTGATGCTAATACCGCTGGTACAGCACATGGACTTAGACTCTCTCAAATCAACCCCTTCTGCAATAACTCATGTACTTGTTTGTTCAACTCTTCACTTTCTGCTGGTGTCATTCTGTGTGCTGCCTTGTTTAGCAAACTGGCTCCTAGAATCAAATCTATCTGATGACTGATCTTCCTTACTAGTGGTAATCCATCAGGTACATTATTAGATACAATATCCTAAAACTTATTAAACAAATCTGCAAACTCTACAGGTACATCCTCTACTTCTTCTTTACCAGCTTTTGGAATTAAAGAAAAACACACATGCTCATGCCTCATACCATCTAGGAATTTTCTTCAATCAACAAATGTTATTCTTGCATTACCACATACCTTTTCTTCAATCTCCTTCAATGGCTTTAGCTGATGTCGCACTCCATCCTTTGTCAGGGAATAAGTATTCGCATGACCATCATGTACAACACATCTGTCAAACTGCCATGGTCTACCCAACAACATATGACATGCATCCATAGATATGATATCACATAGTACCTCATCTTGGTACCTGTCGATCTTGAACTTTAGCAAGCACTGTTCACTGACCATGACCTTGTGGTCATCCTACACCCAGGCAATTTGATATGGATGTGGGTGTTTCTGTCTCTTGAGCTTCAACTTTGTCATCATCTCTTCTGACACCAAATTGTCAGTGCTTCCACTATCGATAATCACATCATAGCATTTACCCTCACACTTGCATCTAGTGTGAAATAGGCTCCTCCTTTGTTCAGGTTCATTCTCACTACTCAGCAGGACTCTTCTATTGATCAATGTTTCTCCTCTTTCAGCATCTTCAGAATTTGAGGATCTGGCATCTTCATCTACATGTGCCACTCTGGCCTAGCCTTCATTCCTCCTATCTATCCTTCCTTGGTGTTGAGGACATTCAAATTCCCTATGACCTTCTTCTCCACAGTGAAAACATGTTCCACGGAAGCCTTCTCTTCCTGAACCTTGTCCTCTTCCTCTTCCTCTCTGATCTCTATTATTCTGATCTTGGAAATGATTGGAATTGTTTCCTCTCTGATTTTGACTGCTACTAGCCTCATCCTTCTTTTTCAGATCTTCATTTCGGCCTCCATATGAACATCCACCAGATCATCCACCGTGACCTCTTCCATTTTGTCTGCTATCGAACTTCTTGTTCAACTTTTCATCTACTTTTAGGGAAAACTAGTATGCCTCTTCAATACTATTCATTCAAACTAGATTCAGCTCCTCCTAAATGTTGGGCCTCAACCCATTAAGATAACGAGAAAATTTCTCCTTACCAGCTTCCGCATGGCCTGTTCTGATGAGGATTCGATAGAACTCCTCTGTATACTGCTGAACAGATCATCCCACTTGCTTCAAACTTTGCATTTTCTTCAGTAGGTCAAGCTCATAATCAATAGGGATGAACTGTCACTTTAATTTATCCACCATCTGATCCCATCTTGTGATTTTATCTTTCCCTCTTCTATTTCATTCTAATTGAATCTCTTGCCACTAGATCTTCGCATGACCTTTTAGTCTGGCCTTCACAAATTTGACCCTATCAAGATCCTCAATATCTTCATACTCAAAATATTCTTCACATTCATTGATCCAGTTGATCAATTCCTCTGGGTTAAGATTCCCTGAAAATGTAGGAACCTCAATCTGAGATCTTTTCCCGATCTTGGAAATGTCCCAAAAAAGTCTTTCTTCCTCTGGGTTCACAACTTTGACTTCTCCTTCTTGATCTTCTTCTTTGACTTCATCCTCGCTTTTGTCTCTGACATTAAGATTCATTCCTTTGCGAATCTCTTCTTGTAATGATCACACTTGTCTCTAGAGCACTCTAACCTTAGGTGTTACAACACCAGCTCATCCACCACATTCCTTTCATCGAGGCATTTTTGTGATGTGCACTGAAACCCTAAACACGGTCTTGGTGCAAACTGCCTCACAGTCAGTGATCTATTTACACAATCAAGAACTCCTGCTCTGATACCACTTGATGAAGGGTGCTCCCCTTAATACCACAAACACATAACAAAAATAGAGAAACAACAACAACAATATGCAAGAAAAAAAAATTGGCTTCTTATTATCTCCACAAATGTGGAATTACAAACTTTCAGAATTACAATATGCAAAGCCACATGGGCATTCCCTTACAATATTCTGTAGGACAAAGCCTCAAATCAATACCTAGATCTACTGGCCTAGACAACACTATGAGCCTTCTTTATATAGGAATTTTCCACCGCCCGATAAGGTTCTAGAAATTTAGCCCTAAGGGCTAGCCAAACTTAGAATTATTTTATTTTTCAATTTATTACATCAAAGTCGGCTCAAAATAACTTTTGAAACCCAAACAGAAATTTTGAAGGAAAATTATTTTTCGCCATTTCAGGTGGCCCAACTTCTAAAGACCATAAGTCATCACTAGTTGACTTGATTGACTATTATAACCCCATTTCAAAAACACCACAAAGTGCTCTATAGGCTTGATCGACACAAGTGCCCATCACCCAAATTTTTGACCTCATTCAGGGCCTCTAAAGCCTTCAAAACTAAGTTCAAAGTTTCTGTACCCTGCTGCCAATACTGAAAATCTTCAATATCTTCAAAACTAGACTTGATCTAGCCATGAAACTTTGCTAGCAGGCTGATGTGACTGAGATGAACCTCCACATGTAAAATCAGAACATTCTAAGATCGTAAGACCAACTTACTAAAAATAGCAAGTTTCCATAAATAGCAACTTTGCATAAGATAGCACTTATTGAATACAAAAATAGAAATATTTTTGGGTGATGCAAGATTGCTCTTACACCTAGGATGCTCTTGCATCAATATTATGCATAGACATGATATCATGGGTGCAGAGGTTAACTGTAAGTACAGAAAGTTATATAGCAGCTTGTGTCAGCAGTGTTCCTAACAAAGTTATAGCCAATGTTCTATGTATGGTTGTTTGTACAGTTGTCTTATGGGCATGCGCCCTAGGATATATGTTGAAGACATGCTAGTGATGTTTTAGTTGTGAATGCATAGTCTAATGATGAACACAAGTGAAGTTATGCAATCGCTATTCACCAATAGCAGTTTCCTATGTTTGTTCAAAAGAGCCAATAGAGATTTTATTATTTCTTGAGTTGCATCTATATTGAGGATATGCACCCTTCGAGTTAAGCTTGGAGAAGTGTTATTGATGTTCGGTTAAGAGTGCATAAGTTAATTCAGCTTACAGAGAAAGTTCCAGTTGTTTTGGTAGAGCTAACAGTGTGTGACATGTGTCTACAATTATTTTATTAAATGGGTCCTAGAATGAGTTGCGTGCATAATAGAGCCAACAAAATGTTTGTTGGAGTTTATTATGGTTTCTCTAATATGATTTCAAGATGGTTCTAACAGGCTGACTTGATTATATCATTTGGAGGAAAGATATTTATAGGCAGTCATTTGTGATTGCTGAAATGTGGTTCATGGTTGATTAAGCAGAGTAGAGCAGAGTGTGCAAAGTGTTGAACCAGCAAAAGAAGGTTTATGTGACCAACTAGAGTATGTGTGCTATTCATTTGAACTAATCCTAAAAGCAGGTCAAAACATAGTTCACCAAGATCTAGATATAGTGTGTATCTATTATTTAGAAGGTTGTAGCCTTCGCCCATTTGAGCAGTGAGCTCTCAGACACTGCATCCTCTCCCCTAACAGGGACAATTGTAAAAGACTCCTAACAGGGTCCAACCCTTAACCAAGTCTACTATACTTTATACATTGTAAAGCTACTCCTAACAGGGTAAAGGATCTTCTAGCAAGATCATTATAAACTAGTAACAGAATATTAGTGGGTATCAAGTCCCACCGGAGTTTTTACATATTTGGGTTTCCCCGTAACCAAAATATTGGTGTTGTGTTCAAGTGTTCTTTCATTGTTTTTATGCTTTATGTTTAAGTATACTTAATTGGATAAAGAATTGAAACTTGTAGATAACTTATTCACCCCCCCCCCCCCCCCTCTTAGTTATCTCTTGGGACTATTCCTAACAGGGTCAAATTTACGAAGGCCAAGCTAAAGGGTCATGCAAAAATTAGGTGGCAGGAGATTCAGTCAGAGAGGAATAGAAGAGGAAAGGAGAAAATCATAAGATGGCACAAAAATATGGAGAAATTGAAGAGATAATTCATTCCAATAATTATGTGATCAATTTTTTAAATAAAATGCAAGGGTTGAAACAAGTAGGAAGATCTATGAAGGAGTATACAAAATATTTTTACTGAGTCCTCATTATAATAGGTCATGCGGAAGCTGAGAAGGAAAAAGTTTCCCATTATCTTCATGGGTTAAGGCCAAGTATTGAGGTGGAGTTGAGTCTAGTTAGAATGACCAGTATTGAAGAGGCATACCAATTTTCCTTAAGGGTGGAAGAGAAACTGAACAAGATGTTTGAAAGAAAGCAAGGTGGGAGGGGTCATCATGGAAGATCCAACAAATGATCTTATGGAGGCCGAAATGAAGATTAGAAAAAGAATGATGAGTCAAGTACCCATTAGAATCAGAGGGGATATAATTTCAACTATTCTAGTGATGAAAATAATAGGGATCAGAGAGGAAGAGTAAGAGGGAAAGGACCTCAAAGAGGAGGTTTTTGTGAGACATGTTTCCATTTCCAAGGACACGGATCCTATGAATGTCCCCAACATAAAGGAAGGATAAACATGAGGATTGAAGGCCATGCATGAGTTGTGCATGCAAATGAAGAAGCTCAGTCATAACACTCAAATGATGTGGAGAAAGGAGAAATCATAGTTGTTAGGAGGACCCTGAGAATTGAAGAGAAATAATTAGAAGAGAGGAAAAGCCTATTTTGAACTAGGTGTAAGTGTAAGGATAAGTATTGTGAAGTGATTATTGATGGTGGAAGAACTAATAATATAGTGTCAAAAGAAATGGTCATAAAGTTAACACTAAAAAGGGAAAAACACCCCCATCCATACTGATTTTTCTTGGTGTAGGATGACCACAAGGTCTTGGTCATTGAGAATTCCTTACTGAAGTTCAAGATTTGAAGTTACTATTAGGAATAGTCCCAAGAGATAACTGAGAGGGGGGGAGAATCAGTTATCTACAAGATTCAATTCTTTATCTAATTAAGTATAGACTAACATTAGGCACACACAAAATAACACATGAACACAATTTTGGTTATGGGGAAACCTAAATAGGTAAAAACCTCAGTGGGAATTGACACCCACTAAAACTGCACTAGTGTATAATGATCCTTGTTAGAAGATCTTACAACCCTATTAGGAGTTGATCTTTATAATACAATAAGTATAGTGACATGGTTAAGGGCCGGACCCTGTTAGGATTCTTTTACAATTAACCTTATTAGGGATGAGGACACACTATCTGAGAGCTCACTGCTCAAAGGGGTGAAGGCTACAACATTCTATATAATAGATACACACTATATCTAGAGGATGGTGAACTGTGATGTAGACCTATTTTCTGGATCAGTTTTAATCAATAGCATATAGTTTCTTCTTGGTCACATAGACCTTATACCAATGGCTCAATACTTCACACCTTCTGCTTTACTCTATTTCATTCAACTATCTACCATACTTAGCAATCACAAATGACAGCCTATAAGTATCTTTCCTCTAAATGATATAATCAAGTCATCCTATTAGAGCCACCTTGAAATCATATTAGAGAAAAAATAAAACTCTCCAATAACATCTTTGTCAGCTCTACTAAGAATGTAACACAAACTGGGGCCTGTCCAACTCAATATGAGTGAATGCGTCGCTTCACACTGTCAGCTCAACCAAATTAAATTCAATACTTTCTCCTCATGTTGAATTACATCATGCACTCTTAATCAAACATTCTTAACTCTCCAATAAACACTAATCCAATTGTGCATGCCAAAATGATAGGTGCAACTCCTGTACCAACATAATCTCTATCCACTCCTCTGGATAAACTCAAGAAACTATCATTGTTAATTGTGAACATTGTAACTTAACTTGTACTACATATTTGACTCTGCATCCATGAACATAGCTTTATACATATGTCTACAACATACATATAAATGTGCAAGGCTCCATGATAACCGTACTGTGAATCTCATACCGAACTCTGTCTGTAACTCTTTCAAGAATACTACTGACACAAACTACTACACAATTGTTTTTACTCATAATCAACCTCTGTGTCCATGATATAATGTTGATAACATATCCATACAACATATGTTCAATGCTCACTCCATCAGGCTTCCAATCATGCTGCTTACCATATGTTGTCATCAATGAAAAATATACAATCAACACTGGCTTGCTGGAAAATCTCCAACAATCTCCCCATTTGGCATTGATGTTTACTTTGGCATTGATGTTTTGAAATTTAAAAACACTAAATTTAAGCCTTCATGTTTTTGGACAAAAATTATTAGGTATATTCTCTTTACTTTTAAAGTGAATCAAAAATCCAAATGTACTCTACTCCCTTTAGATTAAAAGTCTTAAAATTGAACAATGTTAATTGTGTTTGTGAGGTGAAAACCATAGGGATATGCTCTTACCCTTTTTAGGGTAATCAAAATCCTAGACTTGTTTCTGATTTCAATTTCCTTTATTTCCATGAACATGCTATATCCCTAGTGTGATTGCCTCCTGAGATAATACCTTGACGAGGCTAGTGAGAGGGACAACCCAAAGTGGGAACAATATGAAGCCAACATATTCAATCCACTCTAAATAAAGACCTCCTTGAGTTGAAAAATTAAGAGGGAAAAAATATCTTGTGCTTGGTCTCGTATAGGGTCTATAGGATCTCAATTGTTTTTATGCAACTATGGGACCTCATATGATTCACATGATACTTCTATGATGAATCCTTAATAAAACCTTGGTAATTTAGCAAGCCTGTCGTATTAGCCATGTTGAACAAAATATTCCTTAGGTAGCTTTCTTGGAAGGATTTATTGTGAAAAGAATCATGGAAAATGATCATGAACATACACTTGGTGTTATTGAATTAGGATATAGACAAGTGTTTTTCTTGTGATTATTGTGGTTGAAGGTCCATGACTATAGATAGAGTACATCCATTAAGATCTCATAACTAACTAAAAACTTTTTAAATTCTCCAAATTTGTGACCAAAACACTCAAACACCAATTTTTGATGAATCTTGTAATACCTATAAAACACTCTATAACGTCTGTAGATAGTTTTATAACACCTTTGACTAGTATTTTAACACTTTTAAACTATTCTAAAATTCCTATAAGAAATCAAATAACACCTAATTTTTTTTGTGATGTCTTCAATTAGTCTAATAATGCTTAACCTATTTCTAGTCAGCGCCTGCAAATTTTTTGTAATGCCTATCAACATTAGGTTGACAGCTACAAACTAAGAACCCAAAACAATGAGTACTTCTTGACCTAGTTAGATTAATTTGATTACAATTTTAGATAACCTTTACTAAGTACTACCCATTGCAATCAAGACCCAATCTAGATCAGTTCAAATACAAATTTCAATCAAATTCAAAGAGGTCTTTCATCAAAGGATTTGATTCCAAGATTTTTAGTTGTTTTTAATGCCATCTTTTACTAGATCTCATTACGTAAAATTGTCTCTTCAACTAGATGGAACATATATTAGAGAATAAATCAATTTTATTGACAAGTCTCCTCAATCTCCTTACCAACCATTAGGATAAGAACAATAATATCACATTCCTACTCTTTTTCATGAGCAAATAGATCAAATGGATACAAACACATGGCCTAGAGGTAATCAAAGAAAAAATACCAACAATAACTATAATAGCAATAAAGATAATAATCATCATTGAAATCAAGGTGAAGAGGCAAGTGAGGAAAGAGTCAATGAGGCTACCCAAGATCCCCTAATCATTAAAGTCATAGAAAAACTCCTAGAAAGGGATATAGAGAGGTACTTCCTAAACTTATCTTATTTAGGAGTTAAGCTTCCTCATCATTATGATACATCAACTCTAAAGAAGGAGGAGGAAGAATAAAATCCAATAAGGGTGATGAATAAGCAAGTCAAATTATTCCAAACATAATTAGACAACATGAAGAAGGTAATAACTCCTAAAAATTTTTTTATCAAATCCATATACACATTTTTGTTTCATAAAAGTCTAATTATGATACCCTTTCCTCCAAATGCGATCTTTCTAAAATATGACAAATACATGGGTAAATTAGACCCACAAGACCATTTCATATATTTTTGTGCACTAAGTATGGAGTTCATGTATGACACCACTTATTTAATGAGGTTATTTCCTAGAAGCCTTGGGGGATAGGTCATGGAGTGGTTTTCAAAACTAGCCTCAGGTATTAGATTTTTTGAGGAATTAGCTTCCAAGTTTGTTAATCATTATTCTTATAATATCAAATATGAAGTTACCATGCTAAATTTGTGTAATACCAAACAATGAGACGGTGAGTCCTTTTTGAGTTTCTTACAAAGATGGAGAAATTTTTTTTCTCATCACCCTTGAAGTTTTCTAGAGAGAGAAAAGATGGACATTTTTCGTGAGTAATTCGAATACGAAGATGAACTATAGATTATGACTTAAATGTCCACCCACTTTTTAGAAAGTAATTGAAAATAGGATATAGTTATAAGAAATTTTAGTAAGAAAGGGAGAACTCAAACTTTACAAGGATAACAATGGTTTCTCTAACAATAATAAAAACTTCAACACTAACAATGCTTCCAATAGGAACAATGAGAAACCTAAATTTTAGTTAAAGAACACCAATTAAAACCTTATTAATGATGGTCTAGTTGAAGAATACAATATTAAATATACTCCCTTCAATCTTTCAAGTGGGTCCAACCAAGCTAACAATCTTAACCAAGCACCAAATACCTCTTTCAATAATAACAATGTTTCCATAAATCAAGGAATCAACAAGCCAAAAAAATTCTTTCATTCAACACAAAGGAAGAAGTTCACACACTTGGGTGAACCTCTCAAAAATGCTTTAAGGGATCTCATTTCTAACAAACTCATTATCATACCAGAAGCAAGACCATATGAACCACAAATTAAGCCTTCATGGTGGAATGATTCCCATCATTGTGAATACCATAGGAACAAAGGGAACAAAATGAATGAGTGCATGAAATTAAAGCACATAGTCCAAGAACTAATAGATGATGGTACAATTAAGGTAGATGGCCCTTAATACAATGAAGATCACATGACATTCAAAACCATTATATACCTTTCTCATGATTTAAAAAAGTGGTTTTGAATGTCATGTGGTCTTCATAATTTTTAGGGCCATCTACCTTAATTGTACCATCATCTATTAGTTATTGGACTATGTGCTTTAATTTCATGCACTCATTCATTTTGTTCCCTTTGTTCCTATGGTATTCACAATGATGAGAATCATTCCACCATGAAGGCTTAATTTGTGGTTCATATGGTTTTTCTTCTGGTATGATAATGAGTTTGTTAGAAATGAGATCCCTTAAAGCATTTTTGAGAGGTTCCCCCAAGTGTGTGAACTTCCTCCTTTGTGTTGAATTAAAGAAAGTTTTTGGCTTGTTGATCCCTTGATTGCTGGAAAAATTGTTATTGTTGAAAGAGGTATTTGGTGCTTGGTTAAGATTGTTAGCTTGGTTGGACCCACTTGAGAGATTGAAGGGAGTATATTTAATATTTTATTCTTCCACTAGACCATCATTAATAAGGTTTTAATTGGTGTTCTTTAACTAAAATTTAGGTTTCTCATTGTTCCTATTGGAAGCATTGATAGTGTTGAAGTTTTTATTATTGTTAGAGAAACCATTGTTATCCTTGTAAAGTTTGAGTTCTCCCCTTACTAAAATTTATTATATCTAAATCCTATTTTGAATTACTTTCTAAAACGTGGGTGGACATTTAAGTTATAATCTATAGTTAATCTTCGTATTCGCATTATTCACGAAAAATATCCATCTTTTCTCTATGTGGCAAACTTTAAGGGTGATGAGAAAAAAATGTTCTCCATCTTTGTAAGAAACTCAAAAAGGACTCACCATCTCATTGTTTGGTATTACACAAATTTAGCATGGTATCTTCATATTTGATATTATAAGAATAATGATTAACAAACTTGGAAGCTAATTCCTCAAAAAATCTAATACCCAAGGCTAGTTTTGAAAACCACTCCATGGCCTATCCCCCAAGGCTTCTAGGAAATAACCTCATTAAATAAGTGGTGTCATACATGAACTCCATACTTAGTGCACAAAAATATATGAAATGGTCTTGTGGGTCTGATTTACCCATATATTTGTCATATTTTAGAAAGACCGCATTTGGAGGGAAGGGTATCATAATTAGACTTTTATGAAACAAAAATGTGTATATGGATTTGATTGAAAATTGTTTAGGAGTTATTACCTTCTTCATGTTGTCTAATTGTGTTTGGAATAATTTGACTTTCTTATTCATCACCCTTATTGGATTTTATTCTTCCTCCTCCTTCTTTAGAGTTGATGTATCATAATGATGAGGTAGCCTAACTCCTAAATGAGATAAGTTGGGGAAGTACCTCTCTTTATCCCTTTCTAGGAGTTTTTCTATGACTTTAATGAATAAGGGATCTTGGGCAGCCTCATTGACTCTTTCCTCACTTGCCTCTTCACCTTTTTTTCAATGACGATTATTGTTTTTATTGATTTTATAATTATTGTTGGTATTTTTTCTTTGATTACCTCTAGGCCATGTGTTTGTATCCATTTGATCTATTTGCTCCTGAAAAAGAGTAGGAATGTGATATTATTATTCTTGTCCTAATGGTTGGTAAGGAGATTAAGGAGACTTGTCAATAAAATGGATTTATTCTCTAATATATGTTCCATCTACTTGAAGAGACAATTTTACGTAATGATATCTAGTAAAAACTTGCATTAACAAGGACTAAAAATCTTGGAATCAAATCCTTTGATGAAAGACCTCTTTGAATTTGATTGAAATATGTATTTGAACTGATCTAGATTAGGTCTTGATTGCAATGGGTAGTACTCAGTAAAGGGTATCTAAAAATGTAATCAAATTAATCTAACTAGGTCAAGAAGTACTCATTGTTTTGGGTTCTTTGTTTGTAGCTGTCAACCTAATGTTGATAGGCATTACAAAAAAAATGCAAGTGCTAACTAGAAATAGGTTAAGCATTACAAGACTAATTGAAGACATCACAAAAAAATTTAGGTGTTATTTGATTTCTTATAGGAATTTTAGAATAGTTTAAAAGTGTTAAAATACCGGTCAAAGGTGTTATAAAACTATCTACAGATGTTATAGAGTGTTTTATAGGTATTACAAGATTTGTAAAAAAATGGTGTCTGAGTGTTTTGGTCACAAATTTGGAGAATTTTAAATTTTTTAGTTAGTTATGAGATCTTAATGGATGTAATCTATCTATAATCATGGACCTTCAACCATAATAATAAAAAAAAAACACTTGTCTTTACCCTAATTTACTAACACCAAGTGTATGTTCAAGATCCATGATTCTTTTCACAATAAATCCTTCTAAGAAAGATACCTAAGGAATATTTTGTTCAACATGGATAATACGATAGGCTTGCTAAATTACCAAGGTTTTATTAAGGATTCATCACAAAAATATCATGTGAATCATATGAGGTCCCATAGTTGCATAAACACAATTGAGATCCTATAGACCCTAGAGGAGACCAAGCACAACACATTTTTCCCTCTTAATTTTTCAACTCAAGGAGGTCTTTATTTAGAGTGGATTGAATATGTTAGCTTCATATTGTTCCCACTTTGGGTTATCCCTCTCACCAGCCTCATTAAGGTATTATCTCAAGAGGTAATTGCACTAAGGATCTAGCATGTTCATGGAAGGAAAGAAAATTGAATTTAGAAACAAGTCTAGGAGTTTGATTACCATAAGAATGGTAAGAGCATGTCCCTATGGTTTTCACCTCACAAAAACAATTAACATTGTTCAATTTTAAGACTTTTAATCTAAAGGGAGTAGAGTACGTTTGGAGTTTTGATTCACTTTAAAAGTAAAGAGAATATACCTAATAGTTTCTATCCACAAACATGAAGGCTTAAATTTAGTGTTTTAAAATTTCATAGCTCATTTTCATCTCAAATTTGGCATTTTGATTCATTTAAGGATGTGAAGAGCATAGGCCTAATGATTCATTTTTGAATTCAATTTTTTCTTTTACTTAAGCTAGATGTTGAATTGAAATCACATAATCTTAGAAGAAAACGAAAAGGGATCGAGTATTGCCACATTTGATGCTAGCAAAGGCTAGGCACAATTTTTATTATTTATTTACATTTTTCACTTACCAAAGCTATAATCCCATCTCCTTCGCATCCCCTTCAATAAAATTAGTTAAACAAAAAAACAATCCAAGGGAAAGAGATCTAATACATATTCAAAACATATTGATCAAATTAAAATAGAAGTATCATCCAAAGGAGTAGATGTCATGTTATAAAAACTTTGATAAAGATATACTATTCTCCAATAATGATGCATATGTATCCTTTCATGAAGAAAATTTTCAGATTTAATAAAATCTTTCACCATGTTCCACGTCTTATTTGCCTTCTCTTCTATGTTGTTGTAATAATCTAGATTTCAAGTTGTAGGATCCCTCACCTTTCTGTGCTTAGCCATTTGCAAACATTTTGACTAGATTAGATCTCATAATTTTAAATTTTCAAAATGATAGTAGTACGTACTATTTTAACCTTCTTTATGTGTCAAAAGACATCTTCTATGCGCTACAATTTTACTGATACATGCTAAAATAGAGCTACTATGTGTCAAAAGAAACTTTCCTAATTATACGCACTACAATGTTGACTAAAAGGTGTAAGAAAACCCCTTGTTAGACGTTGAAAGAAGTTTAAATAGAAGAAAAAAGGATTATTATACACACCATAAAAATTTTGGTACGTGCCAAACTTTTGAGTAGAAGCACCATAAGAATGCTTGTGTGCATCATTATTTTGTGCACATGTGTCAGAATTTATAGTAGAAGCTCTCTTGTACCTACAAACTTAAAATATGCATCACAAAATAATTGAAATTGATCAAAGGTTAATTCAATCCATTAGTAGAGGAAAGTTCATGAAACATTACATTAAACTAATCAATTTGATCAAACGAAAGTTATAACATGCTAAGATACTCAAATTGAAAAGTATAAAATCATTCCATGTCTATCTAACTAGGAAGCTAAATAATGCTATCAGATTTAGCACTCAATAGTGACAATCCTAGAATGAGAAATTAAGATAAGATGGAGATTTAAAGCTAATATGTGAGATAATCTCCCTATCAATACTCAATTTTAATCAAATTCTATCCACTTCTTTCAAATTACCTAAGATCTAGAACGAGATTCACTATACTATTGATTTTATACAAAAAAGAATGATTTTCTCTTACAAGAACTTATATTTATAGTAATTTCCAAGGGTAGGGTGTAGAGTGAATATTGACCATGTTTAGGTGAGAGTTGAGTTTTTGGTTTCATAGGTTTGGACAAAGAGGCCAATTATATTTCAAATGTTTGGACAAGGTGATAAAATGAGCGGCCAAGATTGCAAAGCCAATTTGAATGGTTAAGATAGAAAAGGCTTCCTTGATCCATGTGATCAAAATACTGTCATCTCATTGGTTGATTGGGTTTTGTCCATATGTGGTAGATGAGACTTATTTGATTTATTAATTGATTGAGCCATGTCTCCCATTTGATTGGGTTGAATTTAAATTTTATTTAACTATACAATTAAATTGCATAATTAATTTATCTTTTGATTTAATTAATACAATTTTATTTGATTTTCAATTAACTAATATTTTGATCCTTAATTCCTTTCTTTGACTTTTGTTTAACTTTTCTTGACCAATTTTGGGTGTATATAGGGATAATGACTCATATGCATAAAGAAAATGTTTTTTTCTAAGAGGAACTATAAAATAGATTTGATATGCTAGAGGCATTTGAGGATCTTAATTCTACTTTGTTTGAGACTATTTTAATTCATTGGAAATTAATAATTCATGATTCTTCTTAGATCCCTAGAACAATAAGTCTAAACTCCATTATATTTAAGTGTCACCTCAAGAAAGTACTAGCGGAAAGCATATAGATAATTCAATTGGTATTAAATTAAATTCTATGGTTTCACTTTGAATGTTGTTGTAGTTATTAAATGATTATGCTTTGAAAATAGTCCTTTATACTATAATAATTAAATATGGTATTGTATTAACTAGAAAAATATTTCTCTATTGGGTTTTCAGTAAAAGAATCATAAAAAGAAGATAAATGATCAAGAGAAAGGGAAGATAACTGTAAGAATTTGCAAATAGAAAAAATTGAACCGAGGATCTAGAGATTAAAGAATAGCACAAATACAAGAGAGATGATATGAACAAGAATATAATTGTATTAATTATGAAATTGATTGAATGATTGATTGATCCAATGAATTGAATAGAATGTACATAATAGGCATCGACCTTATATAGGGAAGGTGATAAGAGACAGTGATAAGGAGCTGCTAAGTTATCACCTATGCAAGGTGTAATCACATGTCCACCAAATGTGGATCATCGAACATTATGCAATGAAGTATGTGCAATAGGATGAGGATGATAATGTGATATGTGCACTAAAGTTGGATCTCACACCTAAAGTGGAATTTATCCTACACCATGTACTTAATTGAGGTGCAAACTCCTAGGTGTCTTAATGAAAAACTACAATGCAATGTATTATCCTATGTAAGATTAAGTAAAGTGTAGTTAGGAATATTTAATTACACCAACACCCCACTTAAGTGAAACTTAGGGGAATGCACTTAAAATCACAATGCAAGATGGGTCATGGCTACTAGGCCATGTTAGGTATCCATGTACAATATGTAATGCAATACATGAAATGCAAAACTCTCATAAAGTGGAGAAAGAAGGAAAACTTGATGGGAAAAACCCTCCCCCAAAAGAGAGAACACAAGATGCATGGATGGATGGAGTACTCAAGACCCCCAAGGACTACATACATCATGTATAAACAAAAAATTATCCCCCCATAATAAGGATAGTTGGAGACATGATATCCCCCCATAATGAAAAAGCTCCCATATTGATGAAGAGTACCTATAAACAAAAGACAATATAATGCCTACAAGAAACATGTCTCCCCTCAGGAAGAAATAGATACACAAAATGATGAAGCTAATCCATGTGCAAATATAAGGAGGAAGAAGATGAAGGTCTCCAAGTATGCCTCTCTAAAGACTGAATAGGTCTCTGCAAACTCTAAGAATCTATCATGTCATGTGACAAATCAAGTGAAGAAGAAGAATCATGAATATCAATCTCCAAATAAAGTGAAGTATCTCAAACTATGATGCTATCATCAGAGAGAAGAGAAACACCCTCAGCTATTTATCCCAAATCTACATCATGAGAATCAACAACAAATGTTGAATAGGCATCCAAGTAGTCATCACAATTCTAAAAGATCTAAAGCACTATTATCATCCTACTGAATAGTAGAGCTCATGTCTGAAGAAGCAGGAGGTGGGGGAGTAGAAAACTCAACACTTGTCTCAACAACAAAATGATTCAAGTGTCCAAAGTTATCCTCACATGCATAATTCTCCCTTGGTAAAGGTGTGTGTGCATCATGAATATCATCATCATCAACACCAAAATGTGAAAAATAATACAAGTGTGATGTATGATCAACAACTCCATAGCTATGACATCTCTAGTCTCCATGTCCCTAATGTAGACAAAATCAGGAGTGAACTCAACAATTTCACATTGTGCCCCATGAATAATTTGGTAAATAGAAAGGAGATTAGTGGTCAAGGATGGTACACAAATAACATCATTAAATGTCCCCTCACCTATAGGAATAGAACCTTTCCCATAAACCCTCATGTATGTGTTTTTACCCATCAAAATATTAGGAGAATTACAAGGCTCAATAGAAGAAAACATATCGATAGAAGATTCCATATGATGTGATGCACATGAGTCAAGAATCTATTTACCTTGCTCGGGATGAGTGGAATCCAATAGTGCTTGTCCTTTACCTTTATCTTTGGATGATCATGGAGATGTAGAAGCTTCCAAATGTGTAGAAGGAGTGGACACTGATGAGGGCAACTTAATATTGTGCTTTTGAATAATTTGAGTTAGCTCATCAATCTCCTTGTGAAAACACTTATGATCATCATGTCCTAACTTTTTATAATATACACATTTATCCCTCTTTCTTCTAGATATTGATTCCTCTCTTGAAGAGGACTTGTATTCAATAGTAGATTGTGAAGGAGATTCATTACTTTTTTCATGAGCCTTAGGATCCTTATGTTGCTTCTTTTATTATCCATTAGGAGCCTTTGAAGTGGATTCATTTGCAATCAATGCATGATGTCTTGAAGGCTTCAATTGACCCATGTGTGCCAACTTTTCTTGTTCCCTTGTGAGTTGAGCTGCAAATTCATCAAGAGAAGGCAATTTGTATGCAGTACCAAGAGCATCCATAGTAGCATAGAAAGTAGAAACAAAGATTGAATATTTAGTCCACCTAGCTTGGAAAGAATAGAAATGATCAATTGTCCATCCCCTTTAGTAATGCAACAAGTAGAAAGATCCAATCTAATAGAATTGAACTTAGAGAAAAAGTCTTGAATATTGTCAAAATCATTAGGATTTAGGCCTATGAGCTCATTCTCTAATCTGAAGTTCTCATTCTATCAGGTTTACCAAAGATTTCTTCCAATATGACCCAAGCATCATGAGGATGTGTGCAAGATGCAATATGAAAGACAAAATCATGAGAGATGGATGATCTAAGAGAGCTAAGTTCATTATCCCTTTGATAAAATCATTTCTCCTTTCTGTAACACCTGTATTTGGTTCTTGATCCTACCCAAGAGTCATTTTAATCAATCCAATACTCAACAAGTGATCACATAAAGATTCTTTCCATTCATGGTAGTTATATAGAGTGAGGATTTTGACCTTTGAACTCTCCATAATACAACCAAATAATAATTTATAACTACTGATAACTCCTTCAAATGATTGATACAAATCAGAAAATTGAAATCCAAGGATCAACCAAGTGTAAATATAGCCCAAAATAGCCTACTTCTGAAAGTGATATTTCCACCCCAAATCATTGAAATCTGATTATAGATCTGGAAAGTAGACAAAAATTTATGCACTTTCAAAAAAAAATCACCTCAAAATGTTACCGCCTTTGCCCAAATGAAGTCTTAGAAGTTACATAAATGAGGAATAAATAGGAACAGTCATGAAAATCTGCAATTTTTGATTAATCTGGTTACAAAAATACCAAAATAATACCACCACTAGAAACTTGAGGAAATTCTACCTCAAATATTAAAAAAAATTCTCAAAAAAGGGAGCAAATATGAGCAAGATATGGCCCTTTGAAGTTAGACTGCAAATTCAAAATGCTCAATGTTGAAGGCAGAAAAATCCAAACCCTTTCCGATGTCAGAAATCCATTAGGTTAAATTTGACGGTCATATGGTCATCACCAAAAATTCCAATTTTCCCTATTTTGACAGTTGGATGCCTGTCAATTTTAGGATAGTGGAAGAGTGATGTGGCAAAAAAATTGTGTGGAAGGGTGATGTGGTGATGATGTGTGTTGTGGACTGATGATGTGTTTTTTAAGGATTGATGAGGTGGCAGGCCTGATGATGCCACTGCTGATGTAGCACTATAGTGGTTATCTGGACATGTAGCACACTCTGATTTGTTTCTTATGTGTTGTGGTTGGGCTATGTGGCAAAGATTATGGGCCGCAGGGCAAAAGATGTGGTCAGCTGTATGGGCTCCACATGGCGGCGTTCTGGGCTCGATGGTGGTAATGAGAGCCATTGTTGGTGGAAGTGGATAGGCTGAGTAGAGGGGCCGCTGATGGTGGTGCGTCAGAGACTTTAGTCCCTCATTGGTCATGTGATGGTGTAAAATCCCATTTTAATATGGGAACCATTGGATATTCAACTGAAGAAAAGCCCGTAGGTCTCTCAGTTTTGGGTGTTTATTAGTTGTTGATGGTCTATTGGGGGGCCAAGAGCTGACTATCTGGTCCTTTATTGATGTCACTAGTTGGTTCTCATGATGCGTGTGGATTCCATAGAGAATATTCCCTCTGAATTCTGAGAAATAATAGTGGGTCCTACTAACCTCAAAAATAAATTTTGTAGAAACAATTATGAAAAAGAAAAGAATAAAAAAATATAATTTTTTTTTTCTCAAATCATACCGCAGAAGCACAGATCGGGTTGTACAACATGATTTGCAAAAAAAAATTGCCTTGATTTTGACTTTTGTCAAATATAGACAAATTTATAGTCAATTTTAATTGAACAGCCTCACAGATGCAATGGTGAGGTCACATTTGACTCAAAATGCTTCCACAAGATATTGGCCTTCAGATTTGATATATGGACCTCCAATGCTTTCACCAAGATCTCTCCAAATAGGCTAATAAAAACTGTTCCAATGGCTCTGATACCATGTACTAATTTGGAAATAGAAAAGATTGAACCAAGGATCTAGAGGTTAAAAAATAGCACAAATACAAAGAGATGATATGAACAAGAATAGACTTGTATTAATGATGCAATTGATTAAATGATTGATTGATCCAATGAATTAAATAAAATGTACATAATAGGCCTCCTTATATAGTAAAGGTGATAAGAGAGAATGATAAAGAGCTGAGAAGCTATCACCTATCTAATGTGTAATCGCATGTCCACCAAATGTGGATCATCCTCTATTATGCAATGAAGTACGTGCCATAGGATGAGGATGATAATGTGATATGTGCACTAAAGATGGATCTCACACCTAAAGTGGAATTTCTCCTACACTGTGTGCTTAATTGAGGTGCAAACTCCTATGTGTCTCAATTACAAACTACGATGCAATGCATTATCTTAAGTAAGATAAAGTAAAGTGTAATTAGGAATATTTAATTACACCAACAATAACAAATTAAATATTAATTGAATCTATGATCATTCATACTTTTGATTCTCACTTGCCTCTCCTTTAAAAATTACTCATATCACATAGAATAATAGGGGTTTACAAAACTTCCCTCAACAAAAGGCTATTCAAAATCTCATCAAAATTTACAAAACTCATATTATTATTATTATTCAAGAAGCAAAGACTTTTATGAAGGAAATGTTGGCTACGTTTATTTTTCTTTGGCAAGGTAGTTAATGCCATTATGTGGCTATGTAAGTTGTATAAATGGAATAGCTTGTTTGTGGAACGCTTGGTAGATTACACCTTCATCTTGGTTAACATGTATACATTATCTATTTTTGCTAAATACATGTGCTTAAATTTTAATATCCAATAATTATATGCCAATCTTGTTGATATCGACCAAGTGGAGGCCTTTATATTTAGAATAATAGAACATAGGGCTCTAATTCCATTTCAAACTAATTAGATAACATTTTTTTCTTAGTTGAATAGGACGAGGATAATCTTGTAACTTCATTTAAATTTTGTAGTGACATGGTTCTGATCATTAGTCGATTATTTTTTTCCATATCTTTTTTAATAAATTTAAATAATATAAATATTAAATTAGGTTAAATGAAAATCTAAAATTTATTATGTAACACAACATTTAATAGAAAATTAAATGAGTTAATTCATTTTAATCAACTTTCATCTATGTTCCTTTTAATTTAATTTACCCATGTGGAAGGCTGTCCACTAAGAAAGAATCAAAATATATTTAAAATTACTTGAAGAATACAATTAAATTTCAAGACCATCGATTTATTTGATACATATAAGTGTCCAATACATTATTTTTATTGACATTTATAAATAGTTGAATTTTTCAATTGTTCACACGCTCTTGAAGAATATGAACTCCTATATACCTGCATATGATGTATACATAAAACGTGTCAAATTAGTATTTAACAAAAAATAATGATTGGAAAATAATAGAACCTACAAAAGAAAATATTTACCTTCCAAGCATCATAGAAGTGGCTTGTGGATTTGTTCCAGGACTATCCTTGAAAATTGAATTGTCAACAACCCTTAGATTATCAACACCTTTTACATGATGTTTTTTGTCAATAACCAAATCAATTTGACACCCTCCATGATAGTGCCAAAATGTTGCTAGTGTATCTCTACAAAAATTTGCAAAGGCTTCGTTATCTGATTGATTTTGAGGTAATATTGACCCAATGAATCGAAGGATACTAGAGTTTCCACTACCTTTAAATGCAAATTCCTGAATATAAGTTGTTTTGCTAAGATTCGACAGTATCTTCACACCAAACATACATTCTTGTAGATCATAAGGATGAGAATAATAATTATACCTTACTAAAGGACTATCATGAGGGTTTGTAGTTCTAAGTCGTAGTTCACCCCTTGATAGGGGAAAAGCCACCTTGATAGCAGTAATTCCTAGATATTGATAGGTTGTGGCATTTTCTTTTACGAAATAGCTAGTAGGCTCAATATATACATGTGAATTGTCTACTATACCCACTACTTGTATATTGGCGAATTCTAGTGGTTTAGGTGATTCAATGGTAAATGTTGCACGCGGTGGATCTTGAATCTCTTTTCCTACAAAATTTAAATCTTGAAGCACAGTGATATTTAATTCTCTAAGTTTTTGGGATGGGCCAATTCCACTTAAGAGGAGAAGTTGGGGGCTACCTATACTTCCTGCAGACAAAAATACCTCACTCCAATGGGATAATTGATTGAGGAATACTTGATAAGATAGACCATCAACACTGCTTATAAAATCGACACCAATAACCTTCACTTTTCCTGCATTGCATAATTGAATAAATAATTTATACATTAAAAAAATTATAAATTAAAATATCATATGTAAACAATCGAAATTATTTTATCAAACATCCTATCTTATTGAACAAATCTATCCAATGAAAAAGAAATTCAAAGTTATTTAAAAACTATCTATCATATAGAAATGGTCTGTTCATAGATAATATACAGGTTATTACTCGAAATCCAAAGCCTCCAAATAACAAGCCAGAATATTAAGCACAGCATACAGATCAATTAAGCATTTATTTGAAAATGAGTTGAATATGAAAATGTAAATGTCCATGTACCTGATGAGGAATTGAAGAGTAATCTACTGGCTGTAGCATTGAGAAGAACTACAATATTATCGGGATTTGCATATTTGAGAAGATCTGCAGCTGTGTGTCTCCTTCCACTGTTGTCAAAAGATGATGCACCAATCTTGGTGCCCTCCAAATGATCCAAAGAATACCCATTGTAAGGAAGCACTCCAGCTTCCAAAAGTCCATTCTTCACAGCAGAATTCCAACGAAAAAGCTTGTTTGGCTTGAAGGCATTCATCTTCTCCACCCATTCATAGGATTCGTTCACAAGCTTTTCATCCCACTCCATGTTCCGAATATATTCAAGGCTCGCCCTGCTGTAGAAGCCAGCGTTGATGGCTGATCCACCTCCTAGAACTCTTCCCCTTACCAACTGCACTCCATCTTCTGAGACAAATCGCTGAGCGACATAAGGGAGCTCACTGGCATTACCAATGATCTTGAAAAAGCCTTTACTGTCTACAGTGTCAGGATTTCCATATGGAGAATCTCCCCTTTCCATTAGCAAAACAGAATAGTGCTGTGAGAGAGTTACAGCCAGAGGACACCCGGCTGTACCTCCTCCAACAACAATGTAATCATATGTTCTTGAAGCCACCTTTTCAGCATCAAATGTCATAAACGGATATGGGTATTCTGCAAACGCCAAACATAAAGCGTTAATAAAGGATGATAGAATCATTATGGCTAAAATTTGCTAATATATCTCTCTCTAATCAACGGATGCGTTCGAAATAAAAGATAGAAAGAAACTACTGACCCAAATTCCCCGTGGCTGCTGAACAGTGTAGCTGCTGAAGATTTGTAAGAATTAGCAGGCAATAAATCACAAGGAATAGATTCGCCATGCCTACAAAGCGATTCAAGTCCCGCTTTAGATCTAAAATTACAATTGTGCTTAGCTCCTTCTATATGTTTGTAATTTGAGAAATCTCTTAGAAAATTTATAGATGAGCGCCGAGTATGGTCGTGTTTTTAACTCGTCATCTGACCTAATGAGATTATTGCAATTGACCTCCCGCCCAATCAATTTCACTTTCTCGTCTTCTAATCTTTTACGATTCTGCGAAGATTATAGCAGATGCCGTGAGAAACTACTGAGCTTCCGTAGAGATTGATGCAATTGGAATGACGATAAATCATGCTAGTTATGATGGCATTGTGTCAGCTTGACATATTAGCTTTTGAAGTTAATGTGTAAGCTTGACATACTAGTTTTAAAAGTCAATCCGTGCATTGAAGGATGGATGTTTGTGATTTATTGTATGTTGTTTAAGGTTTTTGGGAACACAGATTTACAGATGGAGGGCAAACTTTCTTTAAAACACGCGACTATTAAGAACTGACATATGATCAAACGCGGCTTGTTGAAGGTTTCTAAAAGCTCACGATGCGGTTGACAATCTGACAAGATAGTAATCAAAATGGAAACAAACATTGAAGGCGTTATCCTCCAGAACACGGGAGATAACACGAGATGTGGAATATGATCTTTCGGGACGTAAAAGATGAAAGGTCAGACATCCCTCTCTCTTTTTCTTTTAAATGATAATTTTTTCTTAATAATTTTGTTTTATTAAAAAAAAATATTATTAAAAAGTAATAGAGAAGCATGTAGATAAATTTATAAATATATATATAAATAGGGATTAAGTCCGATTAAATTTAAACAGTCAATGTAAACCTAAAAGGAAGAGTGTTCTTATCATCAAGATTTTTGTGAATATTGTGAAGGATAAAATCATAAATTGGTTGTGATCAACAAGACTACGATTATTCTGCTTGTTCCACTTCACTTCTCAGTCTTTGGGAACCCCTTTGTCTCCTTCACCTTTTGATACCACTTCCTTTTCTAGATGGAGAATCCAACGTTACATTACTAACCCTTTGGACAAATAGAAGAGAGTTAAAAAGGAAGTATTGTGGCAAACACCACCTGAAGGATGGTTTAAAATTAACATTGATGGGGTAGCAAAGGAAAATCGTGGACCTGTAGGTTGTGGGGGAGTAGTTTGAAATCATGATGGTAGGCTTGACTTGGAAGTGGCCATCCCGCTGGAAACCAGATAAACCATTTTGATGAGGCTTTTGTTGCCTATTTGGGCCTTAAATTGGCAATTTCAAAGGGTCATTCAAAAGTCTGGCTAGAGATGGATTCTATGAACATAGTTAATTGTCTTAATTGCAACCAAATGCCAATCTAGACTATAAAGAATATCATATTGAAATGAAAAAATCTTATTAAGACATTTCATTCACTTAAATTGAACCATATTTATCACGAGGGGAACTTCATGATGGATGGTTTTTGTTAATATTGGAGTTGTTTTGCCTAGGGAGATGGTTTGGGGAATAAACATTCTCATTCCCCATGATACAAAATTATTAATTTAAAATGATGGAATGACCTGTTACTCTAAGGATGATCTTGAAAATGATGGCAGAGGCACATTTAGACTCATGTGTTATGAGGTGATGAAAAGACGAAGAGTTTACAAGGAACTTGCCCATATGTACGGGACCTTGTGTCTCGACTTTCTCATTTGGAATTTTGTTTTGTTTATGCATTCTTCTAGATTTTGTGTTTGTTAGGAATAACAGTCCACCAATACAACTAAGAGGGGGGCTGAATGAGTTGTATGACAGATTATTAAACTTTAAACTTTGAATAGCAGTAATATCAAATCAAATGAACACAATGAATGCCAACACAATAACACAATATTTGTTGTCGAGGAAACCCTATTAAAGGTAAAACCCTGGTGGAAATTAACACCCACTAATGACGTACTGAGAGTATAGTATGCTTGTTAGAAGGTCTAGCTCTATGAGGAGTTGATTAAAATATTATAGTACATAGTCCTTGTTAGAGGACAGACCCTATTAGGAGTCAAGAAAAATAAGGTAGGCTCATTGTCCAAACAAGGTTATGTCCAACTTCAAAACTCACTGTTCGCAACACAAACTTGTATGTAAAGATATACACAATCTTTGAACTGTTCGATAGCAACTATCTTTTCTTGATCAGTTCCAATGAAGTATATAAATTTCCTCTGCTCTACATCTAGCAGACACGAGCTCGCAGCTTCCATAATCCTCTTTTACATCACATCCATTCTACCATATCTTTTCAAAAGAAAAGATTTTACATATATACCCTATTACAAAATAAATGATCAGGTCAGCTAATTAGCCTTTCCTAATATACAAATAATTACATAACTCCTTGCTAAGATACACATAGTATCTAAAACAAGTATACAAAAATTATAATTCAATAATTAAGGACCAACATCCGCAAATCATGCTCCCCATTCATGATATATGCTACAACTCTGAACTCAGCTTCCAAATAGGTCATCTCCAAAACACACGCCACAACTGACATCATCATGCTTTACGTACCTTGCTAAGATCAGTGAACATTCTTTAGTACCCTATCTTCAATCTCTTAAGCTCGCATACACTAAATCCTCATCGCCTGTAAGATATACCCAAAACTCAAAAACTTAATCTGTTAGCTTCCACTGTCACTGTCCAGTAACCAGTCTTCACCAAATCTTATGAAACTCAGCCAATATGCAATATTACATCATATGATCTTAGATATAAGATCACAACACCTTCTTGTACACACAACTGACTTCGCACATTCTGAATCATCTGTACAGTATCTGTACACTGTAATAACTAGCCTGATAGAAACATGTGTTGACATCAATGACAAAACATGAATGACAACAACAGTAATTCCAACATCACTCAATGTAGTGATTAAACATATTAAATGTATCCAACAATATCCCTAATGCATTATCAATATCCAACAATCTCCCCCTTTGGCATTGATGGCAACATATGGGAAAATCCATCAACCCAAAAGTATTATCTCGGTACCTTTACCACATAGTCTCTTTCCCCCTTTGATAACAATGGAAAAGGGTGTCATAAGTCATCAACTATCTTTAAAAATAGTCTTCAATGATCAACCCCCTAAGGAGTAGATCCATACATCAAGTCCAGAATATGATAAGGCTCTAAAAACCTCTAGACTGATGCATCCCTACATCATTTAATTCTCACTAGGAGGGGACATAAGCCATATTCCATTGTTCCTTTCAGATATCTAGATATCCTTTTTACAGCAACTAGGTGTGTCTATTTAGGTTCTGCCTTATATCTAGCCACAATTCCAACAGCATTAGCAATATCCAGTCTAGTGTGAGTCAGATATTGTAATCCACCAACCAATGATGTAATGCCCTGCCAGGGAACCCATGAGAACTTAACTTAAACATGCTACTAAGTTTGTAGAAGATTTTTTTTAAAGTGTTAACATTCAACAACATCAAATTTTTACAATGTGGAAGCAATACAATGAAATGAACAACTCACATAGGTTACAACTATCATGGATTCTATGACGAAGATTACGTGAATATAAAATTAATTAATTTAGATTAGACATAATTAAAAACTCATATAAAAAATAACATAGGTACAACTAGTACCATAATGTATCCATAATAACCTACATCCACTACACATGTTGCAGGGTATGTAACACAAAACTGAAATGAATTACAACATGGTATCTCTGAATATCTCAAACAATAATACAAGACCACATAGAAAGGAAGAATAATAACACATCTCCATCAATGAAGATAAAAAAGGAGCAATTGCCACAGGGATCATCCAGCTGTATGTGGTTGAATGTGGACCTCTAATCCGACTACACACGCAACATAGTCATTACTCACACAATCAAATTATGAAAGAGAATATTGATTACTCAATTCAAAATTCATGGTGAAGTGACATGTTGCCTCCTATGTAGATGGGATGTTTGATTACTCTCAGAATGAGAGCCAACAACCATAAGACCAATACTACAATGGAGGATTTCAAAGCTATGAAGATAATCAAAGTACAATTAATCTGGAATGAAGTGCAATTAATCTAAGAGCTTGAAAATAAAGATGAAATGCAGATTTACTCTAAAGAACTTGAAATAAATATGAGATTAAGCTATGAGCAAGTAAGAAAACTAATTATAATGAAAATGCAATATTAAACTAGATGAAATTAATCTAAAATATGCAATGAAAGCTTGAAATAATGAAATTGAGACAAAAAAATGCTATAGTTTAGTTACTCTCAAAATTCCTCCCTTTTGAATGAAGAATGAGGTTCATTAAATAGACAAGCCCGGGGAGAGAATGAAGAGGTTCTTGATTTGAAACTCCTGACTCTTCATTCCCAATTGAGACAAAAAAGCATGAATTACTTAATTAAAAGAATGTTTATTGCCACATAAGGGTGATCATTCGCATAATTTGAATTATTAATTCAAATAAAGGTGTCCATTCAAATAACAAGTAATATTAATTCCTTTTTATGTATATTTTTTTTTTATCAATAAACGACCGAGGCCTTGCTTTTTTCTTTTTATTAAATTTTCAATAATAATACATTTTTTATCCTCCGTTCATGCGGGCACTAGTAGGAAAGAACGGGGAAGAAAACCTCTAGTCTGACTCGGGACAAATGTCCAAAAAATCAAATGAGTTTTTTCCCTACTAGTGTAGGGTTATAGATGATCCGCAAATGAAATCAGGAGGGCATCCCCTACCTTGAACAATATAAAGGAGGCATACCTCCATTACCTACTTTTCTACTATTATTACATTGCTCACTCCGGGAGCGACTGGGCATTCCCATTATTACAATATTTCTTTGTTTTCATATTACATTACAAAATTTTACATTGCTCTCTTAAGGAGCTAATGGGCATACCCATTATTACACTACTTTTCGTTACACTGCTCTTAGCATAGGTCTTAGCACATATCCTTTCTGGATTATTCTTTTATCTTCATTCCTTCCTTTTCTCTATTTCGATTCCCTTTTAGGCTTTGCTTCAGTGCCTACCTATTCAGCTCTGCTCCTCATAGTTGAGAATCTGCAAAACAAGATAGCACTGCCACTTCTACCTTTCTATTCTAACTATTAGTATTTCATATTTTCATTATATCAGATTCATTAATTTACCTCTGTTCGTGCTTCTCTACTAGTTAATATTTCAAAACATAATATTTCAATTCATCACTACCTGTCAGAGCTTATTAAAATACATAAATACTCTCCTAAGCATAAAATCTGATGCAACAGTCTGATGATTAAAATCTTATCATAACAAGGCGTTGAGGATTAATATGCATTCTTGAGCACAATTTGATATTGATCTATTATACCATAATACATATATATATATATATATATATATATATATATATATATATATATATATATATATATATATATATATATATATATATATATATATATATATATATATATATATATATATATGGGACCCGATCTGATGGAATATCAGTTGGCTTTAAGAGTGTCCTGTTCTTTTCTTAACATTGTTCTTTAATCCATCCATATGTTATTATAGTACCTCTTAGTTTTAGTTAACAAAGAAATGTCGTAAAGGGAGAAAGGTGTCCAAAGTATGACTAATTTGAGGTAAAAAGAAGTCCACAGTATGATTAAATTAAATTATCAAAGAGATGTCATAAAGGGTGAAGGATGTTAACTTTCTACTTTTAAGGTCTTTTCCTTTTAATTACTTATGACAGGGCTTTATGCTGCTATCCACATTTAGGCTTGAACAAAAAATGGAGTTTTAAGTCTTATACGAATTCTAGCTAGTTATTTTCATTGATTATGCATGTTTTATTCACTCTATATGAATATATATGTAATAGTGATTTTGATACCTTAGTCTTCCATTCTTTTGTGCCTGGTTCTTATTTATAGTTATTTCTGTCTTTTCTTTTGTTACAAGCTTACGACTTTATTTTCCATGATAAGATTTATACTAAGATACCATATTGATATGAGGGCTCTTTTCAGAATTTCTGCAGCTTGTCCCTATTGAAGCTGAACAATGGTGCTTATCGAAAATACTTCCTACTATATACTAAGTATTACTTACATGATTGACTCATACTCCAAACCAAAAGTAAAGAACCTTCCATGGCCCCTGAGGATAAGTATCCTTCTATATTTCTTCCTTCTTTACCTCTTGGCCCCCTACATACTATATCCCTTTTACTCTTGAGTTACATACTGTCTTAGAGGTATCTGACAATGAAGAGAAGAGATTCATATCTAAGATAGCAGTTCAGGAAACCATATCATAAATCCATAGTCTATTTTAGAAGCAATCCAGATCAATTTTCTAATATCTGTTCTTAATAGAGTTTTAACATTCGCCATCAATAACTATCAGTTCCTATTTTGATTATCCTTATCTGTCTCTATCTAATCATATATATCAAAATTTGGCTTTATCTATGCCTTTATCTAAGTTTTCTATACTAATGCCTTCATATATTGTACCGTACCCTTCATTTCATTATACTAATCACCTCCTACATCATTCTCCTTGTCTTCTCCTTCTACATTAAACTTTTTGTATCTGCTGCTTCTCTACATCCCCAGAAGTTTTAGCTTTATAGTATTCAGGGGGTACTGCTTCAGGTCTTCCTTGAGTGGGATCCCTTCCAACCTTAGATATTCTTCCAGCCAGGTGTTGTCTGTCGTGGGGAGATATTCCAGCCATCACATTAGGAACATTACCTTGGGCTTAATCACCTTCCATTTTGTTTTGAAGTCCTCTTTATCTGGAACCCTCAAGATTGGGTATCTTTCCATTTATTTAATCCCCAATGTCCAACCTAGTGGCCATTGCATATAGTATTTGGGATGGGGTATCTCCATAAATTTGTTAATACTGCATACTGCCTCTTCCAGCCCTTCAAGGTATCTTGCTTTGAAAAGATCCTGGCACATTGCTATTGAGATCTGGTCTGAGGCTCCGGCCTTAAGAAGAAAGCAGACCAATAACCCTATTATTGAACCATTTGTGCTCCTCACATATTTGGTATCCTTCTCTATTTCTTCAAATATTCTCTCTAATGCCCATCTTGACGTGTCATCCTCCTTTCTTAGCAAGGCATTCCACCTCTCCAGCTCAGTATATCTAGGTGTCCATGCTCAGTATATCTAATCATATTTGCATGGGACTACCTTTTCCTACGTATGATGGTGTAGATTCTATGGTGATGGGTTATACCACTCCTTTTCCTTAACTTCCTTTAAGTCCTTGGTATATCTATATTTTGAATTTCCATCTTCCTCTGTTACTTTTTCTCTTTTTTTAACTACGCTTAATCTTTGGGAATTATATGTATTTCCTCTAGGTTCTGCCCATCTGCGCCTAGGTTAGCTAATTTGTCTGCTTTTGCATTTCCTTCCCTGTATATATGGTTAATAGTGTGGTTTTCTATGCTTTTTAAGAGTTCCTTAAGCTGTTCTATTGCTCCGTTTAATTTCCAATTTGGTGTCGATCCTTGTCTTATTGCATTAATAATGATTGCAGAATCTCCCTCTATTTCTACCTTATTCAATTTTAATCTTTGGCATAATTATATTCCTTCCAAGGTTGCTTCCATTTCTGCTTCGTTATTTGATTTTATGCCAATCGGTCTCATAATTTGAGCCACTTCTCTTCCTTCGCTATCATGGATACATACTCCTATTCCTGCTAATCCCGGGTTTCCTCTCGAAGCTCCATCGAAATTCATTTTGACCCAGTTCTCTGCTGGAGGTTTCCACTTGCAGTTTGCTCTCGCTTTTAGTTTATTGTTCTCTCCAGACCCTACAAAAGGGGGGATTTTGAGCCCATACCACTTTTTTCTTTGGTGATTGTCCTCAATGGAGAATTCTACATTTTTACTTCCTATCATATTTCTACAGTTCACTACTTCCACAACACATGCTTCAAGTTTAATCAAGAGTTTCTCCACTGGGATTTCTTTACCTTGAAAAATTCTCCTGTTACGCTCTTTCCATACTTCCCATACGAACATGGATGGTGTCATTGTCCTTATTTTGCTGAAGAGATCTTCTTTGACCGCTCTTGGCCAACTCTTAAAAACTGAAGCTAGATCTTTCTGTAGGGGGCCCATGACCCCTATTTTCTCTAGGGCCCACGTCCAGCATGTATTTGAGTATTCGCAGTTCAGAAGAAGATGATTCACAGTTTCTTCATCTTTTTTACAGAGGGGGCATCTGGATGGCCCCTGATATCCCAATTTTTTGAACCATTCTGCTGTTAGTATCTTATGCTGAATAGCCGCCCATGCAAACATGCCTGCTTTGGGGAGGTAGTCCTTACTCTAGCAGAGGTCAGTGGGTATCTCAGTTCGAGGGGACGTAAAGATTTCATCTGATAGCACCTTATATCCCTGTTTAGTATTGTAGTTACCATTTTTTGCTAAGGACCATATCAGGGTGTCCCTGCCCTTTCATGGTCTGAAATTACGGGTTTCCATTTCCTTTTCCAATTTTGTTTTGAAGCTAGTACTCATTAAGTCTTCCTCTATACACAAGGTTGAGGGTACTCCTATTCCATCCTTTGCTTTTAGTAATGTAGTTCTTAGCCAATTTTCCTTTTAAACTAATTATCTTGTCGATAGTCTCATCATCCTCCATGATTTTTTTGAGGGCCGGTCTCCCCCCCCACGAATCCTCCCAAAATAAGGTATCCTCACCATCTCTGATGTCCCAAGTAAGATGATTAATAATTACTGGGCTGCATTCCTTCATGAAGTTCCAAATCTGTGATCCATTTGGGAGATGGGAGGTCCTGCATATACTGTAAGGGTCTTCACCTTTTAAGTATTTGTGTCGAAGAATTCTTGCCCATTTTTCATGAGGGTCCTTGATCATTCTCCATACTAGTTTGGCTCCGAGTGCCAAATTTTGGGCTTCAATTTCCTTGATGCCCACACCCCCTTCGTCCTTGGGTTTGCATATATTTTTCCAGGTTATTAGTGCCAATTTGGCTTTATCTCCAGTGCCCTTCCAAAAGAAGTCCTTTAGTCTTTTTGAAATTTCCTTCCTGGTTTTGACAGGCATTTTGGAACTCATCATTTGGTAAATTGGAATTGCTGACAGTACCGATCTGATCATGACTGCCCAGGCCACATTTGAGAGCCATTTTCCTTTCCAGGATTCCATATGTTTGGCCATGGAATTCTCAATATTATTCCATAAGGAGGTTGGTTTCCTTGTAGAAAGGTTGATCGGCAGTCCTAGGTATTTAAATGGGAAGCTACCTTCTTTGAAATTGAGAGTATTATTGATAAGGCGTCGGGAGTTGGTCTGAGTGTTAGTGTAGAAGATTTCTGATTTCTCTGGATTGATCTTCTGACCAGATGCTTTAGCATAAAGATCCAAGATGCCTTTGAACACTTTTTCTTCCTGAGTATTGGCCTTACCGAACAGTAGGTTATCATCCACAAATTGCTGGTGGGTAGAAGCTTCTACATCTAAAGTGATCTTTATTCTGAATAGCAAGCCACTTTCCTTATGATATTTAATTGTTCTACCAAGGGCTTCAGCCATGATAATGTAAAGGAAAGGGGAAAGTGGATCTCCTTGTCTGAGTCCCTGTGAGCTTCCAAAAAAACCTTCAAGGGATCTATTTACCAGAACTGAAAATTGAACCATTGAAATACATTTAAATATTAGGTTAATCCATTGTTTTGCGAAACCAAATGATTCTAGGCATTTGCACAAGAATCTCCAGTCAACTTTATCATATGCTTTGCTAATGTCCAATTTAATAAGAATACTCACCTCTTTATTATTTTTAACTGAGTGAATGGCCTCATGCGCTATGATAACCCCATCTAGAATGGATCTACCAGGCACAAAGCCTAATTGTTCTTCTGAAATAATGAGTGGTAATAATGGCCTTAATCTATTTGCTAGAGTTTTCGAGAATAGTTTGTACAGCGTATTGTAGAGGGAAATGGGACGAAAATCTTGAAAAATTTCCGTATTTGCTTTCTTGGGTATCAGGGTAATGAAAGTGTTATTTAGTTTAGCTAGCATATGTCCTGAGTTACGCATACCTTCTAAGGCTTCCGTAATCTCTCTGCCCATGAAAGACCAGCATTTTTTAAAGAAGAAGGTAGGGAAACCATCTGAGCTGGGTGATTTATCCGGATGCATTTCCTTTAGGGCTCTAAGTATTTCTTCTTCCGTGAATTTAGAGTTCAGATTTTTATTATGATTTTCCTTTATGATTTTTGGAATGTGTTTAAGAAGATTGTTTTGGGCTATGAGGTTTGATTCTCAGGGATTCTAAAAAGAAGCTTACCGCCTCCTTTGCTATTTCTTGAGGAGTTTCTACAATCGTTCCCACCTTAGATTTGATTTTAGAGATCCTATTTGCAATTCTTCTTACTTTTACACAGTTTTGGAGGAATTTCGTATTTCTGTTGCCTTCTTTCAGCCAAGTTTCCCTTGCCCTCTAGCCCCAAAAGATCTCAACTTGGGAGATCGCCTCCTTGTAATCCTTAAGTATCTCCTATTCCTCCTCTTTAGATTTGATCTGGATTCCTTTTTTTATGATAGGTTTGTTGATTTTTTCTAATTCTCCTTCTAGTTTATCTCTTTTTTTGAAAATATTCCCAAAAATTTCTTTGTTCCAATTCACAAGCTTCCTTTTTATAAATTTTAGTTTTTTTGTAACCACAAATATTCTTGATCCTACAAACTTTTCTTCCTTCCACCATTCCTGTATTTGTTTAATACATTGTTCATCTAAAAGCCACATCTTCTCAAAGCGAAAGGGAACTTTTTTTGGCCTTAAAGGTTCCCGAATATTAAGTTCTAAGGGAAAATGGTCTGATCCTGGAACTGCTTTAACTTCATTTGTCATTGTGTAGTCAAAATACTCAAGGTCTCCGATAAATAGGAATCTATCCAACTTTTCAGCTATAAATTCAATATCTCTTCTTTTGTTGGTCCATGTAAATTGACCCTCAGCCGATTCTATCTCCATCGCTCTAATGTCCTCTATCCATTGATTGAATTCTATTCTTATTTTATTACCTAGGCTCCAACATTCAATTTTTTCTGACAGATACCTAATAGCATTAAAGTCTCCTCCAATGATGATATTTTTATTCTTATAGGATTCTAGTAGGTTCTTTATTTCTTCCCAAACTATTCTTTTTTCATGAAGGAATTTTGGTGCATAAATATTAATAATAATTAACTCCAGATTGGATCTAAAGCTGGTTAACCTCCCACATATCCATTGTGGGTTTTCTACTATAAGTGAGAAGGAGACTTGTCTTTGCTCCCATAGAATAACCAGCCCTCCTGAGGCACCTACCGCATCAACTCCATGGAGTTCCAGTTGTCCCAACTTCTTTTTAAGGGATTCATAGCTAACTTTTTGTAGTTTAGTTTCTTGGAGCATGATCACATCAGTTTTTAATTTAGTTAATTGGCTTTTAATAAGGCTGATTTTGTTAGGGGCGTTTAGGCCCCTAACATTCCAACTAAGTAGTTTCATAATTGGGTGGGAAGGTCCTTCCCCTTCCCTACATATAGAATGTCAGTAAGTTTTATTTGGCCTGCGGCTTTTCCTACCACTGTCCTTAACTCACGTAAAGATTTTCTGCCTCTGGTTTTGGTTGGTTTAGCAATATCCGGGGAGGTTTTCCCTTCTATAGTTTTGGCTAGACCTAGTGTATCCATACTAAGATTGACTCTATTTACTTTGTCTTCAATTAATATTTCCTCCTCCACTAGTCTCCCCAAGATACCCTCTAGGATGCCTTCCTGCTGTAAATCCTGGGCCAGTATGGCTGGGTCTAGTCCTAGGAATTCCATATCTTCATTTAATACATTATTATTAAGGTTATCAGTTCCAATTACTGGTTCAGGTTTGGTTTGAATACCTTGTATATTTTGGATCCAAACTCTTTGTTGATATTTCCATTCTTCTTGGTCAAATATTTGATCCATAAAAGTTTCCATTAGGTTATCCATAACAAAGTCTCCTAGTTTATTACATATTATTTCAATCTCTTGTGCTTTCCTCAGTTCTTCCTCTGCCAGGTTTTCCTTTGTCAGGGATTCCTATTCTGTTCTTGGTTGGGGGAGGGAGTCTGAATTAGTACGTGAGGGGGAGGTTGTTTTCTTTCTATTATTTTGATTTTTATGTGCCTCCTTCAAGTGTGGGCTCTCCAAGGTCGAGGGTGATTTTAAAGAGTTTTTGTGTGAAGTTGGAGATTTAGGAAAGTCCCCAAGAACGGATAAGATGCTCCTAGTATTTTTCCTGTCCGTGAGGGATGTTTCTGGGTTCTTACTAAGATTGTTTATGAACTCAAACCCCCCTTTTGATTCTAGAAATTTTATTTTCATCCTATCATTTGTGCCCTGGGGTGAGATTTCCTTTACCAGCCAAGGTGTCAGTAACGGGGTCTTCTGTATGTGTAATTCCTCAATAAAATCCTCTATAATCTTTGGGTTTATAATAATGATATTGGATTCAAAGGTTAGCTTAATGGGAGGAATGTGATTTACATGATAATTTAACTAAACAGCTATGATTACATTTGAGTAATTAGGATCGGTTTCAATTATTCTTCTGAATATTCCAATCAAGTCACCCACTTTTTTAATTACCTCAGTGTTGATGCATTCCATGGGAAGGTTTCCTAGTTTAATAGCTTTCTCAACTTGGAAGTCTCTAATTTTTTTAGGGTTAAAGAAGGGGATCCAAGGATTTGTAAAGAATGGGATTCCTCTGAATTTTAAGCAAGTGTTTTCTAATATATCCTTCTTTAAATTATTATTTTTGCAATCAACTAAAATAAAATTATTTGCTAAGATAAGAGTACTTACCTCCAGCGGCAGAAGGGAGATTAGACCTTTAGATATGTCTTTGATATGAGCTCCAGTGCCGGTCCATTTACAGATAAAACTTGACTCCGAAAGAGCCATCTGGTTGTTCTTTATCAAATTATTTTCTACCTGAACCGTTATAGGGTTTTGGAAATGATTTATCACTGGGGTTGCACAGGCTTGAGGTTGAGATTATTTGTCAAGTGGTGTGTATTTTATCTTTTCATTCCTTTCACTAATACCCTTCGATCCTTGATTGATCTGGTCCATGTTTGTAACTTGCACTATGCCTGAAACCCTCTGCCTCCGATGTGGGGGGCTATATGCTTGTGGTGATTTGTGGAGTGAATTTAGCTCCCTTTTTTCCCCCTTACTACGAGTCTGGGAAGGTGGTTTTGATGCTTGCAATTTCTTTTTTTCACTTAATTCTAGAAAACATTTAATCTGATCCTGCTTAGTTCTTGCTCGAGCTGGGGCTTTGCTTAGGATCTCAAAAGAGTTTTTGAGCTTAATATTACTACCTCCAGTTACCTTGTTAAATTTTTCCTTATGTTTTCTTTTGATAGGGATCCAATCATCCACTCGCGAGTAAAGCCCTTCGGGTATTATATTGGCCGCTTTCAATTCTCCTTCTGTTGTTGCTGGTTTAGGGCCATTGATGTATCTACCTAGTAATTGGTTGCTCAAAGGGACCATTGAATTCTTCATATTGTTAATTTCAGAAACCCTACCTGGGTTTCGATTCCATTTTTCCAAAAGGCTCCCGCATTCCATAGCATACCTAGTCTTATTAAAAAATTCAAACTGAGCATCTAGGGTTTTTACCAAAAAGATTTTACTTTTAGACGTTTGAGAAGGGTGCCGGACTACGCAGCAAGTAGGGGGTGGCATGTGCTCCTGAGCCTTATTCAGGACGGCCTTTGCATCGTTTACTTCAACATCTCCCTTAGCCTCTTGAAGGCTTCTAGCTTTCTGTCTAGCAATGGCCGCTTTCAGATGGTCGTAGGTGGGGTGTGGATGTCACACATTCTTTGTTGTGCACTTATCAGCTTTGTGACCATACAAGTAACAATTGAAGTAGTAACCTGTCAAACCCTGCATCGCGTCGGAGGGGGAGAAGAGCTCTCCATGATGGGAGCCAAATTTCGTATTGTCAATGAACCCTCGAGGGTGCCTTCTGTCATTGCGAGCAATGGAGAATTTTCCTAATTTAGTTTGCATGGTCACCGAAAAAAGTAGAGTTTATTACAAGAATCTCAATTTTTTCCTTTTTATGTATATTAGCCAAACGGGGTGGGTTTAATTTAATTTAAAGCACTTAGGACTTTAGAATTAAATTAATTTATCATAGGGGTAATTTAGCTAATAAAAGTTGAAGACTTTAGGAATTAATTATAATATTTGATTAATGCAATTTAGGGTTTTTGAAATTGACATCAAGTCAAATTAAGTCAAGTAGGAGAGAGAAAATTGCCTAGTGAACTAGGACTTTGATGATGTAAAATTGACGAAAATGCACCAAAATTGATTGAATTTAATAGGTGCCAATTTTGGGGTATTACATTTTCTCCTCTTTGAATTGATGTGTGAAAAACAAGTTTATTCAAAGAATAGTCTAAAGTGACAAATGACAAGAATTCAAAAGTCTAGTTTAGGGTGCCAAGACACCGAATAGATCAAAGCATTATTTTTCGAAGTCTAAGTTAGATTGTGAAGATAACGGTCTTGAGAGAACCAGAATCAAGGTTAGATTGCCCCAACACCAATTGATGAGAGATGCAGACTTAGGACTGTCTCTAGAATTAGGGTTAGATTGCCCCAATATGAAGCTTAGCCCTCCAAGACCCAGGTTAGATTGCCCAGATAATGGTCTAAAAGATATTTTGAGAGCCATCTCCAGAATAAAGCTTGACTCCCAAGAATTAGGGTTAGATTGCCCCAATACCTAAAATATTTTGAGAACCATCTCGAGAACGAAGCTTGATTCCTGAGGATCTGAGTTAGATTTCTTAGATACCTAAAAGATGGATGACTAGATAGCAAGATACGAGGCACCGAGATGCCCCTAGCAATGAGAACTGATGATTCAGATCAGACTGATTCAAGAATTGATTCGACAAGATTCAAATGATGCAATCATCCTTCCCCCTCGGGAGCAAAATCGAAAGATGATAGATCAAAAGGATGATTGACAATGAGAGGTTGCAAAGCATAAGAAATTAAACTAGATTCAAGAAGCTACAGAAGAAAATTGGAGCAATGCAAAGGTCCTATTGACCATGTTTGACCATGGTTGACTATGATTGACCAGATTTGACTAGAGTTGGCTAGAGTTGACTTTGATGAAAAGAGAAAAGATCTTGAAAACATGATGCAAAGATGAGGGTCTGGTAGGAAGATGACGCCAGAAGGTTGACTGCACAAGCGTCCGATCCCAAAGGGTCTTAGAATTTAAAATGCAATTTTGAGCTACCTAGAGATGTCAAATTTTGATTTCGATCCTGAAAATTTGTGCAATCATGATGAAACTAGGATGAAAGATGAGAACCTTCGATGAACAAAAAAACAATCAAGAGAGTACCAAGATATCATCTCAAATGCAAGCTTAACATGAAAATGCAAGCCTAAGCTAAAATGCAAGCCTAGAATGAAAATGCAAACCCTAGGACTTGGTTGTTGGACTCACCGTATTTATCATCATAGAGTTCGTTTAGGCATGGGACGATCACAAAATGCCATACAATCCCCACTAACATTACAATCATGAGAATATGAATATGACATAAGTCTTCAATTTGTCGAAATGAGGTGTAAGCATTAAGGCACAAGAAGCCAGAATGACCTGAACACCTATTCCTTTTGATTTAGCAAGTTAACATAAGCATCAAAGCACAATTGCTAGAATGACTTGAATGTTTCTTTTGAACAAACACACTAGACACACAAGAGTTCCTTCCTTAGCCAAAGAATGCTCGCAGTGACCCTTACGTTCACTTAGCAAGATGAGCGTTAGCGATTTTACTTGTAGCAGAAAGAAGTCACTCAAAATAGACAAGGAGAAGAACCAACCTCACCAAAGTGTCCATATAAAAGGAGTCAAAGTACGCATGGCCATCCAATACGAGATGAAGGATCTTATAGATGGACACCCCTCTTAGATAGATTCTTTGGATCATTGGAACTAAAACCAGAAAGAAGAAAGCCAAGAAAAAATCATGCCCCCAGTCTTCGCATTTTTTAGTCAAGAAAGACATCTTAGATTTGATCGAGGGGAAATGATAAAGAAAATAAGTAAACAAGAAAAGGAAAATCTCAGCATGCTTCAAAGGAACACAAAATCAATTTTAGTTTCAATTTACGTTTGTCTTCAAGCGGATTGAAGTCAAATCAGAAGCATACAATGTTTAAAGTCTCGACAGGATAGCGACAGTAGGCAGATGCAGTGAGAACCACTGGTGACCATCACGAGAGACAAATTCTCAAGAAGATATCGAAGCATGGACCAAGTATCAACAAGCGAACGTAGTGAGAACCACTAGTGATCGATACAAGGAAGAGTCTCGAAAGAGAGAATAAAGCATGAGTGAAATATTAGCAGGCAGATGCAGTGAGAACCACTGGTGACTGATGTAAGGAAGAGATCCTGAAAGAGAGGGGTTCAACTAAGAGCTAAGTATCAGTAGGTAGGCATGGTGAGAACCACTAGCAACTGATACATGAGAGATCCTCAAGGAGAGAAATCTCAAAAGTAGCTAGGCATCAGCATGCAAACGCAACGAGAATTGCTGGTGACTGATGCACAAACAAAACTTCTGAAAGTGATAGGACAATGGCCCCTAGACTAGGAAGGTGCCCCCAAGTGTGAACCAGTTCCAATCCATGAAGAGTCAAGGAAAATCTGAAAGCAAGTGCATGAGCTGGCAAACTAAAGCAGGAAACAAACTAAAAGCAGGAAACAAACTAAAGCAGGAAAGCGGGAAAGCAAACTAAAGTAGGAAACTAAGAGCTAGGCGATGCTGAGATGAGATGTAGCTTCAGGAAACAACAGGCTCCTCTTTACCAGGTTTTCACCATCTTTGCAGAGATTCTATTTTTTCTACCATGACGCCTGTTTACCAGGTTTTGATCAATGGCACATTTTCTTCTTTTCAATTTTTTTTTACTTTTCTCTTTTTTAAATATTTTGTATTTTTTAATATTTCATTTTTTTGTATTTTTTATCTGTTCACTTTTTTTGTATTTTTTGAATTTTCTATTTTTTTTTATTATTATCAAGGTGCCTGTTTACTAAGTTTTCACCAAGATAATAGATACATCAAAGCGCTTGTTTACCAAGTTTTCACTAAGATGATCATTTTTTCTAGACATTTTGCAATTTTTAGGATTTTTTGCAAATATATCATTTTTTTTTGGATTTTTTCAGGACCAATAAGTATGTACATGAGTACATAGAGAATGCCTCAGCTATAGAATTTCTTCAAGTGAAGAGTGTTGATAGGATCTTTGAGTTGTTCTCCTTCAGTAGTAATCTTTGAGAACACAGTATCTTGTAGTAGTAGTTAGCTAAGAAGTTGTAGAATTAGAACCAGTAGTATCCAACTGTCGAGAGATCCATGGTCAAGGAAAGGTTACTTAAGTGAGAACCACAGATATCCTCGTGGACACATCTTAACTCTCTGTCAGACTTCCCATGCTCTAAACACTTAGGGAGAGTACGTTCTAGATTTCTCTTAATCATGTCATTAGGGATGAGGAGATGTTGATATGCACTTTAGGAAAAGGCAAGATGGAGTGAAGAGGGTAAAGTATGAGAGCCAAGGGTGATGGAATGGAGGGAAGCATGAGAATTTTGGAAGCTCAAATGGCAACTTTGATTTTCCTTTTGGAACCCACGTAGCTTTTGATTTTTCCTTTTTTTTTTAAAAAAAAATTATGCTGAGGTGCTTTTGATGACAATGCTTGTAAGATGGATTTCAAGACCCATTTTTGCTTTTGATTGTCTTCTTCTCTTTGAGGACCTTTGGGGTCTTTTGAACACCTCTATTTTTTTTCTTTTTTTGTAGTCACATGTTGATTAGATGGGACATGGTGACCTTGATATATAAGTGGATTCTCATTATTTTTGTTTTTATGTTGCACATCCAAGTTACTTCCAAAAGACTCAAGAATAGTGGAAGAAAGAGGCTTATATGACTGGTTTAGGTGTAGAGGTGGAAATGGAAGTGGGTGAGCCACTTATCCTGGGGAGAAGGGGGGAAGAGAAGTCAATGGGATGGGCTCGAGTGCAAAGATATCAGCATCATCTTCATCATTTATAAGTGAATTAGATAGATCAAGAAAGTCATCTTCCATAGAATGTTGTCGATTGTGAGTTGTCTTAGAAGAGTCAAATAAGTTTGGAGAAATATTATTTGAGCCTAACCGAGATGACCTTTTCCAAGAATTAGGTCCCCTTTTAGGTGGCAAGAGCACATGAAGATTCCATGAGACTATAACAGGATGGGGTCTTACATACCCATGATTTGCTAGAGTAGTAAAAGTATAACTTGGAGTAGATGGCCTAAGAGCCATAGGAATGATCTCCATAGGAGGGTGGAAAGGATCATCATCAATTTCTTGATCTGGAGGATTAGAACTTCCTCCTCTTTCAAAGTTGGTAGGACCAACATCTTTGTGTACAACATCAACTGGTATTTTGGTAGTAGCATCTGATATGGAGTCCCATTCATATTCCTTTGAGTTCATTTCACTGTGGCGACACTATTAGATGTAATTAGCTAGAGATATAGTAGGCGATAGATCTTCTTTATTGCTATCATCTATCATAGGAAGTGTTTCTTCAACAATAGGATCTTTCTCAGTAGCAAAATTGGAGTAATCTAGAAGAGGCATACCCTGAGGCATACCCAAGATAAGGGAGACATCAGCTATTTTCCCCCATTTAGTATGTGTGCCATTAGAGTTAGTAGTAGTAGAAGTCTGTTTAGTAAAGTGGATAAAATCCTTCTAGTGAGGACCATGATCATGTTCTTGAGGCACTTGAGAAGGTAGATAGGACTCACCCTAGTAGTCTAAATTAGGATTTTGAATATTCAAGAGCCTTTCATGTGTCATAGGCTAGATCTTTGTGTCCTTGTATGAGTGAAAGCTACAGCTAGGTTGATCAAGCTCATGGCCCTGATATTCAATACCAAATCTGTCTTCAGAGGGCCTCTCATAGGAGTGTGGAGATGGAGGAAGAGCTATTAGTGATAAGATGGACCCCATCTGATATTCCCCCATGCTAGTATCTTTGATCTGTAGGGTCTATTATATCTCTTTGAGTTTAGCATTATAAAATTCTGTAAATTCCTCATTGGTCAGAGCAAGGCTATCACCAGATTCTAGGAGCATATTGCAAGTGAACAGGGGAGCATTATGGCTTGAGGAATGATCACCTTCTGTAGAGAAGGGAAAGTGATGAGGTGAGGTCGAATGACCCACAATAGATTGAAACTGATCGAGATCAAGATCTTTGGGGATGTTTTCCTCAATGAGGGCTTAATCCATAAATAGTTTTGGTTTGGATGTTGAAGGCTCGGGACCTTTGAGAACAATCTTCACACAGGATTGAGTGATAACATTTGCATAAACTGGAGATGATGTGGGGTTACAAGAGGGAGGCACAGGGCCTCACAAGACAAATGGAGCTTTGGGTTTAGGAGCATCCTCGCTCCTCGGAGAAATGATCATGTCACAGTATTCAACATCAAAAGGTTCAATCTCATTGGTGACAATGTCTCTAGTATCATACGTATAGTTGACCACATCATTGGTACCTTTAGACTTGGATAATTCATTTTTCCCATGAGGAGGAAAGGAGTCTTTAAATTCCTGATGATTTGAATTCCTGTTATGGTTCTACACCAAAGTCCTATAAACCACATCAAGAGGTTCTCCCAAGGAAGTGGAGTCACGCTCGTGTTGAGAGATCCAAGGTTTTTTTTCTAGTTAATCTTGAAGGTGGTTGAGTTTCCATCATAGCCTTCTTAGTGGCATTGATCATTTGCATGCTAGAGCTGAGATTAAAGACAGACTTTGAGGGTTTTGGCGTCACATTGTCAAAAACCCTATCATTCATAACATCTATGTTTCTATTGACAATCTTATCCTTATCCCTGTTCGAGGGAGAAGGTTGTTTCTTGTTGTCTTTGTTCAAATTCAATCCTCCCTTCTTGACCATAAATGCTTCTATCATCATAGCTCACCTAATCATATTGGCAAAAGTGATGGGACCTTGCAATCGTACTTGGTATCCAAAATCTGGGACAAGATTTTCTAAGAAGATATAGAGCTTTTCAGACTCGGGTAATTTACATGGATACTTTGTGCAAAATTGTCTCCATCTCTTGAGAAATGTTAGGAAAGGTTCCCCTTGTCTTTTTTTCAAATTGCAAAGGTGTCGGATGTTGACCGGATGTTGTATATATTGTGGGATTCATCATAACACTTGTCATTTCAAGATTGACCATGACCTTGATCATTCTGAGATTGCTCATGGCTTTTTTTGAATTTACCTACCCCTCAAAAGTGGAATGGATCTCCCATCTTGTTAGTAGTATTCTGAGAGATCATGAAAATAAGATTGAAAGAGTTGATAGGTTTGATTCTAGAAAGTGACCCTTCAGAGCCTTGCTGGTGTTGAAATAACAAGTTATAATATTCTTGAAATAACAAGTCAGACTGTATCTGAAATAATGGATTGTAATACTCTTGGAATGAGAAGGAATGTGATGATCCCTCACAACACTCAGATTGTGTGACAGGTTCAGAACAACCTCTTCCTTGTCCAATACCAAGAATGGGGAATGTATTGCTGCTTCTAGTTGTAATAGTCATAGGCTAAGATGTGACGAGAGAAGACTTGGGATAATGCTAGACTCTATCTCTAAGATAACAAAAAGGAGATAGATGGCTACAATATCCAAGATGCAAGATGGACCTGGTACAAATCATCAAAAGAGGGGGCTAGAATAGCTGAGATAAGACTATCACAACATGAGATACAAAAGGCATAAAGAGATGAGGTAAACCAACGAGAGACAACATGAGTCAAAGCAAAGATCGATCAATTCCTAACTTGAGACAACTAGTTTCTAACAATGAATGACAAGAAAATAGAAAAATAGACCTGAGACAAAAAAGCAGATCAGATAAAATGTCAAACAATCAATGAAAAATAGGTCTCTATTTTTGAAAACTGGGCTACAGTCTCGCTTGAGAAAGTGTTCTAAAAAATGAAACTTCACGTGGGAAAATCCAAAATCTAACAGTTTGACATAGTTTTCAAGGTAAAAACTTGAATTTTGAGATACAACCTGAATTGATGTCTGACAGAAAATCTAGTTTCCTGATAGTTTTGAAGAACAGTTTAATCAACAATCTTGTTTTGAGGTTTCAAGCATTCGTTTAAAGACACAAAGGTTTAGATCAAGCAGTTGTGATATAAGAAGTAGTCATTAACAGACCTATCAAGGACAAAGCAACTTGATAGCATCAGGGGAGTCTTTGTTTGATAATGATTGGACAATGTTTAACACTCGATAACAAACACATAGCTTATCCCTACCAAAAAAATGGTGAGAAGACAAAACCTTTGCCCCATTGCTTATGTGCATACATGCACCTCACACAGCTATGTCACCCCCTAGAGGGCGCTTGTGTTTTTGGTATTTCCAAGGACTCAATAGTATATGTTCAAAGGTTACCCTTGTGGCAGGGGCTAGTGTCATATACCACCTTCAAGCATCCAAGTGTATTCCTATGATGGGAATCTACGAGAGAGATTCTTCCCCCTCCCTGGGCAAAGATTATGACTCCTTTCAGAGGTGAACTGGGTAGGCCACTAGTTAAGGAAAGTTTTTAATAGGCTTTCATTCATACTAACCTTCGGTGCCCCCGATATAGGGTTGAGGCCTCATAGCCACACCAACACTTTAAAGTCGTACACCCCTGCAAGCAGAGCTAGGAGCGGCAACGCTCAGTACAACAAACAAGGCCTTCTTAAGATGATAGTCAAAATCATGAGAAGGAAGCTAATATGGCTTTGGAGTCTTTAGACTCAACAAAGAATTCTTTATTAAAGTGAGGTGGAATCACCGATGATAGGTGCGTACTCACTTGGGTCATTCCTAGAGGTTCAAATTCTGGCAGGTCCTCTAAAGGTGACACAACTTGGCTTAGATCTGAGGGTTTGATTTTCTATTTCTTTCAAAGAGAGAAGAGCATACTTCTCTACCTCATCACTTCACCCAAACACATCAAGCAAGTTCATCACTGAGTTAGCTTCACTCCACCACATCTACAAGCTTTTGGGTTTCTAGTTCTCTCAAAGAGAGAAGAGCATAATCCCCTGGCAAGTAGAAGTGTAAAGATTCACTACCTTTCTCCACTTCCCTAAGAATTTTTCATATTAGTAAGATCATTAGGTTTTCAGGTTCATTCATGGTCATCACCTCCATGTAATGAAGAGCCAAATTCCCTACTCACTATCAAAATTCTCAAGAAATTTTAACGGAGCCCTATTTAGACTATGTGAATGAAAGCAAGAAAAAAACATGACATTTTAGCAAGTCTTTGACTATCGTCCTGTAATCAAACCATTAGCATGTTTTATATTCTTCAACAAACATCCTGCAGAAAATTGTTATGCTATGAAAATAATAGAAAAATGGAAATTAACAGCAAACAGGAACTGTTAGAAATCTGGAACAGGAAAGACAAAGACTGAAAAATTTTAAAATAGTATCCAAATCTCACGCAAGGAAGTACTCCACAACGCGCGAGAAATCACAAGGTGTTGCATGAGGATGTAATAGTTCATGTGAGAGAGTGCTGCTGGGAGTGAAACTTTGCGTAGTATGCTCTAGATTCTCGTGTGAGAATCTGTACACAGACAGTACGGACACACGAAAGAGCTCAAATTTCCTATCAGAAAAAAATTGAGGATGAGGCCAGAAATTGATCTTTCTACCCCACGGTGGGTGCCAAAATGTATGTGGTTGAACATAGACCTCTAATCCAACTACACACGCAACATAGTCATTACTCACATAATCGAATTACGAAAGAGAGTATTGATTACTCAATTCAAAATTCATGGTGAAGCGACCTGTTGCCTCCTATGTAGATGGGGTGTTTGATTACTCTCAAAACAAGAGCCAACAACCATAAGACTAATACTACAATGGAGGATTTCAAAGCTATGAAGATAATCAAAGTACAGTTAATCTAGAATGAAGTGCAATTAATCTAAGAGCTTGAAAATAAAGATGAAATGCATATTTACTCTAAAGAACTTGAAATAAATATGAGATTAAGCTATGAGCAAGTAAGAAAACTAATTATAATGATAATGCAATATTAAACTAGATGAAATTAATCTAAAATATGCAATGAAAGCTTGAAATAATGAAATTGAGACAAAAAAATGCTATAGTTTAGTTACTCTCAAAATTGCTCCCTTTTGAATGAAGAATGAGGTTCATTAAATAGACAAGCCCGGGGAGAGAATGAAGAGGTTCTTGATTTGAACCTCCTGACTCTTCATTCCCAATTGAGACAAAAAAGCATGAATTACTTAATTAAAAGAATGTTTATTGCCACATAAGGGTGACCGTTCGCATAATTTGAATTATTAATTCAAATAAAGGTGTCCATTCAAATAACAAGTAATATTAATCCCTTTTTATGTATATTAGCCAAATGGGGTGAGTTTAATTTAATTTAAAGCACTTAGGACTTTAGAATTAAATTAATTTATCATAGGGGTAATTTAGCTAATAAAATTTGAAGACTTTAGGAATTAATTATAATATTTGATTAATGAAATTTAGGTTTTTTGCAATTGACAGCAAGTCGAATTAAGTCAAGTAGGAGAGAGAAAATTGCCTAGTGAACTAGGACTTTGATGATGTAAAAATAATGAAAATGCACCAAAATTGATTGAATTTAACGGTACATTGGTACACGAATGTCAGAGTCTCAAATGGTAAAAGAATCACTACCACCCGACCTCGTGAACCTAAATGGTCCACTCCCACCGTGCTGAGGAGATAACATCAGATCCCGCTCAGATAACAAACAATGTCAGAATAAGCTATGGAAGAGATCCTGAAAGCTTCTAACTCAAAGGGTACAAAAAGGACAATAAGGTAAAACATACTCAACCAGAGGCAACCAACACTCGTAGGATACCTAAGATGTATAAAGGAAGTGTCATCACATAAGCCAACTCTAAGGTTATCCTAGTAGTCTCTTCAGACCTCAACACCCTAGTGACTCTATGTGGTATTAGTAACCTCTCATGTAGACAAGGTACTAGCTATGCCATATCCAGTCCACATAGGTGGCAAGCATCTTCTCACTCCCATCCTAGTCAAAACTCAATCATGAACTCAATCATGGGCGAGGCACATAGTATCTTATTAGATTCATTTTAAACTCTCAATGTTATTAATTATCACTTATTAAGCTACTTGTAATAGGATCCTTGTAGCCACTTCTAGGCTCTGATGCCAATTACAAGCCACTTCCTGATATACAGTCAGATAACCTACCCTAGGGTTTCACAAGATCAAGTATAACTCTGAGTTAACACAACAAATAATCTCAATAACTAGCCCAACATGCAAGACTAGAAAACATCAAAGAACAAACCCACCTAGGGTTAAAAGAACTCATACAATCCAACAGAGTATGCAAGGAAAAGAAATGAGATAATCAAAACACTCGATACACCCGCCTCTGGATTACATCCCCAAAAGTCAACTACAAACCCTAATAAAAAATCCAAGAAAAATTGCCCAGAAGCAACTAAAGTCACAACGATAAACCATGTTTACTCATGAAAGCACATGAAAAATTTACTAAATAATAAAATACCAGTTAATTAAATAAAACAATCTTTATCATAAAAATTCACCATTGATAATTCAAATAATTGCTCAAATAGAAAAGAGCAAAATTAACTTAAATTAACATCTAATAAATGTACCCATTAAAATAAAACAATCAAGATTGATTTTTAAAAAATAACATTTATAACCATACAATAAACAAACATCCTTTTTAATAAACATTAAAATAAAATTTACACAACTAAAAATAATTAAATATTAAAATTAATTACAAAGGAATTTTTAAATTACAACTAAAATTAACATTTTAAAACTTAATAATAAATAAAAATTTATGAAAAAATTGAAATTTAAGCAACTCTTTCAAAAAACAATAAAAAAAGTATATAAAATAAAGGGGGGGGATCCACAGCCCCATGCACCCACTGCTGCTCATGCAAGCCCATGAGGAGACTGACGCGCATGTCAATACCTCGTGGTACTGTGCGCACGGTAGCCAATAAAGGCGTTGCCCAATTTTTTAAAAATCATTTGTTTATATTTATATTTTAAATATATTTTCCTTTCAAACAAAACTTTTTAAATAGAAAAGTTTTTTGATTAAAGCTTTTAATTCTAACTTCTATAACTTCTAACAGTAACTAGTTGAGCTACAATAGAAAATAATAAATAGCTTACATTTAACTGATTTCATCAATTTCCAAAACTAGGGTTTCCCATAGGACCCCTTTTTCCATAAAATTCAAAAAGAAAACATTTAACCAAAATAATCTAGATTGCAAAACCTAATGAAAATATTCTAAATTATGAAATCAAGAATGCATGGAGAAATATTTCTATAGGACTAGCTCCAAAATAAAGAGAAAATACACAGAATAAAATTCCAGACAAGATAAACAACGGGCACGAAAAAAATAGTAATTTAAAATTGATGAAACATTAATTTCTAGAATGATCGAATCCTACCTCAAAAATGACACCAAAGAGAAAAACTGACGAAGACCAGAATCGAAGGAATCCAAAGCTACTAGCCAAGTGCTTGACAAAATCCAACCCTTTCCAAAATCTCTCTCCAAACCTATGTAATCGAATAATGGCTAAACCCTCAACACATAAAGGAATTTACCTTCCACATGCGAGAATTCAAACTCCACTCCAAGAGAGCTTTGCATAAAAATAAACTCTACTTTTTAGTTCAATTTTCAGTTGAACTAGAGTCTCTTCTTCACTTTTCCTTTTATTGAAAGCACATAACCAAACTTTAACTAATATTATTTATTTTATTTTATTCAATTATGATTGTGCAACTTAATGCACTCAAATAATTAAAAATAAAACATTTAGTCTAACATGATTACCACATGCTCAATTAACCCTTAAATTAACTAATGCATTTTAATTGAAAAAGGGATACATTTACAATTACATAATTCTAATGTGCAAGTATTTAATTAATTTCCATTAATTAATTGCTTCCACTATACAATAAAAAATAATAATAATTAAACTAAATAATTACATTTATTTACTTTCCAATTAAATAATATCCCACAGCTAAAAAATAGAATGATCTAAATATAGAAATCACACCAATCACCATAAATCAAAAGAATCAAAAAGACCTAAGGACCCACATTCATACTCAAGGACAAGGGTATAAACTCACGCTAATTGGATGAGTTTAGAAGGATAGGAAACATAGCATCTTGTCCATTATTTAGGACAATATTATGGCTTAGGTTAGGATTTGGAATTGAATATTATCTCCCCTCTTTTACCATTGAGACTAGCGATAGGGCATGCTCATCTTGACAATTCAGGGAAGTCAATGCTCGGTACCTACAAACCTGCATAAGAGACAAGCATGTGCATATATGTATAGAGATATAACAAACAATGGCAGGGATTGACCGATCGTGTGGATCTCGCAAGCAAGTAACTATGACTCCATCCCTCAACCACATCGAGCACATCAAGCAGAAATATAAAAGCATACATGAACACCATACACATGCAAGTATGGCGTAAGTATAATCATCATTATAAATAACATTTTGAAACAAGTATAACATCATCATAAATAAAAGCATATAACTAAGTCAATATATAATCATCATAAACATCCATTTATTAAAGATTCATCATGAAGTGACATACATCCAAAATCATAATAACACTGAAATATCAAAGCACACATACAAGTGGCCTAAAAGAGTTTGGCAAGGATAACAAGAAAGAAAACTATGGAGGGGTACTACAACCACCTCCCCTAGAAATAGGCTTACTCTTGGAAGCCTACAAACAAAATAGGAACATAAGTCCCATAAACATCGCTACACCCAACTGAAATCTAAGCAAACGATCACTGAGTAGGTCCCATTGGACCCTTTTCTGCCCAGTGGTTCAAACTTTGAAGATCAAACCCTACTGCAAAAGCCCTATGGGATCTACCTATATCATCGACTATAGGCTCAGAAGCTGTCGGCCTCTGTCCTGAATGCTAATTTGAATGCTGGGGACATTTGTTTGGTTTATGATCATATTGGCCACAAGAGAAACAATCTCCATTAAAACCTCCCCCTACCAAAGGTGCACTAGACTGCTAGAAGCTACCTCTACTAACATCCTGATGAAAACTCTAAGCAAGCTAACTATAAGATTGACTCTTGATACGCTGACGATTAAGGAAGTTCTTGGACTAAGAACCACCACCCTTAGATGGGGAAGAGAACCCCTTCTTCTATTGTTCTTGATAACCTCGTGAAAAGGTAGAAAGGTTTTGAGAGTTTTCATTCTTTTGAGACTGATTCCCCTTGGAATCACTAGGTTGAACACCTCTCTAACCACCATGACCCAACACTAGATTTGCCTTTGTAAGAGTAGCCTTAATGGCTGCATCTTTGAGGGTCTTAGGCTCAAAGAGTAGAAAATTCCCAATTATTCAAGAATTCAACCCCCTAACAAAGTGTTGTATCAATAAGGTTGTATCATGTCTGAAGCCAGCATACTATTTGAGCTCAAAGAATTTATGCTCTTACTCACCCACTGGCATAGTCAACTATCTTAGATTGTGGAACTCATATGCTCTTTGTCTCATCCACTGATCAGAAAGGAAATGCTCTCAGAAGTTCTCAAGGAACAACTCCCAAGTCACGGTATCCATCTGAACTGCTAACTTCTCCTCTTCTATTTTCCACCATACTATTGCAAAATCAATGAGCTACATAAATGCATATCTGGCTTTAGTATTACTACTAAAGGGATGCATAGCAAAGCTCCGCTCTAAAGCTATCAACCAAGTCTCAACCTCTAATCTAGTACCTTTCCCATTAAAGGGAATAGGTCATCCCCTCATCAGGTCGCTCATATGGTTCACTGCCACAACTATAGGGTCCACAGTGAAGCTCCTCCTTAGAGGGCTCCTGGATCTCTCCCTCCCCCTCTCATCCCTTTGAGAAAAATGGGAAGCATCCTACTCTACTCTTCCCTGCTCATGACCAAGACGATCTAAAATCACCTGCAAGAGTTGTCTCATATCAAGACCATCCTGACGATCCTCTCTCTACTCACCCCTAGACTGCTGGTGGTGACTCTCCTGACTGACACTTGTAGAAGGGCTAGGCTATCTACCCCCTCCACAATTACCAGTATGACCTCTACCATGACCTCTAGTAGCTCTAGTCACAGGCATGATTCCTACATCATACAGAGATCCAAAAACATCTCTCAACATAACTCAAAACAAAAACAAAAGATAACATAAACACAATGCAATGGTCTGAAATCAATAATGTTTTATGTCTATGTTTAGTTTCAAGTTTTGATAGTTTATACATCTAATGGGCACACAACTTCCCAGAGTTCCCAATGTAGAACCCAGTGCTCTGATACCAAGTGTAATGCCCTGCCAGGGAACCTAGGAGAACTTAACTTAAATATGCTACTAAGTTTGCAGAATATTTTTTAAAAGTGTTAACATTCAACAACATCAATTTTTTACAATGCGGAAGCAATACAATGAAATGAACAACTCACATAGGTTACAACTCTCAAGGATTCCATGACGAAGATTACGTGAATATAAAATTAATTAATTTAGATTAGACATAATTATAAACTCATATAAATAAATGAAAGATAAATGAAACACCATATAAAAGATAACATAGGTACAACTGGTACCATAAGGTATCCATAATAACCTACATCCACTGCACATGTCGCAGGGTATGTAACACAAAACTAAAATGAAGTACAACATGATATCTTTGAATATCTGAAACACTAATACGTGACCACATAGAAAAGAATAATAGTAACTCATCTCCATCAATGAAGATAAAAAAGGAGCAACTACCACAAGGATCATCCAGCACTAGTACATGAACGTCAGAGTCTCAAATGGTAAAAGAATCACTACCACCCGACCTCATGAACCTAAATGGTCTACTCCCACCGTATTGAGGAGATAACATCAGATCCTAGTCAGATAACAAACAACATCAGAACAAGCTACGGAAGAGATCTTGAAAGCTTCTAACTCAAAGGGTACAAAAAGGACAATAAGGTAAGATGTATAAAGGAAGTTTCATCACGTGAGCCAACTCTAAGGTTATCCTGGTAGTCTCTTCAAACCCTAGTGCCCTAGTGACTCTATGTGGTATCAATAACCTCTCGTGTAGACAAGGTACTAACTATGCCATATCCAGTCCATGTAGGGGGAAAGCATCTTCTCACTCCCATCCTAGTCAAAACTCAATCAGGAACTTAGGCATGTACAAGGCACATAGTATCTGGCATCAATTACAAGCCACTTCCTGATATACATTCAAATAACCTACCCTAGGGTTTCACAAGATCGAGTATAACTCTAAGTTAACACAACTCATAATCTCAATAACTAGCCCAACATGCAAGGCCAAAAAACATCAAAGAACAAACCCACCTAGGGTTAGAACAACTCATACAATCCAACAGAGTATGCAAGGCAAACAAATGAGATAACCAAAACACCCGATACACCTGCCTCTGGATTACATCCCCAAAAGTCAACTACAACCCCTAATAAACAATCAAAGATAAATTGCCCAAAAGTAACTAAAGTCACAACGATAAACCATGTTTACTCATAAAAGCACATGAAAAATTTGCTAAATAATAAAATACCAGTTAATTAAATAAAATAATCTTTATCATAAAAATTCAGCATTGATAATTCAAATAATAGCTCAAATAGAAAAGAGAAAAATTAACTTAAATTAACATCTAATAAACGTACCCATTAAAATAAAACTATCAAGATTGATTTTTGAAAAATAACATTTATAACCATACAATAAACAAACATCCTTTTTAATAAATATTAAAATAAAATTTACACAACTAAAAATAATTAAATATTAAAATTTATTACAAAGGAATTTTTAAATTACAACTAAAATTAACATTTTAAAACTTAATAATAAATAAAATTTTATGAAAATACTAAAATTAAAGAAACTCTTAAAAAAATAATTAAAAAAAGTATATAAAATAAAGTGGGGGGACCCATGGCCCCACACGCCCCCTATTGCTCACGCAACCCCATGAGGGGACTGACGTGCACATCAGTACCTCATGGTACTACACCCAGTCCCTAAGGACTGACATGCATTAGTACCATGAGGTACTACACGCACGACAGCCGATAAAGGGGTTGCCCAAATTTTTCAAAAAGCATTTTTTTTATTTATATTTTAAATATATTTTCTTTTCAAACAAAACTTTTTAAATAGAAAATTTCTTTGATTAAAGCTTTTAATTCTAACTTCTATTTCTAAACATAGAAGAATATATAGATATTCATTATATATAGATAAATATATTTCTATCGTAATACAAATTATAGCAACCTGGTATAGCAACCAGTTGAGCTACAACAGAAAATAATAAATAGCTTACATTTAATAGATTTCATCAATTTCCAAAACTAGGGTTTCCCATAGGACCCCTTTTTCCATAAAATTCAAAAAGAAAACATTTAACCAAAATAATCCAGATTCCAAAACCTAATGAAAATATTCGAAATTACGAAATCAAGAATGCATGCAGAAAGATTTCTATAGGACTAGCTCCAAAATAAAGAGAAAATACACAGAATAAAATTCCAGACAAGATAAACAACGGGCATGAAAAAAATAGTAATTTAAAATTGATGAAACATTAATTTCTAGAATGATCGAATCCTACCTCAAAAATGACACCAAAGAGAAAAACTGACGAAGACCAGAATCAAAGGAATCCAAAGCTACTAGCCAAGTGCTTGACAAAATCCAACCCTTTCCAAAATCTCTCTCCAAACCTATGTAATCGAATAATGGCTAAACCCTCAACACATAAAGGAATTTACCTTCCACATGCGAGAATTCAAACTCCACTCCAAGAGAGCTTTGCATAAAAATAAACTCTACTTTTTAGTTCAATTTTCAGTTGAACTAGAGTCTCTTCTTCACTTTTCCTTTTATTGAAAGCACATAACCAAACTTTAACTAATATTATTTATTTTATTTTATTCAATTATGATTGTGCAACTTAATGCACTCAAATAATTAAAAATAAAACATTTAGTCTAACATGATTACCACATGCTCAATTAACCCTTAAATTAACTAATGCATTTTAATTGAAAAAGGGATACATTTACAATTACATAATTCTAATGTGCAAGTATTTAATTAATTTCCATTACTTAATTGCTTCCACTATACAATAAAAAATAATAATAATTAAACTAAATAATTACATTTATTTACTTTCCAATTAAATAATATCCCACAGCTAAAAAATAGAATGATCTCAATATAGAAATCACACCAATCACCATAAATCAAAAGAATCAAAAAGACCTAAGGACCCACATTCATACTCAAGGACAAGGGTATAAACTCACACTAATTGGATGAGTTTAGAAGGATAGGAAACACAAAATCATTTCCATTATTTCAGGACAATATTATGGCTTAGGTTAGGATTTGGAACTGAATATTGTCTCCCCTCTTTTACCATTGAGACTAGCGATAGGGTACGCTCATCTTGACAATTCAGGGAAGTCGATGCTCGGTACCTACAAACCTACATAAGAGACAAACATGTGTATATATGTATAAAGATATAACAGATAATGGCGGGGATCGGCCAATCATGTGGATCTCGCAAGCAAGTAACTACGACTTCGTCCCTCAACCACATCAAGCACATCAAGAAGAAATATAAAAGCATACATGAACACCATACACATGCAAGTATGGGGTAAGTATAATCATCATTATAAATAACATTTCAAAACAAGTATAACATCATCATAAATAACAGCATATAACTGAGTCAATATATAATCATCATAAACATCCAATTATTAAAGATTCATCATGAAGTGACATACATCCAAAATCATAATAACACTGAAATATCAAAGCACACATACAAGTGGCCTAAAAGAGTTTGGCAAGGATAACATGAAACAAAACTATGGAGAGGTACTACAAATGATCTGTACTTGGTCTGAAAAACACTCTTTGTCTCATAATTATTTGTTAGTTTGTGACCAGTCACCATGGGTGTACAAACTGGTTTATAGTCTTGCATTCCAAACTTTTTCAACATTTCTTTAAGATAAAAAATCTCATTCTTGTTCTAATTTATTTGTAGTCCTAGAAATAATTTCATTTTACCTATCATGAACATCTCAAATTCATTTTTCATCTCTTTAGAAAATGTCTTACACATTTCATCATTGCCTCCAAAGATAATATCATCAACAAAAACTTCAATTATCAGAATTCCATCTTCACTAGCTCTTAAATACAAGTTATTGTCAGCATTACCTTTTCTAAACTCAAGGCAAAGTAAGTATTTATCTAACCTTTCATACCAATCCCTTGGATTCTTCTTTAGTCCATACAGTGCCTTCTTCAACTTACATACCATGTCTTCATCTTCAGATAGAGGGAATCCGTTAGGTTGTTCTATATAAACTTCTTCTTCAAGATCCCCATTCAAAAATGCATATTTTACATCCATCTAATATACCATGAAGTCCTTATGTGCAACATAAGCCAAAAATAATCTCATAGCTTCTATCCTAGCAACAGGAGCAAATGTCTCTTCAAAATCTATGCCTTCTTGTTGTGAATAACCTTTTCATACTAATCTTGCTTTGTTTCTTACAACAATTCCTTATTCATTCATTTTGTTTCTAAAAACCCACTTAGTTCCTATCACATTTTTGTCTTTAGGTCTAGGAACCACTTCCCAAGTGTTTTATTTCTTTATCTGATCTAATTCTTACTTCATAGCTTTGATCCAAGATTCATCTCTACAAGCTTCATCATTAGTGTTTGGTTCAACTTGAGAAATCAAACAAATTTCTTCCCTTGTCTTTGATCTATTCATTATTCCTTGACTTGTATTACCAATAATTTGATTTTCAGGATGATTTTTCTTAACATACCTTGGATTCTTAGGAATCTCAGTAGCCTCATTTGTGTCATCATCACATGTATCATTTTCACATTCAGTCCCAACAAGTTCTTCTTCTTCTATAGTAGCAGCCTCCTTGATCTCTATATTATGATTACAATCATACATTCTTTGTAACTCTTTGTACATAAGCCCTAATGTTTTCATCATCCATCATTTGTAGCTTCTCCATCCTTTTTCTTCAATTCTATAACTTCACTTGCTTGGTAAAATTGTCTCCTTCATACAATGCTTCTAATCTTGTCCAAATCTTGTGTGTCAAATCCAGATCTTTAAATTTAGTAAATTCTCCTTCAGAGAGTGTGTTGACCAGTGTTTCCCTTAAGACCATGTTATATGAAAATATCTTCTTTTCATCATCAGTAGCTTTATCCAATTCATCTTGATCCTTCATAGTTTTTTCATTCTTTGTAATCATCTAGTAGTCAATGCCCAAAAATAGCAAATGAGTTTGCATCTTGTTCTTCCAACTGTCAAAGTTTTCAGGATCAAATTTTGAAATATCATTCCTATAGAATTCCATCTCCAAGATCACCTCAAGTTGTTAAGCTTTCTCTCTAAGGACCAGTGACTCTGATACCAATTTTTAGGAATAACATTCTACCAATACAACTGAGAGAGGGGGGGGGGGGGGGTGAATCAGTTGTATGACATATTATTAAACTTTAAACTTTGAATAGCAACAATATCAAATCAAATGAACACAATGAATTCCAACATAATAACACAATATTTGTTATCGAGGAAACCCTATTAAAGGTAAAACCCCGGTGGGAATTAACACCCACTAATGATGTATTGAGAGTATAGTATCTTTGTTAGAAGATATAGCCCTGTTAGGATCTGATTAAAACATTACAGTACACAATCCTTGTTAGAGGACAGACCATGTTAGGAGTCAAGAAAAATAAGGTAGGCTCACTACCTAGGCTCACTTCCCAAAGAAGGTTATGTCCACCTTTAGAACTCACTATTCACAACACAAGTGTATGCAAAGATATACATAATCTTTGAACTATTTGATAGAAACCTCTTCACTTGATTAGTTCCAATAAAGTATATAAATTTCTTATGCTCTACATCTTGCATACACAAGCTCACAGTTTCCACAATCCTCTTTTACATCACATCCATTCTTCCATATCTTTTCAAAAGAAAAGATCTTACATATATACCCTATTACAAAATAAACGATCAGGTCGGCCAATTAGGCTTTCCTAATATACAAATAATTACATAACTCCTTGCTTAGATACACATGGTATCTTAAACAAGTATAAAACAATTACAATTCAATAATTGAGGACCAACATCCGTAAATCATGCTCACCATTCATGATACACTCTACAACTCTGAAGTCAGCTTCCAAATAGGTCATCTCTAATACACACGCCACAACTGATGTCATCATGTTTTTTTTACCTTGCTAAGATCATAAAAAATTCATTAGTACCCTATCTTTCATCCCCTAAGCTTGCATACATTGAATCCCCCATCGCCTGTAAGATATACACAAAACTCAGAGACTTACTCTGTCAACTTCCACTGTCACTGTCCAGTAACCAGTCTTCACCAAATCTTCTGTAACTCATACAATATGAAATATTAGATCATGTGATCTTAGATATAAGATCACAACACCTTCCTTTACACACAACTAACTTCACACATTCTGAATCATCCATACAGTATTTGTACACTATAATAGCTAGATTGTTCTCTTCATATAAACATATGTTGACATTGGTGACAAAACATGAATGACAACAACAGTAATTCCAACATCACTCAACGTAGTGATTAAACATATTTAATATATCTAACAATCTCCCCAGTGCATTAGCAATATCTAACAGTGTTAAGATGGGAGTAGATTGAATTAGGGTGGAACTCTTGATTTATGATCAATGGTAGACAAAGAAGGATATTTGGAGGGAATTACCTACTGGTGGATTGACTCCTTTTATTAAGAAAGTGCACTATAATGATCTAAAAATCACTGAGGCCTTTCTTAACGATTGGGATAATGGTGTTTTTAATACTTTTGGAATGGAATTGGTATTTCAAAGGAGTTAATTGCAAAAGTATCTCATACCCATGTTGAAGAGAGGAAATTCTTCCAAGATCAGAAAATCATTGACAGAGGGCTATCAATTTGATTAATGGGAAATAAATAGGAGACACTTAGGAGGAATACAGATGGTTGGTATGATAGAGGCTCCATCCCTACTCTTTTGGGCAATATGGTGGAAGTGATCATGAGATATGTCACTCTGGATGGTTAATTTACTAGCTTGCTCAGCTACAATTTTGTTATTTTAAACTATTTCAAACATGAAAAATGTATTTGTATTCTCTTTTACCTTTCTTCCTCTCTTTCACATAGTATTAAATCTTTTAGTAAGAACCCCACTCAATCGGTGGTGCATGAAGGATTAATCCTTCTCATTATGGAATTTTCTAAATCTTTGGCAATTGCCAACAACCTTAGTATGGATAAGGCTAAAAAAGATTCAAGTTGCTTTCTGAAAGCCCTGGATGTGGGATCTAAAGGAATCCCTAATGAGGATACAGGTGGAGCTCAAACTAGTAAAATATCAAATACTAGAAGGAAGGCAAGATCCCACCTAATGTCTGTCATTTCAAATGAAGAAGATTTGGATAATTTCCCCTTTGTTGAATATGTATTGGACTCTTTTATCCCTATTGAGGGCCCAAAAGGAAAAGGAAAATTCATTGGTTCTCCTTCAACCATGCCAAAAGGGAAAGGGGAGAGTTAAATCTCCTTGTCTCATGTCAAAAAATCCAAGAGGGAATTTGTCCTACATGATTCCATTCTGCCTCCACACCCTACCAATGAGGAGAATTTTTATTTTCATATGCACATTCCTCTTCATAAGGAAACGCCATTGGAAAAGGGTTCCTTTTTTTATGATATTGTTGTGATCGAGAAGAGTATGAAGGATATAATAGATGGTCATGTGTCTATTTTAATAGGGTTTATTGCATAATTAAATATCATAAAAATGAAAGGAGTTGTTTCCCTAGATGATGAAAGAATCAATAACTTGCTCGCTATGACTCAAAATCTAGCCAAAGGGGTTGAGAAACAAAAACATGCTCATGAATAGTGAATCTGTAACCTTGATGAGCATGTTTCAAAAATTTATGAAAACTTAATGCTTATGGTTGTTGTAAGTTGAATGACCATGGAAAATAGAATAGATGGGCTGAAAAGATTAAATGAACAAGCTAATATCCTAAATGGATTAATAGATGGTACAACCACTTTCCCTGTTTGTAGTAATAGATCTAAGATCATCGAAGAAGACCAAGGAGAAAGTAGTAATACGATGCATGGTTATGTCACTCAGCTCAAGAGAAAAGATATGAGATCTACTCCAGTGGACTATGTGGTGAACAAAGTGAGGGGTATTAACAAGGATATTATTTCTAAAAAAATATCTTTTAAAATATTTGTAATTTGATTTTTTAAGGGATTATGTCCCTTTATTTTTGGAATCTTGTTAGGGATTCATTCCTATTTTGGTTTTTTTTTCTATTGTCTTGAATCCCTTCTTTTTTATATGGTTCTCCTATGAACTTGATTTTGGTTTAGTGTTGTTTCAGGTTTCTATCTTTATGTACATTTTGGATGTTTAATAGTTTGAGTTCCCTTCAAAACCTATTTTCACTTGATCAATTAAAACAAGTTACGATTATTTGAGGACTATCAAGCATAGATTGGAGAAATGACCAACTCTATGTGCAAAAATGTTCTTGATTCAAGTCATTCAAGAGCACAACCATGTTTAAGAAAAGAGGCAAAAGGTTGACTCAAAAGTTGGGGTAATCCCCCATGTGCAAAATCATATTTGTAAATGAGAAGCTAATCTACAAGGATGGCAAGAGTGAGATCCACTATTACATCTACCAATCTAGTTGTACCCATACTTATGCCCTCAAGAAGGAGGAGAATGATTTAGACATATTTCGTAATAGTAAAAATTATGTTCCCATAATGGTCTTAACCACTCTTGCAAATAAAAAAATTCAAGTAAAAATTTACTAGCTTGAACTAGAATTTGTATAAGTTTACTAAATAAAATCATAGCATTACTATAAAAATAAGTGAGTTAATAGAAATACTAGAAAAAAAATAGCATTAAATTTCTATAATTTTAAACACTAAAGAGAATTTCCACCTTGAAAGAATGTCAAATTTGGGTTTACCTATGCAAGAGGTAATGTCAATCCCTAAAATCATATACCAAGGAAAAATAGTTTGATGCAATATAATATGAGTGTATGTGTAATCCTCAATACACACACACACACACACACACACACACAGGGGTGACCCCACAATAGTGGGTTACACTTTTTTAGACATGCTGATTTTTGTCGAAATAACACATTTTTAATAAAATATGATGATTTAAGCCTTGAGAGGTTCCATTTGAAAGAACTAATTGAAAATGGTTAGCTCAAAGCCTCTTACATTAAAAAAAAATGGATATAACATCTATACTCCTCATTCATACCTACAATGTAATCTCCTTCGCACCTATTAAAATGCTGATAAAAAATCACTTTGAATTTATGTTTTGGTAGATCAAATGAATCCATTTGACAAACCTATCAATTTAGTAAGGTATTGCTGAGAAAAATCTTTCCAATGATTATAATGTTAATATATATTAAGCTTATTATGACTTTGTATTTTTAGTTTTACTAAACATAGATATTTCACTATATGTCTACCTTTATGTTTGACGCTTATGGAAAAATATTAAATGAGAGAAAAAAATTCTAAAAAAATCTATTCCCTAGGTAATGAAGTTCTCTTTCTATAAAAAAAAATAAAAAATAAAAATGAAATTGGACAAATACATGACAAGATATAAGCTATGTAGTCTATGTATGTCAAAATTACAGTTTACTCAACTTCAAACATTAATAAAATATGCAATAATAGTGATAATGTCATAAAAAAAATCGTATGCCCTCCGTATGGATGTCACAAAACTAAATTCAAAAGAAGCACACTAATATCTATTTTATAAAAAGAGTTATGCTCTATGAAAACCAAGTAACTCTTTGAAAATGACGTTTTCTACAACATACCAGTTTTGGGGGGAGAAAGAAAAAACCATTCAAATCAATTCAAAAATAAAAATAAAAAATATATTTAGAATCTAGATAGAAAATCCTAAAAGACTCTAATTTACTTCATTTTCTTATTTCAAATGGTTTAATGACAATATGCATCCAAATCTGAAATTTTTTTTCAAAATGTAGAGTTCAATGTCCATTTCGGCAAAAAAGTGTAACCCACTATTGTGGGTTCACACACACACACACACACACACACACACACACACAGATATATATATATATATATATATATATATATATATATATATATATATATATATATATATATATATATATATATATATATATATATATATATATATATATAATTGTGTGTATATATATGTATCTATGTGTGTGTAGACACACACACACACACATATATGTGTGTGTGTGTGTGTGTATTTATATATGTATATATATATATATATTATATATGTATGTATATGTGTATATGTATATGTATATGTATATGTATATGTATATGTATATGTATATGTATATGTATATGTATATATATATGTGTGTGTGTGTGTGTGTGTATATATATGTGTGTGTGTGTGTGTGTGTGTGTGTGTGTGTACTGCCCCGCCAAGGAACCTAGGAGAACTTAACCTAAACATGCAACTAAGTTTGCAGAATAATATTTTTTTTAGTGTTAACAAACAACAACAATAAAGTTTTACAATGTGGAAGCAATGCAATGAAATATAAAACTCACATAGATTACAACTCTCCAAGATTCCCTGATGAAGATTACGTAAACATTAATTAATTAATTTAGACTAGATATAATTATAAAACTCCTATAAATAAATGAAGGATAAATGCAACATCACATAAAAGATAACATACATACAACTGGTACCATAAGGTATCCATAATAACCTAAATCCACTGCACATGTTGCAGGGTATGTAATATAATAACTAAAATAAAGTACAACATTATATCTCTGAAATCGGATACAATAATACAAGGCCACGGAAAAAGAAGATAAGAAAACATCTCCACCAAAGAAGAACAAGAAGAATCAACTGCTTCAAAGATCATCCAGCACTGGTACATGAATGTCAAAATCTCAAATGGTAAAAGAATCATTACCACCTGATCTCATGGAACCTAAATGGTCCACTCTCACCGTGCTAAGGAGATAACAATAGATCCCACTCGGATAACAAACATAAACAATAAAACAAGCTAAGAAAGAGATCTTGAAAGCTCTCTAACACCAGGTGAACGAAAGATAACAAGGTTAGACTCACTAATCCAGAGAAACCAACACATGTAGGATAACTAGACTATGCATAGAAAGGTGTCATCATGTACGTCTAACCCTTGAGTCGCATCTTGGTAATCACTTTGAATCTTGGCACTCAAGTGACCATACATGGTATCAATGACCTCTCGTACAGACGAAGCAATTAACTATACCAGAAACACACCTCTCAAAGGTGGAAAGCATCATCTCATCTTCCATCTTAGTCTATACTAGCACTCAAGAATGGGTGACGAACCATATCTAAATAATTTCATTTTAATACCCCCTAATTACATTAATTATCACTTGATTAAGAATACTTACAATAAGTGATCTTGGCAGCCACTTTCGGGCCCCATCGCCTATTGTAAGCCACCCCCTACTACACATCTAGGTAACCTACCCTAGGCTCAAAGATGCCACATAACATCATAAGATAATAATAATGTCCCTCAGGACTGTTCCACAAAACAATAGGAACATGCAACAGGTCTCCAACCATAACATCACAAAATAGAATATACTCCTGATCCCATGGGTAGGACATAGAATGTCAACACCATATTCCCCTATATAGAATATGAAGCAGAACACAATTATACAAAATATCACAGAAGAGAATCATAGAAAAAAATTCACATAGGGTTGGGTCAAATCAATCGATTACAACAGAGTATACAAGGAAAACAACCATGATAGATAAAACATCAAATTTCTGCCTCTGGAATTACATAAGTATACATCGGGTAGTCCCAAAACCAGAATCAAACACAAAAATCCAAAGATGACTACAGATGTCCATAAATAGAATTTAGTAAAACATGAGCCTATAAAATCAAATAGGGTAACAACACACAAACACACTCATGCCAAATCATAAAGCAAAACACATGTTCATAAGACTTGTACCCAGCCTTTGTATACCTCATAGGTCATCTAGTGCCCCATAACATGTACAAGCAATAGAAGACACTCAAGGGAAAATAAATAAAATTTACATCATAAGGTTTGAAAGAGGACCAATTATGCAAATAAGTTCAAATATTGACATTTACATAATCCATAAACTAAATCATTCATTCACTTAAATAAACAGATCCATAATTCAATAAAAAACATTACTAATATCGAAAAGTTTCCTAAGGTCTCAAACAGTATCCAAGTTGAGAAACAAAAATGCCCAATTACAATATATGCACTTCAATTCTTAATAATTGCCCATCTAAAAATTAAACATATTTTATGTGAAAATAGATGTTCTAATGTAAATATTTATTTCAGTATAAATACATCCTTAGATAAATAACAAGAAATTAAATTAATTTACTCTGAGTCTATAAGAATAAACAATTTTAATAAATTCCCTAATTGATATATAGATATCAACAAGACACAAAAATTATGTTAATTCAACATAACATACTCCTAAAAATACGTTTTAAAGTAATTCATAAATTAAAACAAATTAGTTTTAAAGATAATATCAATTTGTAAATACATCTATTAAAATAGAATTATAATAAATTTTGATTATATTAAACTTAAATCTATATATCTAAAAAAAATTATATAAATAAAAAATTAACTAATATAAAAAAGAAAGAAACTGAAATATTAAATAAAATTACATAAAACTTTTAATTAAACAAATTTTAATATTTTAAAGTAAATAAATTTATAACCTTTTTAAAAACAAATATTAAATCATTGAAAATGTGAGAGGGTTGGGAGTGGCCCCACCGCTCCTCCGGCACACTTCACGGGGCCCAGCTCATGCAGGGTACTATCATGGAAGTACTGTCTATCGCACAAGAGGTACGTCGTGCCCCAGGGGGTTGGGGGGCGTGGTGGCCCCCACCCCTATGACATATCAAACAAAATCTTCTTAAACACTTTTTAAAAAAATAAAAAATTAAAATTATACTTTTTAAAGTATAATATATTTTTACACATTTTTTTTTAGAATGCACATTTTTTCAAAAAGTGTGAACACAACCATGATAACATATATATATATATATATATATATAAAGGAAACTAAAATTCGAAAATACTAATATAACCATATTAGATTTTCTTCCAAATTTTGGCTTTTTCCCATGTTTGACTTTTCTTGGTCAATTTTCTCTTTCACTGTGTATTTTTTTAATGACTGTATTTTTCTCCGGGGAGTAGATTTTTTTCCCATAATGGACTTTTTCTATCCAAATTGAATTTTCATTCACAATACAATTTATTTCTCCCAACATAATAGTTATACTATAGTCTAGGGTTAATTTTTCATTTTCTAGGAAATTTATAAAGAATTTTCTAATGAAATTCTGCCAGAATAGCCTTGTTGTGCCAAGTATTGATAAAAACAAGAATCAACAAAACTAAGGTTTTCGAAATACCCAAAATCATAAAAACACCAGATCTATCTATTGAGACATATTAAAAATTGCACAAACAAGGAAAGCCAAATAAATGTAAAACATAAATTAACAAGCATGAGTTTCAAACCCTACCTTAGATTTGTAGGCACCATAATTCATCCCAGTATAGATTCAACTTGCAGATCTGAGTCCACGTAGAAAGAAAGCACAAGATCCAGATGCACAAACCAGCCTTCAACAAAATTCAAGCAATCTCAATTCACCCAAAAATCTCAAGATGCCAAAATCCAAGCTCCCTCCCAAAATTACTCCAAACCTATCTCCCTCAAGATGAATGCACAATTCTCGTAATAGAGATTCAATTCCCCCTATCATGAAAACCCTAAAGACAACTCAACAGTTAACTCCTAAATCAACTCCAATCATAAATTGAAAGTAATTCACATTTAAATAAAATAAAATAACTTTATATACACAACTCAACTTGACTTTTTGAAACAGGTTGTTATCTTTTTGAAGACTATTTACTTTTCAACATTACTAATGCACATGTAATTGATTAAAATTTATATTAAATAGATTAAATACTTAAAGCATCATTAAACCATGCAATTAAATATTTAATTATTTAATAATGCACAAAAGCATAATCAACTCTAATTTCAATTTAAATAATTAATTAAATCCAAATATTCAAATATTTGACTTTTAATTAATTTTCTCAAATAAACATAGAATATGATTAATATTAAATTTCAACTATAATCAATAAATCACAGAAAATCACTCATTCATCAAATCAATCAATTGAGACCAAACAACATAAAACCAAACATGCTCAAGGGATCCACGAATCCATGCCAACTAGATAAACTTGGGTAGGGTAGTCAAATTGATACTTGTCCAATCCTAGGATAAATGGGCTTAGGTTAGGGTTTTGGACCTATCTTATCTCCCCTCTCTTACCATTTGAGATATTGTGATAGGGCACGCTCATCGTGACAATTCAGGGAAGTCGATGCCTGGTACCTGCAAACCTGCATAAAAAACCCTCACATGTACATACATATATAAATATAAAACAAACAATGGCGGGGATCGGACGATTGTGTGGATCTCGCAAGCAAGTAACTGCGACTCTGTCCCTCAACCACATCGGGCATGTCAAGCAGAAATATAAAACATGCACACCAACCATACACATGCAAGTATGGGGTCAGTAAAACATAAGCATCAATGATTTCCTAACATATAATTCATCATCCTAAAATAACTATAACATATAGAAAGTCAACCTATGGGAGGGGTACTACAATGTGTGTGTGTGTGTGTGTGTGTGTATGTGTATGTATGTATGTATGTATGTATGTATGTATGTACATTTTGGGACCATTTTAAGCCGACTTTAGTGTGGTTCTTATGGTAGGAACTTATATTGTACTTAAATACATATTTAATTCAAATATAGGTCCTTCAAACTTGAGGTTGGCTCTAATTTCTATGCATAATTTTTCATATTTCCATCCATTCACATAATTCATTTTCCACCTAGTTCCTTTACATGCATTTTTGGATTTCTAGACTTTCCCTAATTTCCTGACAAATTGAGGTTTTCAAATCTTCTTCTTAGCACACAGCTCCCTAGCTCCTGGGAAAAATTTAAAAAAATATTCTTGGACAAGGTCAACTCAAGTTGGCCTTGTCTTGGAAAAGGTCAACCCAAGTCACCCTTGTCCTAGGGATTTTATTTTTAGTGGGCTTTGGGTCCAATGCAGGGGTGTTTCTCCTATGCAATTAATTGAGGTTGCCCTTGCAAAATATGAGCCCCAATATGTGTATAAAAGGAGACCTTTTCCTCTCATTTTAACATCGGGATTTTATCAAGCGAGGTATTGTACATTCAAGATGTTCAAGTGAAACCAAATATCTAGTGAAGCCATTCATCATCAATAATTCAAGAATTCAAGTCCACTCATGCATGCAAGGCATTTCCTTGTGTATATATAGCTCTTTTCCCTATTGAAGGCTAAGAAAAGGAGTTTGACATCAAGGAAGGAGATCTACATTCATCATTCAAGTCTTCCTCTTTTCTCTCTTCTTCATTTCAACATTATGGTGAATTAAAACATCTACTACATGAGGTTTTGTCATACATTATTTCCTTTTATTGTTTGTGTTGAGTCAAAGCTATTGCATCAACATTCTTGATCACATAGTTATAGACAATTGCATCTACATGGTATGATATACTTCATTGCTTAGATCAAAATCTTTGTTACATGTCAGAAATATTTTAATTACATCTATTTCAATTCAACTTTGATTCCTATACAAGGTTTTGACTGAGGTAAATGCCTCACCCCAACCATCAATTCTATGTGCACAAGCAGGTTGTGAAGTTTCAAATCTAGATTTTAGGAGTTACAAAACTAGTTGCAAATCCTTTACAATTTTCAATAGATTTGGAGTCTCTAAGACAAGGTCAAATTTCCTAGACAAGGTTGAATTTGTTTGGCATTGTCCTCTAGATCTTTAATTTTTACATTAAAAGCTAAATTATCAAAGTGCTAGATCTAGAACCATTTTCTATTTTGGCAGCTCTGTCACACTCAAAACTGTTAATATAATTTAGAACAACAAAGAGGGGGGGTGAATCAATTGTTCTCAGGTCCAGATGTATAAAACAAACTTCAAAAAATTTTCTTTAAATCATATCTAACAACCAAAACCAACTCGATCATCACTGATTCTATAATAGAAACATAAAACATTGCAGTCCACTACCTAGCTATATCTAACTTGTAAAACACAGAAATGTTTAAACCAAAACATTCACACAAGCATTGACACTAGGATTTATCGTGGAAACCCAATCTGGGAAAAACCACTTTGTAACATGCTACTATTATTTTCACTCTTCTGAAGTGAGCTCGGTTAAAAGCCAACCCTATCAAAGGTTACAATACACACTATTAGGTGTGACCCAGTTAAAGGATTTCAATCACTCTGTTAGAAGTGAGCCTTGTTATAGAACTTACATACATTCCATTAGAATGCAACCTTGTTCAAAGGATTTAAACATATGACTATTAGGTCAATCTCTGTTAAAAGGATTTTGACTATTACAATGGTTAGAAAGTAGCAGTAGTATTGATCTATAAAACATACAACTCACTTTGCAAATATCATATCCAATTCTGTACACAAATGCTAGTTTACTAACTTTGAAACTTTTCCATTTCCATCTCTGATCTACTCAGAACTTTTCTTCAAGCAATCACCACACTTCTCCTTCAGCCTTTTCTACTTAAACAATCAATAACATCTACTAATCTTCCAACATCCTTTGTTCACCCATGCACACACATACCTAATGCTTAGGTTCCCTTAATACTTCCTCAATTAGGTTAACTCATCTTTTTTCACTCAATCTCCTCTGTAGATCTTAGGGCTAGGTCAAATTCATTGAATCTACCCACTTTATGTTCTTCAACTCCTTTTCTAGAAACATCTCAAATCTCTTAAAGATTTACAATAAAACATTTTTCAGTGCATTCAATGCTTTCAAACAATCAATAAATAAAGTCAACACGTTTTACATAATCCAAGAATTCAATAATGTTGGCTCCAAATCTAAATTCTCTTCAAATATAAAATGCTGATGCTCAGTCAATACTATGATCAACTACTTGGTTTTCATGTAGAAAGCTCAGTCATTACTAAAAAATGTTTCCTCGGCTTATACTGTCTTTCTCAGCAATTAACTGATGTTCGATCGACACTAGAATTTTGCTCGGCATATACTGACTCGGTCGACACTAACATCACTCGGCTTGAACATGATTTCTCTATTTTTGCTCAGTCAAGCCTACCAGTTTAGTCTTCAATCTTACTAAGATAAATAATACATTGTCTCATCATTGTACAACATAGTCAAGTACACTTTGTAGTATCAAGATAACTCAACCTTTCCTTAGGTGCTATTGTTACCAACCTTGCCTACCCCCTTAGCAACACTCAAATAGATATAGTACTTTCTTAAGTAGCAATAGTCTTATCAGTTAATATTTGACATCAATGAAAACACAACAATTGCTTCAATTGTAGTTTCCAACAAAAAATAGATCTGAATTTTCACTCCTCTTAATTTAAGGCTAAGTTCGTTGCATTTAATTTCCTTATTCATTTATCAGATTTATATATCATTTTCATCTCTATCATAAGGAATTGACAAAAACCCCACATTGTGTAGATCATGAATTTCCACCCTTACTCCTTTGGTTGTGCTAATCAGATTCACTTTGTTGAGGGTTTTGTATTCCAAAACATGTATGAGTAACTTGGTGGTCTACAATTGATCACCATTTTCAACATTACATTTTTTTTAAACTGATGTGAACATGCATTATACTTTATAATTTGGTAGTTACATATTGTTTATGTGAACTCCTTTGCAATAATTGTAGTGCCAAGTCTTTACATCATATCTTTACATTGTATAGGTTCCACTTTTGATTTTTGTGTTAGATTTGGTTTGATGTCTTTCATTATGAGACTTTCTAAATTGGATTAGCATGTGATAACCTATGTTGTTACAGTTCCCATCAATTCTCTTTATCAAATTCATGAAGTGAATCATAGTATCATGCATCTCATTATGTTTGTATCCCTTTGTGGTATTCTTATGTATGGCATTATAAAGATAACCAACATATCTCTTCCTTATAACATATTTTAATGCATCTTGTGCTTTCATCATTCAAATATTAACAAAATTTATGGATCATGTTGATGACCCTAAAGAAAAATCATTTATCTCCACTCATATAATGCCAACTAACCCGGATCTAGTTCCTAATGATCACGTTACAGAAATACCTAGTTATCGTCCTTCTTACCCTATTCTAATGAGTAGCATTGAGGAAGCTAACATATGTAATTCCTTGTATGATCTTAGATATTTTTCTTCACACAATTTCTCTCCATGGATACTAAATAATTTGGACAATACTTCTTAACTTAAGGATGATAAGGATAGTAATCAAGAATTTCCTCCAAAGAATATTCCTACCTCTTAACACTCTCAAAACCCTCATATTAAATTTTATTTGTGGGTACTTCAAAAGAGTGAAAAATTATTTGCGGGTTCCATCCCACACATGATTTTTCCTAGCTAGGTTTCCATGAGAAATAATATTGGTGTTATTGTGATGCATGGTTTTGAATGTTTATCTTTATTGGTTTTTTATTTATGCAATGGATTCCAATTGATGCTAGTTATCGAATGGTGTATGAAAAGTTTAATTATTAGATTACTGATTCACCTCCCTATCTCAGTAATCTGGACCTGATAATACTAAAAATTGGTATTATATATTTGGTCCTCTTTGTGGTAAGCCTAACATCTTGAGGAAAGGATCACAATAATGAGGATGGAACCTCTCAAGTTCATTAAAGACAACTACCCATTATGGAGTGATAGAATGAGATTATATCTAAAGGTATAGAACCACAATACTGGATGCATGTTACACACAAGTAGACCACTCCTACTGGAACTATCAATTTTGATGAAATGAAGGAAAAATAGGAGAATACTCAAGCAGAAGAATCCATAGTAAGTTCCTTATCTGATATTGAATATGTTGATGTCTGTGGACTTGATACTACTTATGAAGTTTGGGAAAATTTGAAGCTAATATGTGGTGGAGAAATTCATGTGAAAAAAGATAAGGAAGATAGTCTCAGAGGTAAGTATGATGACATGAATATGGTAGGAGAGAACATTACACAATATGGTCAAAGAATAAAATAAGTTGTTGGTGCTATCAGACGTGCTGGTGGAACTATTGAGGAAGATGTTGTGGTAAGAAAAATGTTGGGAACTTTACTTCCTTCTTATGTCATTAGAGTGTCTTCTATAAATGAGATAAGAAATTTTAGAAATGTTACTATAGATGGAATGATTAGGAAGCTTACTACATTTGACTTAAATAATTTTAATAATAGTATTCTAAAATTTGAGATATCTTTCAAGGCATCAATGTCTAATGTACCAATAAGGAAAGGTAAATAATTAAGGCATGATTCTAATTGCATGTAAAGTTACACCAGGTAAATTGAAGTTATCTTGGATACTGAGAGGAGACAACGAGATCTTGAAGCATGACTAGCAAAGAGATTTCCTAGAGAGACTGGTAAGTACAAAGAAAAGCCACTAATATGTTTTTCATGTAATAAGATTGGAAATATTGCAACAAGATGTTGTAATGGTGAAGAAAAGGATAAGTTTAGAAAGTTTAAAGGAAAAGGGAATAAAAAATTCTATGTTGTAGTTAATGAATGAGTTACCGATGAAGAATAGGATGATAATGAGGAAGAGAAGATTGTATTTGTTGCAATCAAAGAAGATCCATTTCAAGGTGAAAAGTCATTACTTTCTCACATGGAACACAATGATGAATGGATTATAGATAGCATGAGCTCACATCACATTACTAGTGACAAGAGTAAGTTCATTAAGTTTTAATATTTTGATGGTGGTGTGGTAAGGTTTGGAAACAATACATTTTGTTTGGCTAAAGGGAAAGGCACTATTGCTTTGAATGGAAAGAGTTTAATATAGATTTTTTTTATTGTAGATGGTCTAACATATAATATGTTGAGTGTTGGTCAGATAAATGACAAAGGTTAAAAATTAGAATTCAAAGGAGGTATGTGTAGGATACTTGGAAGATTGGATTATGAGATTGTTACTCGTAGGCAAACTAGAGGTAGTTTATTGCATGTAAATAATAATGTGAATATTTTTTTGGTTGTGAAGGTTGAAGATAACTGGCTATGTCATAGAAGGTTATGTCATGGAATTCAAAAGAGGTATGTGGATACTTTGAAGATCGGGTTATGAGATTGTTACTTGTAGGCAAACCAAAGGTAATTTATTGCATCTAAATAATAATGTGAATAGGTTTTTGGTTGTAAAGGTTGAAGATAAGTGGCTATGGCATAGAAGGTTATGTCATGTAAATTTTGATAGTTTGATCAAAGTGAGTAAGATGAATTCAATTAGGGGATTGCCACAATTAGTCAAGCTGCACAACATGATGTGTAAAGAATGTCAGTCGGGTAATTTAACTAGTTCTACTTTCCAAAGAAAGTATTTTTCATCTACCGGCATACTTCATTTGGTGTATACTAATATTTTTTGGTGTATACTAATATTTTTTGCAATATGAGGTAGAGAAGTTATCAAGGTGATGGATATTTCATACTTTTTATCGATGACTATTCTTGGATGATATGTTTAGCTTTATTGAAGGATAAATTTGATGAATTCCTAAAATTCAAATAAATCAAGGCACTAGTTGAGGAGTTAGGTAAGAATTTGAAGTGTTTAAGGTCTGATACAGGAGGTGAGTTTACTCCTTGTGAGGAGGTGAAGATAATAGAATCAAGTGAAAAATGTCTTCTCCAAGGTCTCCACAAGAAAATAGTGTTTCATAGATAAAGAGCATAACTGTAGTGGATGTTGCAACCTGGATAATGTTGATTCAAAGTGACCTACCAAAAATAAACTGGAAAGAAGAAACTAGTGTTTTTGTTTACAAAATGAACTAGGTGCAAGTAAAGAAAGAAAATGTTAAGACACCCTATGAGCTATGGTATGGTCACTCACCTAATGTTAAATATTTCAAATTCTTTGGTAGTAGATATTACATTAAGATGGATGATTACATAGGAAAGTTTGGTCCAAAAAGTGATGAAGGTATTTTCTTGGGTTATTCCACTAAATTAAAGCATATAAATGTTTCAATAAGAGATCTAACAAGATGATTGAGAGTGTTAATGTAAAGGTGGATGAATGCCCTAAGAAATTTGATGATTCAAGTAAGCAAGTGACTAAGGATAATTGGGAGCTTTCGTATATTGAGCTATAATTGCATGAGCCATCAAAACAAAATAATGTGGAAGTAGTGATTCAACTGGTAGAAGAAGAATCTCCTCGATGAGAACTGGTGATACCCAAGTATGTGAAGTTGCATCAATCTATTGATCAGATTATAAGTGTTCTAACCATAAGAAGTCTTAGAGAAATTACTTCTTTTATTTCTAGGTAGGAGCCTAAGATAGTGAAGAAATAAATCAAGGATGAATATTGGGTAAAAGATATGGAGGAATAACTTGATTGAATTGAGAAAAATAATACATGGAAAATTATTCCTAGACCTGTAGATAAAAATGTGATTGATACCAAATGGGTTTTCAAGAACAAACTAAATGAAGATGGAGATGTGATCAAAAATAAGGAAATACTTGTATGTAAGGGTTATGCAAAAGAAGAAGGACTATACTATGGAGAGACTTTTGCACCAATGGAAATATTAGAAGTGATAAGAATTCTACTTTCTTATGTTGCTTATTAAAGTTCAAATTTTCTCAAATGGATGTAAATTCATCTTTCTTAAATGGAATTCTTGAAGAAGAGGTTTGCATAGAACAACTTGATGGTTTTACTTTGACAAAGGACAAGGAAATGGTTTGAAATTTGCAAAAAGCATTATATGGACTAAATCAAGTACTAAGGGCATGGTATGAAAGGTTACACTCTTATCTTATTCAGATTGGTTTTAATAGAACAAGTGATGATAGTAATGTGTACCTAAAAGTTGAAGGAGATAAGTTGTTGATAGCCAAAGTATTTTTTGATGATGTAATCTTTGTAGGAAATGATGAGATGATAGTGACATTGATTGAAGAAATGAATAAGGAGATTGAAATGTCAATGTTTGGGGAGATCAAATTATTTATTAGATTGCAAGTTTCACAACTAAAGAATGGTGTGTGTGTGTGTGTGTGTGTCAGTCAATCCAAATATGTGATAGAATTACTCAAGACTTTTGGTATGGATGACTCCAAACTAGTTAGAATCCACATGGTAGCAAGATGTGAATTATCTAAGGATGATGAATCTTTTACAGTGGATGCTACATTATATAATTATATGATTGGTAAGTTGAAGCATGTTCATATTAGACTAGATATTGCTCAAGAAGTTGGAATAGTTGAAATATTTCAATAAAATTACAAATAATATCATATTGTTGTAGTCAAAAGGATATTAAAGTATTTGAAAGGAACAATTGACTACATGATCTATAGTATACTCATGATGGTGATTTCTCTTTGAGTGTATTTACTTATACAGACTGGGTAGGAAATGTTGATGACAGAAAGAGCACAAGTGGTGGTGCATTCTTTCTAAGTAAAATGCTTGTATCTTGGATAATCAAGAAGCCAAATTATATCTCACTATCTACATTAGAAGAAGAGTATGTAGTAGTGGCTATAAAATCTACACAATTTTCATGGATGAAGCAGATTCTTGAAGGTATCAATGAAAAGGTGACTTAATAAGTAACTATTTTTTTTTACAATACAAGTGAAATAAATATTTCTAAGAATTGTGTAATGCATTCCAAGACCAAGAACATTATAATTAAGTATCCCTTTCTAAGAGAGAAAGTGCAAGAGAAGGAGGTGAAGTTGGAATATGTACCAACAAAAGAGCAGATAACATATATATTTACAAAGCCACTCCCTTAGGATAATTTTGAGTACCTCAAAAGTTATCTAGTGGTTTTGCCCCTACCTAAGAAGAACTAATATGTTATTGATGCATCAATCTAGTGGATTAGTTGCCATATATTTCACTATGGATTGATGTTCAAGGAACTACTCCTTCGAGGGAGAAATTGAAAAGAGATGAAGATAGTTGTAGCAGAGGAACACTTAGGCATGTTGTGCCTTTGGAATTATTTTGAAAAGGGGAGAGGACTCTGTAAAGACTAGGCAGAATAAACTGTAATTGGAAAGGGGGAAAAGGGTTACAAAGAAGATCAAGAGAAGACTAGCAGAAGAACAAGTAGGCATAAGGGGATAATACTTTAAAGGAGAAGATAATCAGAGAGAGTATTTGATTTCTTGGTATTTTTGGTGTTGTCATCAATACCAAAGGTAGAGATTTTTGGCATAACTAATGTAGATATTAGTTGATAATGTTATGGTATGTGTTTGATGTAGATTTGATGATAGGTTGATCAGTTATGATGTTTTCATTGATATCAACTTAGTGTTTTGTTTTCTGATAGTGAATCTGTTGTGCTAATGTATGTTCATGAGGTTGGATTTATAGCTATGGTAAGATTTGGATTGTACAATTGTAATGGAATTCTTAGTGATGTCTCTAAATGTTATATCTATGACCACACAAGTTTAGCATATGTATGTTGTGACTTTCAATCGATTGAAGTTTGATAGGTCAATACAAACAATAGGATGAATTCAAGGTGGAATGATTTGATGATTGTGACAAATAGGTGTGGACTCGAGTGTTTCAATTCAAGATATGTTATGTTGACTATGTTATGGGGTTTCTATTGCATCTACATCATGATTTGTGACTAGAATACAAAGTTTCAATGGACAAAAGATCACTTAGTGAAACAAAAAAGAAGTTCTTAGAGAAATCAGTTAGATCCTCAACCAGTGATGTTGTGATAAGTGGTTATGTGTTGTAAGGATTGTAGTGAAGTGGAAGATCAACGAGGAATGATAATTTGTCATTTTCATGATTGTGGGATATAATTTTCTTGTAGTTGTGCAAGAAAATTTGAGAGTAATGTGGTTTGAATTTTCTTTGGAAAATATATTATGTGATGAATATGGAGGCCGAAATGAACTTGAAATTGTAATTGGTAATTGGTACAACACATTTTAGGGTTCAAAGATTAAGAGAGAATGAATTTTAATGATGAATTCAACTGTAATTAGGTCATGGATGACCTAGTTAGTAAAACCATATTTATATTTTTTGATGTATTATGAAGTTAGTGTGGGAGAAAAAGATCGTGAATATAGATGTGTGATTGTAGAAATTGGATGCTCTAAATGTGTAGTAGAGATTGACCTTGAACTAGATCTATACTAGTAGAGGAGGAGTGTTATTTTCTTAGATCATTGTACTTGTTGATTCCTAATAGTTTCTACAAGAAAATCCCTTAACCAGGTAGACTCTAACAGGTCTAATTTGTAAATCCTTTAGCCAGATGAATCTTTAACTAGGGTTTGAAATCCCTTAACAGGGTTACTCCTAATAGGGAAAATATCCTAATAGGAATAGAGGTAAATACATTAAGTGGGTGGCTCCTAACATGGTCTTTCTCTTAATCGGGCATTTGTAAGTTTTTAACAGAGCTAAGTTCTTAACTAGGTGTACTTTAGAAGAATGCAAAAAAATTTGTGGGTGCCATCCCCACATGTGGTTTTTTCCATTTGGATTTCCATGAGAAAAAATATTGGTTTTATTGTGTTGCATGGTTGTGGATGTTTATCTTTATTCATTTGTTCATTCATGCAATGGATTTTAATTGATGCTAGTTGATGAATGGTGTATGAAAAGTTTAATTGTTAGATTACTAATTAGCTCCACCCCCCTCTCAGTAATCTTGGACCTGGTAATACTAACATTTATAATATTAAAGTATTTTTATTAGTATTTTTAAATATTTTTTAATAATAAAATAGGGAAACTTCCATACCATACTACACCAAATAAAATTACTTTCTAGTCTGAAAATTATTTATTATTAAATAAAGTAAATCTTTATCCTATTGTAACAAAAAACTCACACTATCATATGGAAATATTTCTAATATTACTTAAAAATTAATTTAGAAGTAGGAAACAATAAATCTTCCTTCTAAAAAAATCAGCTTCGCATTATTATTTTGTAGCAAATTCCTTAAACTCAAACCTATTTTATTTAATTTTATTGGTATATTTGAAAACTTGTATGGGGGAAATGGTTGTCTAGTAAGACCTTTGAGTCATATTTGTACTCCTTGAGATTGCTTTTAGTTGCATATATCTTTTCACTTGCAATCCTTATAATAGAGAGACAGTTGGTAGTATTTAACAATGATGTTTCCTTCAATATTTCTAGATCAAAATGTGTACTGAATAAATATAGTATTTGGGAATATTTTGATATAGGAAAGATTATAACTAGAAGCCTGAACATTGGAAGAAAATATTGATACAATCCCCCAATAAATCCCCTCATTAATCCTCTAGTCTTTAAATCTTCAGCATAGCTTTGAGGATCTGATAGCCAAAATAGTTGACATTTTTAGGCTTCCCTTATTTTTGTCTATGTGGATTTATCAATGGGGGTTCTGGTCTAGGTTTCTTGAAAAAAACCTAATTAAAGATTTGTTTTTTGTTGCATGAGTGAAAATGTGCGTAAGGGTTTCAAGGATTTTTGCATTTGAGGGGATTTTGGGCTATAGAATGTTGGGTAAGCATTGCACTCCCTTTAGAGAAAGAAAAGAAAATTTTATCCAATGTCTTTAGAGAATGAGGAGAGTATTCATCATCAATCTACTACGAAAAAACATAAAGCATTTTTTAACAATCCTCGAATCTTCAATGGCTTCAACTCTTATAAGATAGTGATCTCTAATGTAGGAAATTTGTCTAGAGCTACCACAAGTCCTACATCTCTGTTGGATTATAGTAATAATAATTTTAAGTTGATTATTTCACAACGGAAGTATAGCCACATACAATTTAGCATACCATGACTTTCACAAAATGCAAAATTGAATTTTTTCAAGTGTTGGAATAGCTAGGGTTTGTCTGGGATTTTCTAAACATGATTCTTATTGTGAAATTTAATATAATTCAGGAACTTGATCTTTTTTTTTGCTCATTAATCATTACGGTCAATTGTATAAATAATTCTTCTTTCTATGAATTTATCCTTTGTCATGGATGATTAGTTTATGTAGTTTTTTTATCTGTGAATTTGCCTTTTCTATGAATGATTAGTTGATATATTTTATTTTGTATATGAATTTGTACTTTATAATGGATGATCAGGTCTACTTTTTAAGCTTTTCAAGGGGTTGAAATTATAATTAATATTATAGAGTTTAGAAATTTAGTTATTAAAACATAATTATGGTCATTAAATTTGGTAGTTTATTTTTTGATATATAAATGTTCACACAAACAATCAAAAACAATCATTCAAAGAAGAATCAAAAAGCACTTAAAATTTGTACATGCAATCCAAACTATACTCCACCTTAAATTCTCTAAAATGTGCTCTCTAAAGAACCGATCTTTACATAAATATAAATGTTTTTATTTATGTCTTTTGTTCATTAGCTTCTCATGTATCACTTTGTCACCTTGAAACCAATATTAAAAACTTGGAAGGGTTACAAATAGTTTATTTTATATTATTGTTTTATGAATTTGTGGGACAAAATTTTTCAAGGGTCGATCTGTATAGACTGATGATAATGGGAAAAACTTAGCTGAACATGGTAGAGTAGCATGATGTGTAAATATATTGTAGATAACTATGCATATGAACTTATTGTCTTCACAATCTACAATCTATTATAGATGTAAAGACACATACTAAATATTTATAAATATCATATAATCGAGAATGGAAGCTTACCAATTTTTCCTTCCATGCATAGTCGAAGTAACAAAAATATGAACATTATCTTAATATTTATGTTTATATGTATATTTAAAATACAAATCAATAAAAATCAAAATGAAAGAGGTTTCATAAAATTTCTAAAAATCATTTGAAAAAATAGAATGTTGTGTTGGCACATTGATAGAAATTGTTTTAGGAAAAAATAGCATTTTGATAAAATATTTTGGTAATTACATTAGTGATATATTTTCTGTTCTTTTTTATATTAAGGTGTACAAATCATTAGTGGGATTTTGAAAAATAGTCAAATTTCTTAAAAACTATCAATGTTTTTCTTATAGTGAGGGGTTAAAGTGATGAGACATTATCGGAGTCATTTATAAAATAATCATTTTTTTTTAAATATCAATGTTCTTGATTGCTACCATTGTATTGCCTCGCTACAGAGTGAAATTATTTTAAAACTACTTTCTTAGGTGATATGTTCATAGATTTTTTTTGTTAGCATAATTGATGCAGTGATGCTAAGTGTTGCATTGATAAATATTGGTATAGATTTAATGACAGGTGAATCAGTTATGAGTTTCTCATTGATATCAACTTAGTGATTGTTGGTTGATAGTGTTCTTGTTATGATAAGATATGTTCAAGAGGTTGAGTCCCGAGCTATGGTATGATTTCATGTGTGCTATCATGAAGGAATATTATGTAACATATCTAGATGATATATCTATGACCACATAATTTTATCCTATGTATGTAGTGAGTTAGGATTGTTTGGAGGATGTAAGGTAGATAGGAAGAACAAGTTGAAGGCAAGGAGTGGTGATTTTATTTTTTTGTCAAATCAGTTGGTTCGATTCTTATGGAAGACTTAAGTTTGTCTCTAGATTTCTAGTGTATGACCACTACTATTGGTTTAGACCAGTAACTAAGTTATGATTGGAAGAAGGCTGAAAGTGTAACTACTAAAATAGTCAATGGCCGATAGTAAACGCTTTGAATGTTGTTTTGAATTGGTAAATCATTTTATGGAGAGATCAGAGGATATGATTGATAAAAATTTCTAAATACTATGTTGAGGATCAAGACTTATGATGTTGACATGTGAAGATGGCTTAATTGACTGGAAATGGTATTGATAGAATGAATATATAAACAAGACAGAGTTCTTGAATAGGTAATGAACATTTTTGAACCGGTGAAGAAATTGAAAGAAACAATAGGATTGATGATATTTGTAGTGAAGTAGTAAGGTAATTTGACATAAGGGAGGATGGTGGAGAGGGGCTAAAGGCACACCCTAACCAGGTCCACCTTGCAAAGATCACACGCGGAAGAAACAAATACACATGTGAGAGAGAGAATGTAGAGTACTTCATATATTTATTCAAAATGATTCATACATGTCGGGCTATAAGGCCTTCTTGGTTTAGGCCAAATATTACAACTCAAGTACCGAAGTCCTCCAACATGTGAGGATTTGAAACAATCTACAATCTTCTAACTTCTATCTGCTATCAAAAACTCCCTCCCTAAACTACAACCAAAGATTACAATATATACAAGAGGCTACCAAACAAGTCAGCCTTTAGATCCACTATCAATAGAAGGAATGACCAGATCTAGGTCCACACACTTCCCAATGATAGATACTAGAATTAAATCCATGACCATAATTAATTGCAAGAGTCAGCCTCAATAGGAAACTAAAACAAACTCCTCAGTAAGAAAGGATAACCGAGTGCCAGACAAGCATCACTGAGTGCCAGGGAATTAACCAAGCGCTAGAGAGATAACTGACCAACCCTAATTCATAAAGGAAACTGAGCAACACCAAACCCACTCGGTCAAAGTAGGAATCGAGGAACACAGGAAAAAACAAACATGTTTTTGGTGACACAAGATTGCCAAGGACCCGAGATGCTCCTGCATCAAACACCCAGGTTTATTTGAAATGATTCTCTAAATCATGAAGCAGGTACGATCTGAGCTAAATCCAACTCATACTTTGAAATCCATGAACTATCTTCAATCATTCTATTCTTCCACTTTACTAGATATTCCATATACTATTTTCCTCTTGTAATTTTCGCAATTCTTTGTTCCAAAATATGCTCAACTTCTTCTATATGTTTGTTAGGATAATCATTTGGTACTTTCATTTCTTCATCTAACTCATGGTACTCATACAAATCAGCAATGTTTAATATAGGTTATATATCCATGTCATTAGGTAACTCAATCTCATAAGCATTTCCATTGTCAAATTTCTTCAAAATCTTGCAAGGACCAAACTTCTTCATTCTCAACTTCCCATTGTTGGCAACTGCAATTGAAGCAATTGTTGTATTTTCATTGATGTCAAACCTTAACTAGTAAGACTGTTGTTATCTAAGAAAGTACTATATCTATTTGATTGTTGAGAAGGATTAGGGAAAGATTGATAACAATAGCACCTGAGGAAAGGTTGAGTTATCTTGATACTTCAATGGGTACTTGATTATGTGGCACAATGATAAGATAATGTATTGCTTATCTAAGTAAGAAGTAAGACTAAACATGTAGGCTTAACCGAGAAAAAGTGAATAAATCTAGTTTTAGTCGAGTGATGTTAGTGTCGACCAAGCTAGTATATGCCATGTAAATTCAGTGTTGACCGAACATTAGTTAATTGTCGAGGAAGATAGTATTAGCCAAGGAAATAGTTTCAATGGTGACTAGGCTACCCAGTGATGACCGAGTAGTTGAACATGGTATTGACTGAGCATCAATAATTTACATTTGAGGAAGAATTCAGATTCCTAGCCAACATAGTTGAATTCTTAGATTATGTAAAATGTGTTGACTTTATTTATTGATTGTATGGAAGCATTTAATGCACTATAAACCATTTTATTGTGATTCCATAAAGAAATTTGAGATGTTTCTAGAAGGATGGATAAAGAACATAAAGTTGGAAGGATTCGATGAATCTGACCTAACCTTAAGATCTATGGACAAGATTAAGCAAAAAAAGTTGGATCGACCTAAACGAAGAGGTATTAAGGAAACCTAAGTGTGAGGTTGAAGAGAGAGGATGTTGGAGTTGTTGTTATTGACTGTATAAGAAGAAAAGGTTGAAGGAGGAGTTATGATTGCTTGAAGGGATTTCTGAGAAGATCAGTGATAGAGATGGAAATGGATCATAGTCAATAAAGCCATCATATGTGTACGGAATTAGATCTATTATTTGCAAAGTGAGTTGTATGTTTTCAAATCAAACACTAATGTTACTTTCTAACCATTGTATCAGTTTGAAATCCTTTAATCAAGTTTGACCTAACAGTCATTTGTATAAATCCTTTGAACAAGGTTGCATTCTAATGGAATGTATGTAAGTCCTTTAACAAGGCACACTCTTAATAGGGTGGTTGAAATCCTTTAACCGAGTCACACCTGACAGTGTGTTTGTAAACCTTTGACAAGGTTGGCTTTTCATAGAGCTCACTTTAGAAGAGTGAAAATATCAATAACATGTTACAAAGTGGTTTTTCCCAAATTAGGTTTCCACTATAAATCATGATGTTAATGCTTGTGTGAATGTTTTTGTTTGAACATTTATGTGTTTTTCAAGTTAAATACTATTGGATAATGGACTGCATTGTTTTATGTTTCTGTTATGCATTTAGTAATGACTGAGTAGCTGTTGGTTGTTAGATCTAAGTTGTTGAAGAGTTTAAAAGTTTATTTTATAAATCTAGACCTAAGAACAACCAATTCACCCCCCTCTCTATTTTTCTAAATCATATTAACACCCATATGTTCCAATAGGAAATCTATCTTTCTTCAAATGAACCATTACTTCATCACTGACTACAAAAGTGTTATGTCTTCTAGATCTATCAACTTTGTCTTTGTATTTCTGATTACTTTTCTCCAACTTATGTTTCACATATTCATGCAATGTCTTCATGTACTCACCAAACTTTTCTCCTTTATCTCTTCTCTTTCCTTCATCGCCAATATCCCTCAAATCTAATATACCTCTTGGTTGTATGCCATCTACAATCTCAAAAGGTGTTTTTCTAGTACTCCTATTCATTGGATTATTGTATGCAAACTCTACTTGTGCCAACACAGAATCCCAATTACTCAGTGTGTCTCCAACTAAACATCTCAAAAGATTACCCAAGCTTCTATTTAAAACTTTTGTTTGTCCATCGATTTGTGGGTTAAATGTAGAACTATATTTCAACTCGGTGTCAAACTTTCTCCAAAGGGTCTTCCAAAAGTATCCAACAAATTTACTATCTCGGTTAGAGATGATACTCAAAAATAATCCATGCAATTTGACAATTTCCTTAAAGAAAAGATATGTTATATGTATTGCATTTGATGTCTTTGTATAGGGTATAAAATGTGCCATTTTATAAAATCTATCCACAATAACAAATATAGAATCATTACCTCTCACTGTCTTCGGTAAGCCAAGAACAAAATCCATACTGATATCAATCCAAGGTTTCTCAAGAATGGAAATCGGTGTATACAATCTAGTATTCTGACTTACTCCTTTTGTAACTTGACAAATTCCACAACTTTTCACAAATTTATGAACATCCTTATATAAATGTGGCCAAAAGTATTTCTGCTTAAGAAAATTCAATGTTTTGTCAACAACAAAGTGTCTAGCCAAACCACTACTATATTTCTCCTTTATAAAATTAGTTCTCATTGATCCTCTCGGTATACACAATTGAATAACTTTAAATAACATACCTCCTTGAATGAAATATTCTTCCCATTTGGTACTTGGTTTATCTTGAATAGGTGCTCTACACTTTCTCAACGGCTCAGAAAAATTAGGATCAAATTCATAAGAATCTCTCATGTCATCAAAACCAAAAACTTCAATTTTCATCTCGGTCATCAAAGATCTTCTTCTACTCAATGCATCATCAACTTGGTTAGTGACTCCACTCTTATGCTTTATCACAAATGTGTAACTCTGAAAATATTCAACCTATTTCATATGTCTTTGATTCAACTTATTCTGACTACCCAAATACTGTAAAGCTTTATGATCTGTATACAACACAAATTCACTCAGTATCAAATAATGTCTCCATTTCTTTAGTGCTTGAACAATAGCATAGAATTATTGATTATACACAAAATATTTTATTTTTGCATCATTAAACTTTTCACTAAAGAAAGCAATAGGTTTACCTTCTTGACTCAACACAACTCCTATTGTACTTCCACTTGCATCACATTCCACTTGAAATACCTTATTGAAATTGGGAAATGCCAACATAGGAAATTCAGCAATCTTCTGCTTCAGAGTCTCAAAAATTTTATCAACTTCTTGTGTCCACTTGATTTCTCTTTTATATCCTCTCATAGTCTCAATCATAGAATTACAAATTGAACTGAAATTGCAAATGAACTTTTGGTAAAAACTTGTGAAACCATGAAATGATCTTACCTCACTAGCATTCTCAGGTGTAGGCCAATTCAAAATAGCTTCAACCTTTTTAGGATCCATCTTCAAACCATAAACTGAAATCACAAATCCCAAATACATAATCTCCTCTTTCATGAAAGAACATTTTTTCATTTTTATCAGCAACTTTTGTTCTTTCAACCTCTGCAATACTTGTTTAAAATGCAACAAATGTTCTTCTCTGGTCTTACTGAATATCAAAATATGATCTAGGTATACAATCACAAATTTACCTAAGAATTTATTCAAAACTTCATTCATCAACCTCATAAAAGTACTCGATGCATTAGTTAAACCAAAAGGCATAACCAATGACTCATACAAACCTTCTTTTGTCTTGAAAGTTGTCTTTCATTCATCACCTTCTCTGATTCTATTCTGATGATATCCATTATATTATCCATTCTCGCTATAGGAAACCTATATTTCACTGTTATCTTGTTAATTTATTTGGAATCTATACACATTCACCATTCTCCATTCTTCTTAGGTGCTAATATAGGAGGTACTACACAAAGACTCAAACTTTCTCAGATCAAACCTTTCTACAACAATTCTTGAATCTGTCAGTTAAATTCTTAATTCTCGGTAGGTGTTAACCAATGTGGTGCCTTATTCAGTAAACTAGCTCCAGGGATTAGATCCATGCAATGATCAATGCTTCTTTTAGGTGGCAAACCATCAGGTACATTATTAGAAATTATCTCATTGTACTAGGTGAGTAACTTATCAATCTCTTCAGGGATGCTATCCTCTATTTTCTTACTCAGTATGTTAGGAATCACAGTAAAACATACATCATTCTTCTTTAAATCCTTAACAAACTTTCTTCCTTCCATCAAGAAAACTTTCACAGATGTGAAAATATTACTAACAAGATCTTCAATCAAAGGTAACAAGATTTGTCTTCTTCCATCAGCCCAAATAGTATATGTATGCAATCTCCCATCATATATAGCATGTCTATCATATTGCCAAGGTCTACTGAAAAAAATATGACAACAATCCATAGGCATGATATCACATAACACCTTATCATAGTACTTTCCAATTTTCAAATTCGCATAACATTGTTCACTTGCCAAGACTGTATGCTCATTTTTAAAGTTAGATATACTATAGAGTTTATGCATGAATACAAGTTTGCTTTTTATAAAATTATATATATATATATATATATATATATATATATATATATATATATATATATATAGTAATAAATTAAAAGTTGAAATTACTATACTTATTGCTTTATATATATATTAAAGAGAATAAATATATATAAATGATATTTTGAAAAAAAGATCAACTATTCATCCCTTTTAATATATATAAATATAAAATGATGACTCGATTTCTTTCTTTTTTTTTTAGGAGGTTTCTTGGTTATGCATATTTATATATATCTGATTTTATATTTACACACACACACATAGATATATGTGTGTGTGTGTGTGTGTGTGTGTTGGGGGGGGGTGGGGTAAATATGAGATCTATTCCCAAATCCAAATTCCCAAAAGAGAGATCTAATTTGATCAACCAAGAGGTTAATGCACAATTGAATCAATCTATAAAGAATATGAAAGAGAGAGAGAATCCAATGTTTCCCTATAAAGAAATTATTCTTGAAATCTAAAATAATTGAAATACAAATACTAACCTCAAATTAGGGCAGATCTGGAAAATGTCAATTTTTTATGTTTGTGTGTACTTTCGAGCAATTCTACAACCTATTCTAGACTGGAAATTCTGAGACAGAGAAAACCCAGAAATCTTTCTCCAAGATGATCTCAGGCCAAGTTTGACCCTCATAAAAGGTCAAATACTACATTCTTTATTTGAAGGCTGATTCTGATTCTGTTCGTAGATCTTGGAAGTTCACCGAAAAGGGTATCCAAATTTTCTCTCAGATACAAAATCCCACACCTCTATCTGCAAGAAAATGGGGGTTTTCCTTGGTCAAACCCCAATTTAGGAATTAACCTTGAAATTCAATTGAAATATAATGTGCATAAACAAAGAAATTGAAACAAATCACCTCGCTTATATTGAAGTCCTTATAGAGGATTCAAATCCTCAAATCCACAAGTAGGAATGCTTCAATGGATGTAGAATGAATGTAGGATGTCTCCAATCAATAGCATTTGATCTTCAACACCAATCTTGACTTGATCTTTGCATATGAGAAGGCTTGAATGAATGTAGAAGGATGGATCATCAAAGGGGCTCCAAAGAGATTGAATCCTTCAATAGCTAACAATGGATCTCCTTGATGGATGGATGTCTGAACACTTGAATTTTTAAATACTTGCTTGAATGCTTGAAGACTTTCTTGCACTTGAGATGAGATGTGAATAATGGATGTCAATTGCTTGATTGTGGATATGAAAATGAGAGAGGAAGGCCTCCTTTTATAGTGAACTAGGGCACAATCCTCTAGAGGGGCCACCTTGGAGAATTAAATTTCAATTAGGTCCTAACCTTTATAAAATATACCTAGATTAAATGAAAATAGAGTATTTACCATCTTGAAACCTGAAATGGCCAACCTAGAGGTGGGAAAACAAATATCCCGAAAGCCCGATGCCCGGAAATCAAGGATTCTAGAAATTTGAAGGAAGGGGGAAAAATGGAGGTTGGGACTGACCTAGTTAGGTTTGAGTTCAAACTTGACCTAGTCAGGTTTGAGTTCAAACCTGACCTAGTCAAGTTTGAGCTTGATCCTGACCTAGTCAGGATCAACCTTGAATTTGACCCTCGGCTCAGATGAGGTCAGAACCAGGACAGGAAGTCCCGGGGATGACCAGAGACCTAGAAATGATATCAGACAGGGATAGAATGCTAGGGATAAGCATAAAATCCTATGATAACTATGATGAAGGCCAAGAGGACCTATTTCTAAGTCCTACCTAGAAAATAGAGCCACAAAAGAGGGAAATTTAGGAGAATCCTTGAGATCCTATCCCTAATTTCACCTAGAATGAAGAAATCAAGTGCAAGAGTGAAGTGGAAAGTGTGGAGAAAGATAAATACATGTAAAGACCTGATCAAGGAACTTAACATGACCCCAAACCACTTACTTAGAGGTTTAAACTCTCTTATCATGGAAGTGCTTCCATTTTAAGATGATACATTAAGCCCCCACTTTAGCAAGAGTATGGACTCGATGCAAACTCTTGGTAAAGGAGATCGGAATGAAAAGATAATCTTATCATAATCCAAGGGACAAAGGGAAACCTTAAGCCCCCAGGGACTCAAGTCTTCATCAACTCCTAGATCACAATAAGAGAGACATCTCTAGAGAGAGAAAGAAGGTGTGATTACCTCACGCAGTGAGAACTTATGTCCCATTGTGAACCACACAGGAAAATGGCACAACTGGAAAGATGGAATTGAACTGCCTAATGAATGTGGCTACTCACAAGTCAACCCATCAAGAATTCATCCTTAGGAATATTCTGTTCCATAAGAATAAAATCAAAAAATATTAAAGAGATCTAGTCTTAAGGACACCTTCGACCTTAAGGGATCAAAATATATATGTGTATTTGAAATTGGAGGGATCAAGAGATCCTAAAATATAAATCCATGCTTTAAGGATCAATTACTAATCCAAAAAGGGAAAAAAAAGTATCTTGAAACATAATATGTGTGTATCGAAAAGTGCATGTGTGTAACAGGTGAGTAGAGCGTATGCCCCCACATTAAAGTCATTGCTGACACTTTAACAGGAGTAATGGCTTTAACAGAAACATAAACAACTCCACTGTTTACATTTCCAGGTTGAGATGCCCCCAGATGAAGACAAATCAAGGGAAATATCATAGTAAAATATAGAGAACACAGACCATGACATGGAGACCAAAAAGAATTAGTGCTACCATATCTTGAATCCAAGCAGATTACACAAGGAAACATTTATGAACAATAGCACAATTATGACATAACATTGAACAACGCATAGAAGAATAGATATACATATAGAAGAATTTGACCAACAGTTTTGATTCCTTCATCACCTTGCACCAACTAAGTAACAAGGATCATATAAAAGAATCTAACAACATTTAGCAAACACATTATGGGAGAAGCACAGTACAGTAGACAAACACACAACAAAGCTACCATGAAGGAAAAGTTGATCAAGCGTGCTACCTACTCTCCCCGTCTCATTGTATATCATTTAGGGAAGGTGGGTAACTCGCAAGAGGGACTATATCCAACATAGTAGGAATGATAGCTAGTTCCAAACAAGGATCCTCTTGAGAATCACAATGTTCTACACTAGGTGTAAGAGTTAATTGTGAGGAAAGCGTATTAGGTAAATCAATGTCAATCTCAATAGTCTCATATTCATCATTAACATTATCAGTATCATCAAGAGTATCTTCTTCATCCAAATTAATCAAAATAGGATCTAAGATACAAATAGAATCATCATAATCATGCATGTGAACATCATTATTAGTAACAATATGTTCTAACACATTATTGATAGGTTTATCTAAGGAAAGTAAAGATTTTTGAGCTTTAGCATGAGCATGATGCTTTTTACGATGTTCATTAGTAGATTGATTATGTTTTGATTTATTTGAAATAGGTTGAGAACTAGGAGGAACAATCATAGGATCCTTCACAGGTTCTTTAGGAAGATCAGTAGGATTATTAACCATAGGAGAAACAATCACAAGATCTTTGATAGGCTCAGTAGAAGGAACTTGATTAACAGAGCTAGAAGCCATAGTTAAAGGAGGTATAGAAGGTGTAGGAAAAAGATCATGATTAAGATCCCTAGGAGGTGAGATTAATTCAAGAATCTTATGATGTTTATAAGATTGATATGATCGAAAAATATTATCAGGTCGAGGAGGACATGAATTAGGTAATGAAGGCCAAAAGAAATCTAGAGCAGCACAATCTCTAGGCCTAGAAGGTTGATATAAACTATGATTAATTGTCTTCACCTCTTTATCATGGATGAAATTAAGACACTTATGGATAGGTGAAGCAATAGCATGCATGACAGTCAACCAAGGCAAACCTAGCTTAACTTGGAATTGATCAGAAGTAGGAACCACAACAAAGGTAGTGCTCACAATTTTTCCACAAAGTTCAACCAGTAGAGTAATAGAACCAAATGATGGATAAAGAAAACCATTGAAAGTTTGAATCCACACATCTGATGTATCATAAAAGTCACGTTGTAAAATTTTCCTAAAAATATTTTCTTCAATGATAACATTGACTAAGGATGTAGGATCAATAAGACAACCATGAGTAGGTTTCTGAGAAATCCTAGTAGCAATGTAAAGGGGACCATCAGGAGCTTTAATAGTCTCAGAGTCATCAAAGGTAATCAAAAGTTCCTGAGGTATTTTATTCTTAAATTATTGTCAAGGTTTAGGTTGAGTTTTCATTTTAGGTTTAGGTTTTGGTCAAGGTTGAGATTGAACTTGAGGTTGAGTGTGAGGTTGAGATTGAAGTTGAGGTTGAGGTGGAGATACAGATTGATCAACATGCTCCACTTGATTAACAACATGATTGAGATCCTCCATCTTTGAATCATACACAATTTCCATAGCAGATGGTTGAGCAATAGTATTAGTATTATGCATAGGTAAAGGGTTCGTAAAGATTTGAAGGTTCTAATTAGGAGGAGAGATAGATTTGTTCCCATTACCATCAAGATTATTAACAGATAAAGCCTTAGAATTAATTAAGTCTTGAACCTTATGTTTTAAAGAATAACATTTCACAGTATCATGACCATTCTGATGATGATATTGACAAAAACCATTTTGATCAAAAGATTTAGATGTAATCATAGTAGGTAAAAGAGGTCGAATAGGAGGTAAAGTAATTATATTAGTAGTTAACAACCTATTCATAATAGCATGTAAATATTCAGAAAGAGGATTAAACGTACAATTTAATCAAAAAGTAGTTGATGCAGAAGTGGCATTATGAGATGCAACAACAACTTGATCAGCAACTACATTTGCTTGTTTGTTTATCTTGACATAGTTGTTGAATTTTTGAAACTTGTTTGGATTAGGAGTAGCATCACTCTTATCAACTGCAACAGGAGCCATTGGAGTGTTTCTCTCAAATTGACTCACTTGTAATTGATAATGATGAAGCACTGCACAAAGTTGTTGAAAAGAGGTAAATTCAGTAAGCAGAATCTTATCTCTAATATCCTTTTGCAAATTTGAAATAAACATACATTGAATGTCCATATCAGGAATAGGATAGGAAATCTAAGCATGCAAATGCTTAAATCTACCAATAAATTCAATCAATTTTTCTTTAGCACTTTGTTTACAATGCATCAAATCAGTCAAAGACACTTGTGGGCCAATGTTCTTTTGAAATTGTTGAATAAAGGCATTAGCAAGTTGTGGAAAGGAATCAATAGAATAAGGAAGCAAGGAACAATACCATTGTAAGGCCTTGTCATGGAAAGTTCTAGCAAACACTTTGGCTAAAATCCTATGGTCGTGAGCATAATCACTACAAAGAATTTGAAATGTTTTAACATGATGAATAGGGTCTCCTTTTCCATTATAATTCTCAAGATGAGGCATCTCACCTTGCTGAGGAATAGGAGTACGAATAATATCCTGGGACAAGGGACTTCCCATGTCACATGTAGGAATACTAAACTTGTTTTGAGTTAAGGAAGCAATTTGTTGTTGTAAGGATGACATAGTTTGAGCCAAACTGATGATTATTGAATCATTAGAGGAAATGGGAGGAGTAGCAACATTAGACACACTAGGTAAAGTGTAAGAAGCTGTAGGAATAGAAGACACAACTAGAGAAACACTAGGAACTACAGTTGGAAGCGGATTAGAATAAGTAAAAGGAACATTATGATATGCAGGTTGTGATGTAGGAAGGGACACAGGAGAAACACTCATAGGAATAGAGGGAACCATCATAGTCACCAAAGGAGTATAGGTAGGAATACTAGGTAAAGGATTATAAGGAGCTTCAACACTAGTGATAGGAGAAATCAACCCTAAGTCTTGAGCTTCTTGAACTAAAGGTTTAACATTTGAATGCACAAGGTGAGTAATACCATGCAAGAGGTTAACACCTTGATCAGTATCATGGAGAACTTTCTTAAGAGCCTCTATAGCTTGAATGGAGTCTTGATTATGGTTCTCTTGAATAAGCCAATTACCCATTTTATCAAGTTCAGTGGAAAGTTTTTGGACTTGTTCAGGAGGAACTCTTAAAGCATTATCCTCATCATGAGATGAGTGAGAAGAGTTTTTCTCCATAGCGGGATTGGAATCATGAAGAATCAAGTTATCATCTGGGATCCTAAGGAAAGGAGAGGAAGATTCAGGATCAAAGGCACCCATGAGTCTATGATTTCTTCTAACCGGAATGTTATAAGTAGGACTAGTGGTAGTAAAGCTCATAAACCAATGTATTGTAAATGAACTAAACTAAGAACATATAAAGCATGAATATGAAATCTAATTAGCATGCAAGATCTAACACAAAGGAAAAATCTAATACTAACAAGATAAAAGGAAAGCACAATAAGGCATCCAATTCCACAAAAGAAAAGAGAGTAAGTATGTTGGGTTCACCAAAATGAATAGTGAAGGTGAA